>OU744795.1:9529289-10129289 GCA_916614155.1 Mesoligia furuncula
ATTTAAAAGTCAATTTTGTTTAACGTGTTATTCAACATTTTTGACAATCACATAAATAAACAAACAGGTATCTTTAACATGGAGAAACACAAGGCAGGCGAAGATAGGAAACAATGCCTAAACTTCGCCTACTACATTTGCATTGTTTTTTCATTTGTTTATATTAATTACTAGCTGACCCGCGCCCACTTCGTTGGGCGGTAAAAATTTTAACTTGTGATGAAATTATGAGTGTGGTTCGGTTAGTACTGAGCGCTATGATGTATTTCCCGACTGCCAAAAGGAGGGTTTTGTTTTTATTGCATATTTTTATTGTTTTATTATATATGTATGTATGTATTTGCATGCCACTTTGGCTATATTACCGGGTTTCAAATGAGTAAATGAAATGATTATGATTGAATAAATTATGTTAAATTTAATTACTCAAAACTTCTCTGTATACTATATTAGATGTACTTAATGCTATTATTTGGTACCAAAATATATTGTCTTTCAGGAGTTCCAACCCGAGATAAGCCAACATATAACTGCCAATGTGAAAAACACTGCTTTCTCAGGTCAATGCCCACCAGAGAGAATGTTTGACCCTGGGACTTATGGATGTTCTCGCGCTTTGGCTAGCGAGCCGCTGCAGCTGCGAGCGCTCAGCGCTAGACTCCCTATACCTTGTTGCTGAGACATGCTGCCTTAAATCAGAAAGACGCTGCGCACGTTCAGCGCTAGATTCCCGAGCACGGGCCTGCGATGTTCTCGCGCTTTGGCTAGCGAGCCGCTGCGAGCGCTCAGCGCTAGACTCCCTATCCCTTGTTGCAGAGACATGCTGCCTTAAATCAGAAAGACGCTGCGCACATTCAGCGCTAGATTCCCGAGCACGGACCTGCGATGTTCTCCAGCTTTGGTTAGCAAGCCGCTGTGAACGCTCGGAGCTAGATTCCCCAACGCGTGCTTGCGAAATATTTTCTCTATTCCTCGAGAGGCGCTGATAATTTTCAAGAGCAGACTCTTCCGTACGGCGTACTCGAGCTGCTCTTGTCTGGGATGTCTGACGGGAAAGTTGTGATTTCCTTTTAGGCATGACAAACAATCGCTGAAACTGTCCGATATCCCAAAAACAGTAATAGCTGGCACAGCTTCGAACTCGAAGAATGAGAACGAAGTAGTGTTTGTGTTTTAAGAAACCGAGCAACCAAAACAATTTTAAGACCAACAACCAAAACAATTTTAAAGACCAACGACATCCAACCAACCGCGTACAACACACCTACCTAACGACGAAAGTTAAACAACGCCATCTATGGGTAAATGGATAAAACGTCCGTACAAAGCTTGTTCTAATGCGGTTCGTGAATGGACGGCGGCATTTTGTGATTTAGTAATTTTATATTATCTTCGAAACTATTTAACCAATTGGCATACTGTTTGGGCAAATCGTATCTCTATGATGTTGAGCTTGTGCTTGTGCTCAAAATAATATTTTTTTCGATAAACTTTAATATTTTGTTGTTTAAAAAATCGTCCAAAGGTAAGCACGTCGAAAACTACTTTTTTTAACACATAAAAGCTACTATATCTGCTAAAATATAAAAGATAGAAATATGGTGTCGCGGACTTTTTTGTAGAACTATTTAAAGCGGACCAGGTTGCCATACATTGTTTTTAATTATATACAACTGTTAAGGCAGCGCATGCAAATAACTCTGTTGTGAGAGCTATTTTTTTCCGCCTGGCTAGACAAAAATTGAGATAGTTCAGCTAATATGCATGATATCTTTATAATTTATAGCCTATAGCACTCACGAATAATGTAGCTTTCTACCAGTGAAATAATTTTTAAAATTGGTTCATTACTTCCGGAGATTACCCCCTACATACAAACTTACAAACTTACAAACTTACAAACAATGTTACCTCTTTATAATATTAGTATAGATATAGATTATTAACTGTTGATGGTCTTTAGTTGTAGCCTTAGATAATTAGAAACGGTTTTTATTGAGTGTGGTTTAATATACTCAACAATTTGAGAGCACGTTAGAAAAATGTGTCGAAAACCAGGCGAAGTTAGGGGTCACGACGGACTATGTAATATAACTGACTGGAGAAACAAAAAACCGGGCAAGAGCGAGTCGGACTCGCGCACCGAGGGTTCCGTAACATCCGGGTTTATGCATAAGGTTTATGTTTATGAAATTAAATGTTTTTTTTTATTTTTGAGTTGATTGAATGAATGGTAAATTGCGGTTTACGATTTATGACGTATTAAAAAAAACTACTTACCAAACTCACGTACTCTCTTACTTACTCTCGTTCAAACCAATTTTCGGTGGTAGTTTACATGGTAATGTATATCATATATTTTTTTTAGTTTTATCATTCTCTTATTTTAGAAGTTACAGGGGGGGGGGACACACATTTTACCACTTTGCACTTCCAAAGTGGTAAAATGTGTGCGAAGATTGCAAACAGTAAGTTGTCATAATGGAAATAACTATTAATATTCTTTAAGAAATAAACATTCCATATATAATTCAAGGAGTTATTAATTGTTCATTACTTTAGTATATTTATGCCGAAATAATAAATAAACTAATTTTTAATATTCTTTATGAAATAAACATTCCATAAATAATGAACAAATAATGACTCCTTGAATTAACTTATTAATTGTACATTACTTTAGTATATTTAAGCCATTTAAGTTACAAACACCGCACACCCGAATTCTATACTTATATTACTATAAAGATATGTTTGTGTCACACACACACACACACCCACCCACATATCGTTTGTTATTCATTCAGTGTAGTTGTATAAAGGTCGTAAAGGTCTAAAATTTTTCATAATAATGAATGTTAACTGAAATTATCGCCTTTCTTTGTCTTCAGTTTCGTTTAATTTTCCCTAACCTTTCACAATGAAATAAAAATAAGTGTTTATTTTCCAGATGAACTGCCACAAGAAGCAACGACGACAGCCATGCTGGTAGAAAAAATAGGCCAGCTGTTCGACATCTTAAATAGCGATACCCCTGACCAGAAAAGGGGGAAAAAATTTCTTACAAATTTTACCCGAAGAATTAAATTATTTTAATGAAATGAAAACCATGTTCCAAAAATTTGAATTTATTGGGGCCAGATGCAAGCCCCCTTCGCAGGAAGGTTTTATAACAACTTTAAATGCAGTCGAGCGTCTATTTTTAAATTTAGAAAGACAATATAAAATAAAAAGTTTATCAACGCGCAGACTCAATCAAGACCCATTAGAAAACTGTTTTGGTTGCATCCGCAGCAATTGTGGATGCAATCCGAACCCAAACACTATACAATTTGTTGCAGCTCTCAAAACCTCCATAATTAACAATTTATTGCATAGCAGTAAAAATAAAAACTGTAAAGAAGACAATAATGTTATTTTAAATAATTTAAAATCTTTTTCAACTCAAACCATCATTTTTTTCATCATTTCAGCCGAAAGATGTCCACTGCTGGACATAGGCCTCCACCAAAAGGGGGGGTTTGCCATAATCGCCACGTTTGGCAGGCGGGTTGGCGATCGCAGTATGGTATGGTGGTGGAATGCATAGAGAACGCTGCTGCCCATTCTCCGGTACGCCCCTTAGTCGCCTTTTACGACACCCACGGGAAGTATGGGGCGGTGCTATTCTTTAAGTCCGGCACCACACAGACATAACTCAAATACACAGTGACAGGCATAATTTTAACACTAGAAATAGGGACAAATTAGATCAACCGCGTTTCAGATTGTCTAAAGTAAAAACTTCTTTTATGGGTTACTGTGTAAAATGTTATAATAAAATACCATTCGATATTCTTCAATTAAATGAGAAGAAATTTAAAACATGCATTAAACGCACACTATCTAGACAAGCATATTACAAGGTGGATGATTATATCGTAGATAAAAATGCTTGGCTTAATGCTGGTCCTGCTCCACAGGCACTTGGGCTCACTAGTTAAAATTTCAATATTTGGAAGAGGTGCTTCCCTTTTTCTTTTTCAATATTTCTGACATTACGAACATAACTTTTTTTATTTTATTCAATCCAGTTTTAATTGTTGAATACTGCAATATTAGATACCTCTTCCTGTTTGGTAGTAAATTATATTAACATCTTAAATAAATTGCAAACTATAGTTTTGTATAATTTAGAAGCATTTTTTTTTTAAATTTTGTAAATGTAAGAACCATGTTTCCGTTTATTATGATTTTTTTTTTTGTTGTTGATTTGAAAGAGCATGGCAGTTGAGAACGTGTCATGCTCACTTAAATGTCTCACCGATGGTGGCGCGTGTGTTGGATTATTCGGTTCCCTACAAAATGGTTGAGCTGGATGGTGCTGATCCACGCGTCATGTTCGTGAACGGGTGCCGTCGGTTGAGACTGGTCATCTCTTAACTGCCAAGGCTTATTTTTAATCTTATATTTTGAATTGTTTCTTCATTTGTCTTTTTTTTTTACATTGTTCTCACATATAGAAGCAACAAGAATAATGTACCCAGGATTTTGTAATAACTTGATTTAAAAGAGTGTCCATGGAGTGTCCCGTTCTTCTCCATAGAGATCTACGTTTTGGAATGGGCAACTAGCTTCAACTTTCTGACTAACTGACGGACTATTTAATTTTGACAATTCAAAAGTGCCTGTACAAGGTTTAATTGAAATAAATGCTTTGAGTTTGAGTTTGAAATAAACCCCAATAAAGACACAAATGTAGCTGTTGAAAAATTTGATATAACAGAAGGTATAGAAGCATCGAATACTGTAATACCTCAGTGTTCTGGAGAACTGCAAGCATGTGCTTATGTATGTGGTTTTATGATCAAAAAATTAGGACCCATTTGCCATCAGTGTAAAATCACAATGCTTGCAGACCAGAACACTGAGGTAAGTCATTTATTCACTAGTTTTAAAGAATATAATAATTGTATGCGCAACAGTCTACATTATGTAAATAAAAATTTTACGGAGACAGTGGAGATTGCTGCAACAATTGTTAATACATTTTTGGATGAGCATGGGTGTAAAATAAAAATAAAAAGTGAACTTATAAAAATTTTAAAGGAAAAATTGAATTTCGAATGGTTGCTTGATTGTTCTGAGCATTATGATAAAAATAAAATGCATATAATTATTTCAACTATATGCATATGCTTAAAATTAAAAATTACTCTGTGTGGCACGAAATTAAAAATAGTAAGACAATTTAAGTATCTTGGACAATAACGGACAACTTAAAAGATGACGATGACATGGAAAGACAAAGACGTAGCAGCGCATGTAGAAGTAACATGCTAAATAGACGTTTCTTCCATTGCTCGAAGCAAGTAAAGTTAACCCTGTTCCAGGCTTACTGTCAGTCGTTCTACACCAGTCAACTTTGGTACAAGTAAACGCAGAGTGCATACAACACTCTTCGTGTACAATATAATAACGCGTTTCGGGTCATGCTCAACCTGCCCTGGCGGTGTAGTGCGACTGAGATGTTTGCTGAGAACGGAGTTACCGACTTCTTTGCGCTCATGAGGAAAAGCTCAGGGCGTCGTTCTTTTCACGTGTGGTGGCAAGTAAAAATGTTATAGTAAAAGCTGTGTTTTATGCGGTGCATGTACTGAGGGAGACAAAATAATTGTAATTCTTTGTGTTTTGGCTTCTCTGGTGTGAAATGTTTGTGTTTTTAGTATAAGTTTTATTTTATTTTATTTTTAGTCTAAGTTTTCAATTTTAATTTTATGGGTGCTAGTGCCTGAAATAAACGATTATTATTATTATTAAAACGACACTGTATTTTAAAAAATAGACATTTTACAGACGAAGCTTCGAAAAAAGCTATGAAACGAAAAATAAATATTTTAAAAAATGCTTACAACGTCGTTTTATTTAAAATATCTTTCCCTAAACATGTATGTATCATGAAAACAAAATCGAAATTCAGTTAATCCAAATCCAAAGTCCATTTAAATACTGGAATTTCGCTTTGTTTTCATGATACATCGAATATATTATTCATCTTAGCTAAAATAGTATCACCAGTTTTAAGATGTGGCGCGAAAAGTAGTTCCATGGATCAAATACTGGCGCGCTAGTGTCGCAAGCTGTTGGCATATTTTTTGTATGAAGTCTTCATTCTTCCCGTTAGGGTATTTATGTTCTGTGCATTCTAGTTGCATTCGCCATACCGACCCGTGCGCTGCCCGGCTGACTCACCGACAGCGCTGGTTACGTTCAGTAGCTCGCGACCGCTGCGCTCACTTCCTTTCTTAACATAATCACTGCTTTTTTCGGCGTCTACCCCCAATTTTCTATATTGAAGACTATGTGATACGTTAGTCGTTGATTCGTTTGTCGAATCGTTGATGAATTCACATTTTACTAGGTTTGTCATTTTACGCGAATCAATACTACGAACCTACACGGCACCAGTCGCTGGTGGTTACGACTGAATTTATATCCTACAGTCTTATGTAAGGGTAAGTAAAAAAATTGCTTACAAATCAACAATGTAATTCAATTTATGGCACTATGTAATTGTTTAGATTACCTATTTAATCATATTATTCCGCTCGAAATTGAGCGAATAACGAACCAGCTATATGTTCGCTGTCTTGAGACATAGAAGATGTGGACGTAATCGGGGCGACATCCTCTACCAGATTTAACCACTTTTAACTACCTCCGCCTGCCAAACGACACTAAAGCCAACCCTGTACTGGTACAATGAAAATTCAAGTAAGTATTTTAAGAATTAAACTGACTAATTATATATGAAAACTAGTATTTTACATGACTGCCTATCTATCCTCCACTGCTGGGTACTGGGTAATGCGATACACCTTGGTAGGTGTGTACGATACACCTTGGGTTGTCAGAGTTTCGGGCTTCTGACGACCCGTAACGGCTGTCAAAGATCCACGTATGACACCCGGGGCCAACGCCATATCGTGGTGCTTTCCGAGGCACAGACGGGTCTCGGTATGTAAATATATGGTCATCCATCCACAGACCAACTGCAACCGCAGTAAGCGAAGCTTAACGTGATCGATGACAAATAAATGTAGGATGAGTGTACGACCTGATGATGTCCAGCCAGGGTCTGCTTAGGGCTTCGGATGCACCATCCGAAGGTTTTCAATAAAACGCAGCAACCATGTTCCAACGGTATATTTGGCAAGACTAAATTATTCTAAGTCCAAAGAGACCTTATATAGTTTCGACGGAAAATCTTGACACCGCGATTTAAATAATCGTTCAACGCCATCTATCGAGGCACCAAGAACTAATTTTATAAAACAGTTTGTAACTTAGTTGACACAGTGCGTACAAGGTTAAACATTCTCCCCCCATTAAGGGCAAGCATAAATTGACCTTAATCTTCTAACAAGTTCAGCAACAGCTAAATTAAAAATTACATACTACCAAACTAGCCTATTGTAAAGTTAACAATGCTATAGAAGTAAACTAAAATGACAACAACCAAAACACACCTTAATTCCCACCACCGTACATATTTATTAAGAAATTCACCTACCTAAGTATAAAAAACTATTATTACAGATTAGATGGGCTATTCAGTAACAGGGAGCAAACATAATTTAGATACAGGTCTTCTAATAATTGAGTTTTTCGTTTTAATAGTGACCACTCGTACGATTCCGTCATTACCTGGATGCTCTTCCTCTACTAAACCCCATACCCAACGACAGGGAGGAAGACCGTCTTCCTTAACTAAGACCACATTTCCTCTTTTAGGAGAGGGAGTTTCCGAGGTCCATCTATGTCTATAAAAGAATTGCCTCAAATATTCCTGAGACCACTTTCGCCAGAATGTTTGCAACATACGTTGGGTATACTGCCATCTCTTTAACGAGTTTAAATTAGAGTTTTCGAAGTTATAATCTGGTGGCGTAACAAGAGGCTCCCCAACCAGGAAGTGGCCAGGAGTCAGAATGTCCATATTTTCGGAATTGGTTCCCAATCTAGACAGCGGCCGAGAGTTTAGGCATGCTTCCACTTGAGCTAACACAGTTGCTAGTTCCTCGTAAGTTAGAGTGGAAGTGCCAACGACGCGTTTTAGGTGATACTTCACCGATTTTATTCCAGCCTCCCACAGTCCCCCGAAGTTGGGCGCGTGAGGCGGAATAAAATGCCAGGACGTTCCGTTAGTCTCTAAAGTTTCCGCTATCTCCGGCAAAATACTATTCCTTTCCCTGGTAAAAAGGATACCCAGTTCCTTTGCAGCGCCTACAAAATTTGTGCCATTGTCGCTCCACACCTCCTGGCAATGGCCCCTTCTCGCTACAAACCTTTTGAAGGCCTGCAAAAATCCTTCCGACGTAAGGTCAGATACTGCTTCAATATGAACGGCACGCGTTGACATGCAGATAAACAAACATATATATCCTTTATAAGCCTTATGTCCACGACCCTTTGCTGTACGTAATTTAATAGGTCCAGCAAAGTCTACACCACTGCGAAGAAATGCGCGAGACGGTTTGGCACGAGCTGAAGGTAGCTGCCCCATCAGTGGATTACAGGTAAGTCCATTGTTTTTAACGCATGTTATACATTTCCGTATATGGCTAGATACGAGCTGTTTTGCTCCGAAGATCCAAAATTTATTATAAATGTAACTCAAGGTTAATTGTGTACCCCCATGAAGAGTTTGCTTATGACCGAAATCAATAATTAAATGAGTAAAGTGTGATTTTTTTGGTAAGATAATGGGGTGTTTTCTTGAAATATTTAATTCGGATTCTTCTAATCTGCCGCCTACCCTTAAAATATTTTTTGCATCTAAAAATGGAGTTAATGTTTTTAAAATGCTTTTTGATTTAATTTGTTCTTTCTTTTCTAATGCTTTTATTTCCTCTTCAAAATATTTTCTCTGACACAATCGCACGCAAGTCTCGAAAGCTTCATTTATTTCTTCGGTTCGTAAATAACCTTTCCACCCTTTTTCAGATTTGATTTTCTTTGTTGTCAACATACGCCTACAATATGCTACAACCCTGGTAAGCCGTGTCAACGTTGCATATCGATCACAGATGTCCGGAACTTTTACAACGTGATGCACTCCTACCGACTCTAGGTCAGTGTTTAAATCTTGAGATTTATCATAATTAATGTTTATTTCCCGCAAGAAATCAGGTCCTTGAAACCACAATGAATGCTTGCTTAGCTCTGCAGGAAGCATGCCCCTAGAGGCGCAGTCGGCGGGGTTTTGTTTTGTAGGAACGTGCGACCATTGCCATGGATCCAACGAGGTAAGTATCTCTGACACCCGATTCGCGACAAATACCTTCCATTTATTCGGCAAACCATTAAGCCAGGCTAGCACAATGCTGGAATCAGTCCAAGCTCGCACATTCTGCTTTTCTATATGCAATACCTTTGCTACTTCTAACAAAAGTCTTTTCAGCAATACTGCCCCGCACAACTCTAGTCGCGGAATCGACACTTGTTTTATCGGTGCGACTTTGGTTTTGGCAGTAACTAACGAAATCTGAATGTTGCCCGCCGAATCAATCACTCGAAGATAAATGACCGCAGCATATGCCGATTTCGAGGCGTCACAAAAGCCATGCAATTCTACTCGGGCATTGCTAGAGTTGGTACTTACCCACCTAGGTACCGCAATATTTTTCAACTCACCTAAACTACTGCGGTAAGTATACCATTCATTTTTTATTTCAGATGGGATTTCTTCATCCCATGTGATCCCAGAAATCCATAATTTTTGAATTTGCATTTTGGCCAGTACAATCACGGGAGCTACCCATCCTAAAGGGTCAAATAATCTTGCGATTTCCGATAATACCTTTCTTTTTGTTACAGGTTCCCGCAATGGAGACAACTTGACAGAGTACTGGAAGGCGTCCCTGCTTCTGTTCCAGGTAAGTCCCAGTGTTTTTATTATCGCATCCTGCTTAATGTCGATCTCTTTACCTACCCTTTCTTGCCCTTTACACTTTTCACCGATTATTTTCTCCAGTAATTCATCGCTGTTGCTCGACCACTTCTGTAAACTGAATCCTGCTTTAGCCAGTAACTCTTCCATTTGACTGTAAATTTGTATGCCTTCTTCAATAGTATCACAACCGGTCAGCAGATCATCCATATAATAATCTTTGAGGACTCTTTCAGCCGCCATTGGGTAATTTGTTCCTTCATCATACGCCACCTGCTGCATCGCTCGAACCGCTAAGAACGGCGCAGAAGACGTCCCGAAGGTTACGGTAAGTAACTTATAATCCTTAATGGCCGAGTCCTTGTGGTCTCTCCACACAATGCGTTGAAAGTCTGTGTGTTCATCAGCCACGCGCACCATTCGATACATTTTAATTATATCCGATATTAAGCAAATACGGTAAGTTCGCCACCGAATTAATAGATGTCGCAAATCGGGTTGCAGCCCAGGACCGATCATTAAATCATCGTTAAGAGAAACCCCATTACTTCCCTTGCAGGAAGCGTCAAAGACGACTCGGACCTTTGTGGTGTCCTTATCGTCTCTCACAACCGCGTGATGAGGTAAGTAGACCGCATGTTTATTTTCTCTATCCTTTTCGGCTAGTGGCTTCATGTGACCTAGTAGTAAATACTCTTGTATTACCTCGGCGTATTTTGCTTTGAGCTCGACATTTTTATTAAGTTTAGCTTCCAGGGCATGCAACCGCTTTATAGCTATGGATCTTGAATCGCCATATTTGCAGCCTGGATCTTCGCTTCGGAATGGTAAGTTCACTATGTAACGGCCCTTTACATCTCTGACCGTCGTAGCTTTAAACAGCTCTTCGCATTTTATTTCTTCATTTGTCATTTTCTGTTGACTAGAGGGCTCTTGATCTGTTTCCAGTTCCCAAAATCGTTTTAGTAGATCCTCTTCTTTTTGCACTTGACAATGTAATGACAGTACACCTTCCGTTTGAGTAACGGATGAATCTACAACTCCAGATAAAATCCAACCTAAAGCTGTAGACTGAGCAATAAGCGAACCTGTAGGACTATGCATCAATCCCTCATTTATAATCTGACTATACATCTCAGCTCCTAATAAAAGGTCTATTTTATTAGGTTGATGATACTTCGGATCAGCAAGATCAATCCCTCCTAATTCTGACCATTCGAATACATCTAATTTCCTCGTTGGAAGGAGAGTAGTGATTGAGGACAGAACATGAGCCTTAAAGGTGAATGTGCAATGTGGATTGACTCTAGATCGAATTTTCATGTACACTATTGATTTAGAAAGTAATTCTTGATCTCCCCCTAGACCAGAAATCTTACTTCTCAACGAAATCTTTTTTAATTTCAGGTCCTGAACCGTGCTTTCAGTGACAAAGTTTGCCTGCGAGCCTTGGTCCAGTAACGCTCTTAAAACGTGAAGATTACCGAATTTCGACTCTGCCTTGACTAGCGCCGTCGCTAGCAAAACCTGCTTACTAATTTTACCTGTCGAAAAACAGCTAACTACCGACGTTTGGCTTTCTGTTTTTTCAGCAGAACTCCCTGTTTTAGGAGAATCTGTTTCCTGCTGCGAAGCGCTCTTGCCCGCTTCCCGGTTTGAATTGACATCAGTGGTCTCAGGCGTATCTGAGTTCTTTGGGTGCAGTAGTGTGTGGTGACGACGATGGCATAATTTACATTTGGTACTAATGCGACAAGCCCTCGCTGTATGGTTATTACCCAAGCAGTTGAAGCATAAATTTTTTGTAGTGACGAAATCGCGACGTTTGTCCACTAATTCACGAGAAAATTTCTTACAACCACTTAACCTATGAGTATCTTCAGAACAAAACGAACAGACAACTTCGGATACATGTAATGATTTTAATTTGGAATTATTATTGCCGTTTGTTCTGTTTGCTGAAGGTTTATTATCAATAAACTCTAGGGCCCTGTATCTATTTGTTAGGAAATCTTTGAATTGCTGGTAAGTTGGCAAGTCATCGGAACTGTTGCTATTACTGAATTCAAACTCCCATTGCTTTCTCGATTCCAAGTCCAATTTTAAAGTTAAAATATGAATGATCATTATATCCCAATTTGCTACATCTATTCCGAGGTTTGCCAACCCACTTAAACAGTCACTAGTAGTGTCCACTAATTCCTTTAAATGATATGCTGATTCTGCAGTAATGTTTTTCTGACTAAGAAGTCGCCTTATTATGTTGTGAGATAGATACCGTTTATTATTATACCTACCTTTTAATAACGACCAACATCTTTCATAGTTGTCGTCTGCAATCGGTATTTGTCTTATTAATTGCGCGGGTGTTTCGCAAGTTGGTTGACGATACTTTGATATTGCGGCACATCCTTTTACGTAAGTTAATAAGTTTACTTACATTAAGTATATTGATCACATTTTTGAGTATGTTAACTACGTTTTCATGGAAGCATGTTTAGTCTTTGAGTAATACATATCTTAAAGAGCCCGAATATCGCACCGGACCGAGAGTGATCTGTATGTAATTATTTACTGATATGTTTGCAGAAAAAAACCGTGAATTTATTCGTTTTTCTCAGAAATTCCTCCGTTTCATATAATTTTGTGGTGTAGTGCGGGGTTTTAATTGTAGGCAACTTTAGGGACCATGTTGTCGCTACGCGCGCCCCCTCCGCCGCCCGCGCACGCCACGTTCTAGCGCAGGCGAGGCGCTGTGGACCGCGAAGACGCGTACGGTCGCATTATTTTTATTTCCGATCCTCCGCGACTCTCAGTCGCGATGTGTATTGAGAAGTTATTGTGTTATATGTTTATAGTCTAGTAAAGTAATAAACGATTATACCTTTAAAATAGTGAGTTTAAAGTTAGTAAGTAGTTATTTTTCACATGATATGAATTTTCTCAGTGTATATATTTCTTTTCAGATCAAAATGCCCAAGCGTAAATGCGTGTTTAACAGCGAATTGCAAAGCCAATACCCTATGTTCAAAAGAGGGAAATATGATTGGGAAGTACTTTGCTCAATTTGTTCTACACATATTTCTATTGCAAATAAAGGTATTTCCGACATTAAAGAGCACCTAAACACACAAAAACACAAAGCTAATTCGAAAGGCCAAGCTAGTAGTTCAAACATTACGACATTCTTTGAAAAAAGTAAACCTAGCTCAGAAGAAAGTCTTATTCGAGCATCTGAAGGTGCGATGGCTTACCATACAGTTAATCACCACATGTCATTCAATTCTCTGGATTGTAGTAATTCCCTCAACCAAGTAATGTTTTCGGAGTCAAATACGGCAAAAAATATGACATGTAATCGCACGAAAGCTACAGCTATTGTAAACAACGTCTTGAGCCCCCTATCAATTGCTGAACTCAAAAGTGATCTAATCAATGTTGCTTTCATAAGTGTATCTACCGATGCTAGTAATCACGGCAGCACAAAATTATTCCCCATCATCATTCAGTATTTTAATATGCAAAAAAACGGGATTACATCGAAGCTCCTTGAAATCGAATCTACAGAAAATGAGACATCTGATACAATTGTTGACATTATTTTGAAGCAACTTCGGGGGCATGATCTACTATCGAAATGTATAGCGTTTTCTGGCGATAACTAACTAACTTCGGCGGGTGCAGTCGATCAGGGACAAATAATGTCTTTTACAAGCTGAAAGATAAACTGAATCCAAACATGGCTGGCATAGAATGTTCTGCACATATAATTCACAACGCTGTGCACCACGGATGCGATCTACTTCCTATTGACGTAGAGACGATGATTTTAAAAATCTATATTTTTTTCTCAATTTACACAGTTCGCACAGAAGCTCTGAAGGAATTCTGTGCAGCCGCGGAATCGGAATACAAGCAACTGTTATTCCACTCAAAAACGCGATGGCTAAGCCTTTTTCCTGCAATTGAGCGGTTTTTAAAAATGTATGATCCATTAAAAAGTTATTTTAGAAGCTTGGATAGATCACCAGTTTTAATTAAAAACTTTTTCGAAGATCCACTATCAGAAGCATATCTGTTTCTCATTCGCTCAGTGATGTACGTTTTCCACGGAAAGATCGAAAAATTGGAAAAAAGTGATAACACAGTTATTGAAACTAGAAACATATTGGCGTCTTTGAATAAGACGTTAGAAGAGAGAATAAAAGAAAACTTTGTGCCCATTAAGGTTCAAAGTATTTTGAACAAACAAGACGAAAACACGAAAATTGAATTCAAAACACACTGTATACATTTTTACAGAGAAATGAAATCCTACATAGAAAAGTGGGAAAAAACAATGCAAGACTTTGACAAATTCGACTGGATGATTTTGCCAAACATCAGTGAAAGTACTCCATGGTCTGATGTTGAAAAAACAGTTATTTTCCTCAAGGATATTAATATAGAAATCGATGACACGAAGTTAATTGACGAATGGGTAAATTTAAAAGCTTTTAGCTTGAGCCTTAGTGACGGAGATAAACTGTTAAGCGCAAACCAGCTATGGCTGAATTTTTTTAAAACGCCTAATGCCCATTTATATTCTGAACTTCTTAAAATTGCACAATATTATTTTTTTATACCAGCTCACAATGCGAACGTAGAGAGAGTCTTTTCACTAATCTCGCAGCAATGGACGAAGGAGAGAAACTCGCTAAAAAAACACACGGTTTCTTCTCTGATCAAAATTAAATATAATTTTAAGGACCTAAGTTGCTCCGACTTTTACAAATTCTTGTTGGAAAAGAAAGATATTTTAAAGAAAATTGGAAAGTCTGAAAAATAACAAAATATGTAAAAAAAATTATTTTTTTATTTTTTGTTGTGTTGATTTTGATCTCGTTATAATTTTAACTTGTTACTAATTTTTAATTTAGAATTTATGAATACTAAGTAGGGTTTGGATAGGTACTTAACCTACCCAACGGAACTACATATATGACATAAAATTTGTTGAGACATATGTATGTAGTTTATTTGTTATTTAAAAAACCAAAAATTATAATTATATATTTTTTAATTACCTCATAAATAGAAGAGTGTAAAATGTTGACTATTTTATTTGTTAAACAGTAGTTTAAGTTGATTGTGTCAAACATTGTTAAATAACTAGCAAACAAGCTGTTTAAATGAATACATTTTATTTTTATTGTTTTTTTTTTCTGGGATGTCCGGGATAAATACTGAATTTCATCCAAATGTCCGGGGTTTTTGAAGTGTTTGTCCGGGGTCGGCAATTTAGGTGATGGCAGCCCTACCCAGGACTATAAAAGCGGTCGTCGGCCTTTGCCTAGGTCAGTTTAACTTCTGGAGAGTTTAAGTTCTGAGTCAGCTTACGTCTAGTCAGTTTAGTTTTGAGTCAGCTAACGTCTGTGTCAGTTAAGTTCTGAGCGAGTTTAGTTCTGAGTCAGTTATAGTTCGGAGTTCCTTTAATACTTCTGTGTTATAAAGTCAATAAAGTCTTAATCCATCTCTTCTTTGCCATTTTAAGGGAGTGTTTGTTTTTTTATTTTAAAGTAAAATCTATTTCTAATATACAAAATATTTTTCATTTTAGTTTTAGGTTTGCCGCGCTTAATTACACACGTTTAAAAAAGAAATAAAAATTTAAAGTGGACCACAAACGATACGTGAAATCTTAATTGTCCGTTGTCCCCGTTGCCCATACGTCATAACGGGGACAACGGTAAGGAAATTTTATGACGTCCCGTTGTCCCCGTTGCCCATACGTCATAAGGGGGACAACGGTAAGTAAATTTTATGACGTCCCGTTGTCCCCGTAACGGGGACACAGATTACGGGGACAACGGGAATACTCAAAAAATATTGTGTTGGTAAACACAGTTTTCTGAAAATCTAGGGAAATCACACTTTTCCTTCCCCTCTCTTCATGATAAATGGGTAACTATTGTTATAACAACTACGGATAAAATTAAATGATAATGAAATCCCTGTAAATACACTCTGTTAAGGCTCCTACAAACAGGCGCGACACGCGATATAATCGCGCGCGACACAAAGGCACCGCTCGTTGAGCGACTCGCGGTGCCTTTGTGTAGCGCGCGATTTTATCGCGTGTCGCGCCTGTTTGAAAGAGCCTTAAGCCGGGACGCAGTTATCGCAAACAGCTTCACTACAATGCAATCCATCGACTATGTTTTAGAACTACTTTCAATATTTTTCTTTGTGTTTACCTATATTGAGTATTACGAGAATTAAATAAATTGGACAAATAAATAGTAATATATAAAAACTAAAGATACATTTTATATTAGCTAGATATTTTTGTGCTATTCTAATTTAAAAATAACGCCTTTAATAATGCTACTACGATTAAAATTTGTACGTTGTACCTACTTATTTGTTTAATTTATTTTTGGTAGAAGAAGGGGGAAGGTAGTCAACAGGTATTAAATATTTATCCTTCGAAGATCGAAAATAAACCGCCCATTTACCTGTTGCACTAAACAATTGAATCGTCAATTTGGAGGGACCAACTTATATAATCGATATCTTTAAAACGATATGTTTCGGGCAGCCAAAATCAATAATATTAAGGTATTATAACGCTAAGTAGGTAGAACATTCCAGCGAGTAGCCTATCAGTTTGGTCCCTCCATCTTGACATCATGATGGAGGGACCAAGCATTTTGTTAATATATTATGTATATGATATATGATGAGGTAGCTAAAATTATAGCAAAGGTAGGAAATAGAAGATTAGTGGTATTATTTTTTTATATATCTATGTCAGACATTGGAGATTTGGTCCCTTCATTTTGACGCTCACCTCCTGAGACTGTCGCAACACTCGGTCCCTCCACCAGTCCTCGCTGCATCCCCTCCACCGACGATCGTGTCCAAGCGGTAGGGCTCGCTTGCATTTCCGATCACATGATTCTTCGTTTACCAATCAAATTGTTAGATGGCGCTATTCGCTTTACAGTGGCGCCATCTATCCACGACATACTTAATTTAATCATTACATAGTCCCGTGTCGCGCGCATTACCGATCGGACGTGACATGAGTGTCTAATTAAGAGCAGGATGAGTTCCTCTAACGTAGTGAAATGTGCGAGCTGCAATGTCGTTATTAACGAAGTGTTAGCTTTCGTGTGTAATAAACTGGACATAATGGATGAGGAAAGCCTAAGTCGAATATGTATTAGTGCTTTCTCGGATAGTGATATTGTAGAAGCAAAAAACCTACTATTCGATGCGATAACAATAACTTCCAAACGTAAGATTACAAGGAAGAAAGATGGAAAAAAGATACGTGAGATCGAGGATATCATTAGCTTATTACAAGTAACCCATCCTAATGACCGGCCAGTTTTCGTTGCAAAAGATTTGCAAAAATTACCACCCGTACTATTTGATCATGTGGACGTGACAAAACTGCTTAAGGATTTAACAAAGATGAGAAGTGAAATTGAAGAAATTAAATCGCAATATGCATCAGCTCCTCAACTTGAACCGATCAAGCGTGACATAGCAGATTTGAAAAAGTTGACGAGTAATAAAAGCCCATGTTATTCGTATGTAAACACAAAGCGAGGAGCTGGAAAACATATGATGGACAGTTGTGATTATGATAGTGGGCCGATGGGATTGCAACATGTTCCTATTACTAGTAAACATACATCGGATCAAAGTTCTAAAATTGAAACTTTTTTGTCGCCTACCCACTATAACTCATCAATATTAGCTGATCAGAACATGACTAGCACAAAGACTAATGAGCATACTCGGAAAGAGTGCGATACCGGTTTAGGCTCACAGCTGTGCATCGCCAACAACACCGAGTCTGCGCAAAAAAGTGATAAAAACAACATTGCGAGGTGCCCGGGACACACGGCCACGGAGGACGTCCAATCGACTTCTCAACCTAAAACGGTTGCTTAGATTGTAAGTGAAGGGGAGTGGACCTTGGTACAAAAACAGAAAAAGAAAACGAGAAATCGCTTTGTGGGAAATATTGGAAAAGCAGTCATAGAACCCACAGGCAAATTTAAGGCTGTAGATGAAAAAATCGTCTTGTATATCTCTAATGTGGATAAACAGGTGACACAGAGTGACATCACAGAATATGTTGAAGAAAAAGCCAAAATACGTGTGGATATTGAGAAAATGATAATGATGATGCCCAAAAGTTATAATGCATACAAGATTTCTGTTCCAAAACATAAGTATCATATATTGATGAGTGATGATTTTTGGCCTGAAGGTATATCATATCGTAAATTTATTGACTTCACTAAAAAGAAAACAGACAGAGAAAATACTCTGAGAATGAATCTTACACACAATTTAAATGGATAATACGACCCTAATAACATTTAATTGTAAATGTATTAAAAGATCTGTTGACTGTGTGAGGCGCCTGTGTGTAGCGGCTGACGTTATCGCGTTGCAAGAAACCTGGCTTTTGCCACATGATATCGCCTTTCTTGGACAGATAGATGATGATTTCTCTTTTACTGGCAATTCGGCAGTCGACACCTCAGCGGGAATGCTACGTGGAAGGCCTTATGGAGGAGTGGCTTTGTTGTGGAGGAAGAGCCTATTTCCATCTGTCACGGTTGTTAGTTGTAACAACGTTCGCCTTGTAGCTATTAAGATAGTGTCGCAGGATCGCTCCATATTAATTTTCTCAGTGTATATGCCCACGGACTCAAACGATAACTTAACTGTGTTTACCGATTGTCTTAGTGAAATTAGTGCGATAGTAGAAAGTAATAATGTGCAATCAGTGATCATACTCGGCGATTTTAACGCTCACCCAGGCGAGCTATTCGGTAGTGAACTATTGAGCTTCTGTGAGGAGCAGTGTTGGACCTGTGCGGACCTGGACTTACTGCCGCAAGGTACGTACACTTTCGTGAGTGACGCGCACGGTTGCCACCGCTGGCTCGACCACTGTGTAGTGACCGAGGCCGCGAGGCGTCTGCTCGTTAGTGCAACTGTGTTGTATGATACGTATTGGTCGGATCACATGCCTATACAATTACAGTGTAATTTTAATATGATAAGACCTACAATTGTGACACCCAATCTGAGTAAAAACTTTGCGATATGGGGTGAACGGAATGCTAGTCAAATAAGTCAATACAAAGAAATATGTCATAAAATGTTAAGGGAAATCGATTTTCCATTAGAATTCAGAGAATGTGCTAACGGGTGTTGTAAGGATTCCACTCACAAAGTCATATTGGACAATATGTATAAAAACATTGTATGTATACTTACAGAGGCTGCCCAAGGTCCCAGTAATGTGGATGCGGGAAGGGGTAGAAATAACGATATAGGTAGAAAGAACAAACGTCTTGTCGGTTGGAATAGGCATGTTAAGCAGGCTCACGCGGACGCCCGGCTTGCTTTTCAAGTACGGAGTATGTCTCGTAAACCGACTTCTGGTTCTGTGTATGAACATATGTACAACACGAGAAAAGTCTTTAAATCAAAGTTAAGATGGTGTCAGAACAATCAAAATAAAATTAAAATGGACATCATAGCTGAAAATCATAAATCTAAAGATTTTTCAAGGTTTTGGAAAAATACGAACAGATTAAATCCGAGGCCGGGCGTCCCCGTGAGCGTGGCGGGGCAACATAGCCTACTGCGGTAGCAAACTTGTTTGTGAAACATTTTAAAGCGGATTCTCCTCTTGACTCCGCATCGCAGGTGGTCGATGCTGAGGATTGTCTGAAGGAGTTAAATGTCAGGTTCTCAGCAAAAGATGTTTCTACTGTTATTAACAGTATGATTAGGGGTAAGTCACCAGGGCATGACTACCTCAGTATCGAGCACCTGCAGCATGCAGGAGTTCACCTGCCTAGTGTACTGGAGATGTTCTTCTCACTCTGTCTAAGCCACGCTCACCTGCCCAGTGACTTAATGAAAACAGTGGTTGTACCTATTGTGAAGGATAAGACTGGGGACACATCAGATCTCTCGAACTACAGGCCCATATCCATTGCTACTGTCATTGCCAAGGTGCTGGACAGTTTGCTGGATAGGCATATGGCGACCCGCATCGAACTGCATGATGCGCAGTTTGGGTTCAGACCTGGTCTCTCCACAGAGAGTGCCATACTGTCTCTCAAGCATACTGTCCAGTATTATACGTCTAGGAAAACGCCTGTTAATGCGTGTTTCCTAGACCTCTCCAAAGCGTTTGATCTGGTGTCGTACGAATTGCTGTGGCAGAAACTATTGAATGATACTTCAGTGGATAGAGAAGTTATATCAATTCTAAGGTTTTGGTATAACAATCAGACAAATTGTGTTAGGTGGGCATCATTATCGGATGAGTATAGGCTGGAATGCGGGGTGAGGCAGGGCGGCCTGACCTCCCCTCGCCTCTTTAGTCTGTACATAAACCGGTTGATCGCCGAGCTCAGCAACACCTATCAGGGCTGTTATGTAGACGGAGTATGCGTCAACAATATTAGTTATGCTGATGATATGGTGTTGCTGAGCCCTTCGATTAACGCAATGATAGGCCTGCTTACGATATGTGAGAGGTACGCGGAGACTCAAGGGCTCAGATACAATGTTAAGAAAAGTGAGGTACTAGTCTTCAAGGCAGGAACTAAAACTTACCCAATTGAAACGCAGTTGAAACTTTGCGGAAGTTCCTTAAAGCAAGTCACTTCTTTCAAGTATCTGGGCCACTGGGTTTCCGAAGACCTAAAAGATAATCTGGACATTGAGCGTGAGCGCAGGGCGTTGGCTGTCCGCTGCAATATGTTGGCTCGCAGATTTGCGAAATGCTCGACTGAAGTAAAGGCTACACTATTTACAGCGTACTGTCAGTCGTTCTATACATGCAGTCTGTGGGTCAACTACACACAGAGGGCATACAGCGCCCTGCGTACAATACAATAATGCTTTCAGGGTGTTGATGGGGTTGCCGCGCTACTGCAGTGCTTCCGGCATGTTTGCGGAGGCTAGAATTGATGGCTTTCATGCTATCATACGCAAGCGTTGCGCTTCCATTATGCGCAGGGTGCGCGCCAGTCCCAACAACATCCTGAAAACTATAGCTGATAGGTGGGACAGCCACATACTGGGACATTGGATGCGCCTACATGCCACTGTGGCATAGTAATGAATAGTTTGTGTTGTTTTTCTGGTAGATGTAAGTGCTAACACTACTTTATAAGTTGTGTGTGTACTAACCAAATGGACATCATACGGGTCCGAAATTTTTAATTTATTAGGTATATACGTTTATTTAATTTTTATGCTTATTATTGTTTTGATTATTAGTTTTTTAATTTGATTTGAATTTATTCGAGCTATTTTGATTTATTTTAAGTTAATTTCGTTTGTTTTATATTAGTTTGATTTAAGTATATTGATTTCATTTGAGCTATTTGATTTGATGTGTTCTAATTTAAATTTTATTTTATTTAATTTATTTAAGTATTATGTTTTCTATGAATTTATGTCGTGTGATTATGGGTGTTCTTTGCCTGAAATAAATGAATTTATTATATTATGTACCTACCAGTATGATAACAGCGCTCATGTTCATATTCTAGCTGCACTCAATCTGTTTGCCCAAGGCAGTTATCAAACAGCTGTTGGGCAAGACAACATACTTGGGCTCAGCCAGCCATTAATGAGCAGGTGCCTAACAGCATAGGAAATTCTAAAAATATTATCCCCTCAATACTTGAGATTTCCCATGACCCGTGAAGAAAAGGAAGCGGCCAAGACAGAGTAAGTTCAATTTAATATTCTTTCTTTTAAAAGGTACTAGGTTTCTGAATGGTTTTTTTTTTATTTCTTGTCTGTCAAACTTTAGAAAACTGAAAAGAGATTAATAAATTAGTTTAAAACATCCCTTTTTACAGCTAACAAAACTGAGAATGCACCACTCTTATTCATGTAACACTATGCTTGTTTCAGTTTTCAAGACCTATCTGGGGGCACGGGAGTGCCCCCGCCAAGACTAGCCAGCCAAGCAACACAAGGTCAAATGAAATCAATATACTTAAATCAAACTAATATAAACTAACGAAATTAACTTAAAATAAATCAAAATAGCTCGAATAAATTCAAATCAAATTAAAAAACTAATAATCAAAACAATAATAAGCATAAAAATTAAATAAACGTATATACCTAATAAATTAAAAATTTCGGACCCGTATGATGTCCATTTGGTTAGTACACACACAACTTATAAAGTAGTGTTAGCACTTACATCTACCAGAAAAACAACACAAACTATTCATTACTATGCCACAGTGGCATGTAGGCGCATCCAATGTCCCAGTATGTGGCTGTCCCACCTATCAGCTATAGTTTTCAGGATGTTGTTGGGACTGGCGCGCACCCTGCGCATAATGGAAGCGCAACGCTTGCGTATGATAGCATGAAAGCCATCAATTCTAGCCTCCGCAAACATGCCGGAAGCACTGCAGTAGCGCGGCAACCCCATCAACACCCTGAAAGCATTATTGTATTGTACGCAGGGCGCTGTATGCCCTCTGTGTGTAGTTGACCCACAGACTGCATGTATAGAACGACTGACAGTACGCTGTAAATAGTGTAGCCTTTACTTCAGTCGAGCATTTCGCAAATCTGCGAGCCAACATATTGCAGCGGACAGCCAACGCCCTGTGCTCACGCTCAATGTCCAGATTATCTTTTAGGTCTTCGGAAACCCAGTGGCCCAGATACTTGAAAGAAGTGACTTGCTTTAAGGAACTTCCGCAAAGTTTTAACTGCGTTTCAATTGGGTAAGTTTTAGTTCCTGCCTTGAAGACTAGTACCTCACTTTTCTTAACATTGTATCTGAGCCCATGAGTCTCCGCGTACCTCTCACATATCGTAAGCAGGCCTATCATTGCGTTAATCGAAGGGCTCAGCAACACCATATCATCAGCATAACTAATATTGTTGACGCATACTCCGTCTACATAACAGCCCTGATAGGTGTTGCTGAGCTCGGCGATCAACCGGTTTATGTACGGTTAGCGCCAAAAGTACATACGCAATATCAGAAAGCATTAGCTTGAAGCTTAACTTTACTTACGACCTTCTTTTAATGAGTAATTTCTATACTATAGACACACAAGTGATTGTAGTTCATAATTTCAACTTGATATTGTGAGTCAAGATGGCCTAGTGGTTAAGCGCCTGCATGCGTGGATCAGTGAGCCGTGTGTTCAAATCTCACGCAGTACTTAGACTTTTTGTAAGTTTTTACTCGATTGATGTGACAGAAATATAATATTCTTTATCTTGTTCGCTTTGTTCACACGTTTCGTAAAGTTAGAAAGGTAGATCATAGAAAACTAAATAAAGAATTTAGATTTCTGTAAGGTAGACATGAGTTACATGAATATTTAACTTGATCGGAATTAACGTTGTCGATTGGTTTTAGTTGTTGGTTAATGACGTGTGGTTTAATACATAGCGCTATTGTATTTATTCTCAAAATGCAGGCAAATATTAATATTGAGACGAGGGCGACTATTATTGCGCTGCATAAAAGTGGTCTTAATAGAACACAAATATCTGACGAAACCGGACTGACTGTGAGTATAATATTTATGAATTGTAACTGAAACTTATATTTGAAATTTATACTTACCTAATATTATTTGGTGACTTAAGGATTAATTCTTTTCATTGTTTTTTAATTTTATCATGAGGCCTAAAATATAACTAATTAGTGATTATTATTGCATTTATGAATGCAGAGTTTTAATATTGTATTGTTATATTAAATAAAAAATAATAAACAAATAAAGTCAATAATAACTAGTAATATAAAATTTAAGTCACTTTAGTATTTTGTTATAGCTGCCTAATATCTCTTTTTTTTGTTTTAGAGGAATACTGTAAGTCTCTGGATCAAAAGATATGAGGAAGAGGGTAGCCTTGTTAGTCGACAGCGAAGTGGCAGGCCGTCGTTTATTAGCGAGGCGCAGCGACGACATATGGTGGGCGAGTATGATACAAATGGTTTCACACCAACGAAACATTTCGCGGTATTATTCGACATCTCTTTGCAAACTGTTCGCCGTGCCCTCCACGCTGAAGGCTTGCATCACAGAAGACCAGCTAAAAAGCCCTTCTTGACAGAAAGACATAAACGAGATCGATTACGTTTCGCACGGGATTATTTAGATTTTGACTGGAATACTACCATATTTTCAGATGAAAAAACCTTTAAATCGAGTCAAAAGGGTAGGCTTCATTTATGGCGGAAAGATAACACTCGCTGGTGTGATAAAAACTTAATCTCTAATACAGAGTCAGGTAGAATTACAGTTAATATGTGGGGATGGATGAGTGCAGCAGGGCCAGGAGAACTGGCTTTTATTCCTCCACGCGCTAACAGTTCTACTTATGTAGAAGTATTAGACGACGTCATGCTACCTACTGTGCGCAACATTTACCCAGCTGATGAGGTGAAACAATTAATATTTGTCCAGGACAATTGTCCTATTCATCGGGCGAGCACAGTGCGTGAGTGGTTTGACAATCACCCTGACATAATTGTTGTTCCATGGCCAGCGCGATCACCCGATCTCAACCCCATAGAAAATCTATGGGGTCTGATGGTGCAAAGGTGGGAGTCACGGGATGAAAGGTGTATACAACAATTGAAAACCCATTGCATGGAGGTGTGGGAAAATTTAAGAGGAACCGAAATATGTGGTAATATTGTAGGGTCCATGCGCAAACGACTACTTGACTGCATTGAAAACAATGGGGGTTATACAAAATATTAATACTTATAAAGTCTATTCATACTTAGGTTTGAAAGTAATATTATTTGAAGCTAAACAAATATCAAAATTTTAATGGCAATTAAGTTGATTTCAGAGTGACTAGTACTATTGAAAAAGTTATAAAAATGTTTGAAGTTGTAGCGTAAACTGAACTTTATTGTGTAGGATTTAAAGTTATTTTTTCATAAACTCATTTTTGTTTACATTTTTGGCAAATAAATCGCGAATGCAGATTAGATGTTTAGGTTTTAATAATTATAAGGTGTAACTAAATATTTAGTAATACCTATTGAGGTTTAGTTTCAATCTTCTTTTCGTCAAGAAAACGAACACTTAAGCTATACCTCAATAAATTCATTGTGACGTTACATAATGTTCATAAAGTTTAAATCATACTTAATAAATATTAGTTTGCAATAAACTCTGCAAAATACCGATACCTATATTAGGTGGGTATCAACAATTATATTTGTGTTATTAGAATATCCTTTCTTTGATAAGTTATTATGAATTGACTAAGTGGGGTATACAATAAAAATCTTATGAACGGTGACAAGAGAACTTCTTTTATCTAGGTAGGAATGTGACGTCACCACTCACCACTGAGTAATTTAATTATTATTGTATTGTGGCAAGGAGTCCGCGATCTTTTTATTTACGTGCGTAGATTTTCTAGTTGTGGTTTGTTAGACTACCCACACAGAGTAGTAATTAAAACACAATATTATATTACTAAGATACAATATTTTAAGTCTAATGGTCGTAGTTCACTGATTACCTGCTTAATTCAATAGATATGTTCTTTATGAGAAAATAAACTGTTTTAAATATAAGTTTATTTATAAAATTATAACGAATAAACATTTTGAAATCACTTATAAAACTTCTTTATTTTTAACCCCATATTTCAATAACAATAGAATAATACAAATAAAATAATTATTACATTAATATTTTCGTGTATTAATCTATCGAATAATAAAAAAAGATAAAGATTATTGTTGAAACGATAAATATATGTTTTATTTCGAGATAAGAACCCAGGCCTACGGGTTTACTAACCCAATACACATCGCTACCCGCTACCGCTACTTGCTATGAAGATGTGAATCTTAGCAATCGTATGAACCAACCAAGGTCATACATAATTATGCCTGTGTGAAATAGCGACATTATTTTTGTTTCGTTCGACGACGCTAGCCAGTGTTCGAAATCTGAAGTGTGCGTTCTGTGGTGATCACTTACACACACAGATGTACGGGCCTGGGGCCCGCTGCCGTCTTCACAGGATTATGACCCTTATTATGCTTAAGGAATTATGTTGCGTACTGTACAGACTGAAGAGGCGAGGGGAGGTCAGGCCGCCCTGCCTCACCCCGCATTCCAGCCTATACTCATCCGATAATGAGCCTGCCCACCTAACACAATTTGTCTGATTGTTATACCAAAACCTTAGAATTGATATAACTTCTCTATCCACTGAAGTATCATTCAATAGTTTCTGCCACAGCAATTCGTACGACACCAGATCAAACGCTTTGGAGAGGTCTAGGAAACACGCATTAACAGGCGTTTTCCTAGACGTATAATACTGGACAGTATGCTTGAGAGACAGTATGGCACTCTCTGTGGAGAGACCAGGTCTGAACCCAAACTGCGCATCATGCAGTTCGATGCGGGTCGCCATATGCCTATCCAGCAAACTGTCCAGCACCTTGGCAATGACAGTAGCAAGGGATATGGGCCTGTAGTTCGAGAGATCTGATGTGTCCCCAGTCTTATCCTTCACAATAGGTACAACCTTGAAACCTTGACTAAAAAAAATTCTTTCAGGTATGCAGCTCTCCACCCATGATGCTGCAATTTGGAGGGCATCTACCATCAGAGTCCTGAGAAATGATTTTGTGCGTGGGGAAAGATCTCAGTGGCTTCTGGGTAGGTCACTAGTAAACTTTTATTCCTACTAGGTACATCTATTAGCTAAGTACATTATAAAGTTTTATTTTTAACCGACTTCAAAAAAGGAGGAGGTTCTCAATTCGACGGTTAAAAAGTTTTTTTTGTAGGTGATAAGGGATACCCACTACAGCCATGGCTCATGACTCCCATTATGGTGCCAGCAACCAAAGCGGAGGCTGCCTACAATGAATGCCACACCAGGGTAAGAAAATGGTGGAAATGTGCAATGGGCGCCTCAAGAATAAATTTAGATGCCTATGTAGGAATCGCTGACTGCACTACCAGCCAGAAAAGGTAGCTAAAATTATTCTGGCATGTTGCACCCTGTACAATATGTTTTTGGAAACATTGGATGGTAAGTGTGTGTGTGGTAGTTTGCTTATTAATATTATATTATTCTTCTAGTTTTATTTACATTTGCAAAATAAGAAATCTGAATAAGTGTGTTTTTGCAGATGAAGAAGATATTGATGTAACTGAGGACAGCGATGTGACTGAGGACAGCGAGCAGAGTGCGATTGTGGAGGATAACAGCACCGATTTTCTTGCCGTAGCAAGGGAAATTCGGCAATCGCTTTAAATAATTTTGATTAAATTAAACATCTTATTACTTTGCAAAAAAAAAAATTACCATTAAACCTATCCTTAACCCTAAACAAAATAATAAACAATCAACAAAATATAACAATCAACAAAATATAACGATCAACAAAATAATGAACAATCAGCAAAATATTTTAAAACTGAAATAATGGTTTAGCGCTACTAAGCGCAGTAGAGAGCTGTACAGAATTTGAAACAAGCACTTAATGAGAATAGCAGGTTTGTTGCAGTTGTAAGCTCCAAGACAAAGTAAAGGAATGAAACCTGATATCTTCGTCTTAGGCAATTTGCACCAAAAATGGAATGCCGGAAGAGCGAATGGCAGCAAACAAGAAAAATACACACTACACTTAATGAGAATACACAATACATAATACACATATTACACAGGGAAGCAGTACCTAAGAAAAAAAATGAAAACGTCTTACCAGATTAGGTAGACAATAGATCTGTAGCTGACTTAATGGCTATAGTGGTGTCAATACACCGTTTCCTTGGCAGATTAGAAGTCGTGAAACTACACACATCAAAAGTGTCTAGGGATCAACATATATTTTTGCAATAACTTTTCTCCTGATTGATATTAATTAAAATTTTCTTTAAGGATTCATCAAATAAAGTGTTTTCGTTTGTCACAGTAACGATAAACCAAGTCACCTTTGCATTAATAAAGAAATTTGCCATTTTCCTAATAAAGGGATTTTTGACATTTGAACCACTAACACAAAAGTTCGAAAAAAAGACTGAAATAACAGTTTTCTTTAAAATTTTATTGGGTAACTTAAACAATTAATAATCCGTGTTTCTACCGCGAACACTAACAACACAAGAACATCGGTTTGGCATACTCAAAATGAGTTCATCCAAATCACGCTGTGGAATGGCCGCCCATGTTCGTTGCAACAACAAAAAAAGGTCTTCTTGCGACTGGATACCCTCCATATTCGGCAGAGCTCTTCTCTGTAGCATATCCCATGCATGCTCAATCGGGTTCAAGTCTGGCGACTGAGCAGGCCAGGGCAGGACATTGATGTTAGCTGCGGCGAGAGTCTGTCTTACAACTCTTGCGGTGTGCGGTCGTGCATTATCATGCATTAACTGAAATAAGGGACCGATTTGCACTTGTAGAGGAACGATGACGTCTGATACAATCGTCTCAGCATAAATTTGAGCGTTGAGGTTGCCTCTGATCCAAATCAACTCAGTTCTTCCGCCGATCCAAATACCCGCCCATACCATGATGGTTCCACCACTATAAGGATGGACTTCCTGGCAGGATTTTAATCGCTGTTGGCGTCCAGGGGTTCTCCAGTGTCGTATACGTCTTGTATCCGGTCTCATACCAAAACGAGACTCATCAGAAAAGCACACGAAACGCCATTGTTCTTCTGCCCAATTTCTGTGTTCAAGAGCCCATTGATATCGAATCCTACGATTGTGCATTGCTATAGGTGGTACCCGTAGCGGTCTTCGGGAATGAAGGTTCACTTCATGCAAGCGGTTTCTGACTGTTTGGTCGCTAATTAAGTTCCCTGAAGAGTGATGAAGCCTCACGGCTAACATCATGGCGGTTATTGTTGGAGCTCTTCGAGTTAAGATTTGAATGTATCGGTCTTGTCTCCGTGTGGTGCAGCGATACCGTCCTCCATGGCGCTCAGCCACGGTACCAGTGCTTCGGTAACGTGTCCAAAGTCGACTGATAACACTCTGACTTGTATTCAGAGCTAAAGCCACAGTACGTTGCCGGGAACCAGCTTCTATCATTCCCACGGCTCTGAGCATTTCTTCCCTGCTTAAATGACGTCGCCGCTCCATAATAACGTTGGTTTTAATCAGTAGTAGGGAAACAGTAGCACTAATAATGTCTTCAATGCGTTGTATGTTTTTATAGGGAAAATATTGACAGCTGATTTTCATCTTTTACTCGAATTTGATTCACAGTTCCTGATTCAAATTATGAAATGCACCAAAAAGGATCCATATAAATTTATAAAATCATAAATTTATTACAAAGCCACATCTCAATCTCAAGAAATCCGCATAAAAATGCTTGATCCCTAGACACTTTTGATGTGTGTACTTGCTCGAAAAGCACTGTCCTTGATCAGCGATTATTCGTACAGGAGATCCAATAAGTGCATCGCTGTCCGACACTGCCATCCTGCTTGCACACGTCCTTGTGTCTTAACCTGTAACCAAAACAATCAACAGCAGTGCATGTTCCACTCGGCCAATTCTGACCACTTCGGGCTTCTTACTTTTGAAATCAGAAAGCTTTAATTCTCTTTTTACTGTTTATACAAAACAATACCTCTAAATTAACTAAACAAACTTTGATTAATCATATCAAAAGCATCCAATGACCAGAGCCATGTAAACAAACTTTGATTATGTAATAAAAGCGAAAATCATTTCTTTAAATAAAAATCATTACCGACTCTTTCTCTCAAAGCCGACATGTTGAATAACACCCATACTCATTCAAATAATAGAAAGCTCATTAAAATTATTGTAGGGCTCATACACTGACCTCCATCGGGTCTTCAACACGTAACTTCCATCCGAAAACTAGCACAACACCCAAATAATCTCGACGCTTTATCAAAATAATCTTAAACTAGGTTTATTTGTGCTATCATAACATTACTTTGGAAATAAATGTCGGGTAGAATTGTAATAAAATGACAAGTTGTTGCTCGCTAATCGCAACGCTACATATGATTTGTTCTGTGCTGAATTCACGCCTTGGATCAATACTAGTCAACACAATAACGTTATTAACTCGTTTGCCACTTAATTTGTCTGCACAACACGCTTTTACTAACGAGCATTCAGCTCCAGAATCGTAAAAATAACAATCAATACAGCTCCCCTTTATTTTCTAACGTGTCTGAGGGTAGTTGTACGACGTTCACTCGTCTTACCAGTATTTCTTCCAGTACGCTGTCTACCATCAGCTTGGCTGCGACTGCTCGTGCAGGGTCGCGACATGTCCTGGATTCCCTCACCAAAGGGCTTCGTTGACGGCTGCGAGGCTGCTTCGCTCGATTCAGGTAGCTCCACGCCACGTTCTTCGTATGCTATTTACGATAGCCACGTTGATGCTGCTTCTTTGTGCTCCTTACTGAAGGCCATTTGGCCTGCAAAACTCAAATCAGCAGTCGTGCAATGTTACTGTTATGTTTGCACTTTGTTTTTATGTCAACGGTCACTTTCACTTTAAGCATTCTCATTTTTGCGCATGAACCAACACAGATATCCCACTTCTGATATCGGAGCAAGTAGGTTTTGCATGTATCGTTATTATCAGGCGTACTTAATTACTGCTGTGGGCGTAGTGTGGGTAGTGTTGGTTATTGCGCAATAGAAAAACGGTTTGCAGTTTAAATCAGATTACCATTTCATTAACAATTAATCACACTAGCAAATCACACACTGTAGGAACATGACACAACTAGATACACAGTATAATAATTATGTACAGTAACAAAGTAATTGCGAACAAATCGTAGTATCGATTACTGTTCGTATAGTGACAGAGCCACCCAAATATAGCGTATTTAGAATACAGGTATAAGGCTAAACCCGACAGGTTTGTCGGGAGCTAGTGCTCTGTCAGGAGTCGAATCCGAATACCGACTGACTCCCAGCACAAACGAGTACGTTCAGTTATAAAGGGTTTGTCCCCACCACGCACTCGCCCCACAACAACTCTGTCCGATGACGCACGGAAGTACGTCTACGTGTTTACTTGAGTTGATATAAAACACTAAAATTTGATAAATCTAATAAGACTTACGTTATAAATAATCAAATAATATAAGAATAATTCTCGTAAATAAACAATGGAGATTTAACAAAGTAAATCATTTTAAAATCACAATAACATGACATTAATTGTTTTGAACATAACCATCGGTTACATGTGGTATTTATTTGTGTAAATTGATGTTTTGAGTGACAGTAAATCTGACAAACTTCGATTTCTATTATTTATTTTAGTTTATGTGCATGCACCTACCCATTTTTCTGATTAAACTTATTTTTACTACAGTACCCCTCTGTGTTGTACACCTACTGGCTCTTGGCCAGTTTTTTTACTGATGAAGGGAATTAATGCCTGTTTGAGGAAGGGGACATTTTGTGAATGGGACACTTACATTTTGACACTGCTCTACAATCCTGCTGCAGCCCAGTTGGTGCAGCTCGCTACTGACGTTAGCCTTAAACTACCCATCAGCTTGATTTTCTAAATCGAAGACACAAAAAATAGGACGGTACCTAGTAGTAGATCTGAATTTATACTTAATAATATAATAATTAACATACACAATAATAAACTGATAATTAATACTGATGATCTCAAATTTTCGTTCGTTGTTTATGTCATCGCTAAGGATCAATAAACTAACAAGTTCAGTTGTATTTCCTACCTCTGGCCATTATCCCATTGTTATGAAGCCGCTCCACGAGAAGCTCCTGCTGTTTTTTATTCGCTCGTTTTCTCGACGACTGCATGCCGAGAGCATTCAGCATGCAGTCGTCGAGAAAATGAGCGAATAAAAAACTTCTTACTTAAAAATTATAACAGTAAAACACCAAGATAAATGTAGTCTGTGAAGACTGTGAAGATAAACCACCAAACAGATATTTTTTTTTATTAGTCTTTCAACCATACCGCCACGTCTTCCGTGTAGAATTTCTTACGTAGTAAGTTTAGAAAAAATAATGTCTTTCGTTTATATACTCATTATGTTATTTATTTTATTTATTATGTATTTCGGTAATTAATCCATTTTATAATTTAGTCATTTTATTTTTGTCTTTACGTCAAACCCTTAGAAGGAACGTTATTTTACTGTCAATATCAAGCTATATTTGAACATTAACGTTTTACATGTCTTCATCATTGTTTTCATTTTATTTCTTCCATTTCCAGTATTTTCGTGGTATTTTCCGAGCTATCTCCTCATGTACCTAGTTATTTATTTTATTTACATTTTTCATGAATTACACCTAAACTTAGTAAGTATTACTATTAAAACAAATAATATAATTATTATACACGAAAACCCAATACACAACTAAATATCATTTACAGTCTCTACTATAAAAGTGTACTTTTAAAAAAAATTGCGGTCACCTGTTTGCCCCTTTTTTTTTTTTTTTTTTTGAGGACGGGAAATCATCAAATGACTCCTCCCGCTCTGGGTGGAGCGGAAGGGAGTGTCAGACTCTTACTGACTAAAACCCACCCGTGTTCCTTCCTTAGCCCTTTATGTTCCGGGCCAGCGGTAACCCTTTCTGACAATCCCGCTGACCCGGCAGGCTTCGGCCCTAAGGGGGCCCCTCCTCGATGCTGACATCTCTTTGAGGCGCGCGTGGAACACGTACGCGCCGTCCGGCACGGGCCTGGTCCTGATCGGGCGGTGAGCTACCCATTACTCTCCGCCCGCAGGCCCGCGCCTACGGTGGCCGGGAGTCGTCACGCGGCTCCCGACGCCCGGAGCGTCTCCCGCGGCGGCTGGGACGGGAGGCTCTCTCCCTGAGCCGTTCCGCCACCTCCTTCGCTAGCATGACTGCTTCGCAGAAGGAGGTGACTGCCTCCCACTCCCTCTCGCCCCGGACCATGGCTTGCACCAGGGCCGGACGCGAGAGGTCGCCGTCGCTGCCAATCGCCTCTACGAGGACACGGCGGTGCTCCGCCCAAGCGGGGCAGACCTCCACCGTGTGCTCCACCGTGTCCTCTGGGCGATCCTGGCAATGGTGACACCCGGGCGTTTCCTCCCGCCTGATGATGTGCAGGAACCTCCCGAAACTTCCGTGTCCGGTGAGGACCTGCGTCAGGCGAAAGGTAAGGGCGCCGTGGCGCCTCTCTAGCCACTCCTCAAAGAGGGGTCTTATCGCCGCTATCGCGGCGTGCCCTGCGCTGGGTTGCGACAGTCGCTCTTTCCATGCCGCCATGAGATCGCGCCGGAGATCCGTCCGCTCCGCAGCGATTTGCCGCGGAAGCGGATCCTCCCCCCGGCGTAGTGCCTCTGCGCGCCACTCATACAGGCGCGCGAGGACTATCGCCTCCAGATCCCATGGCGGCAGTCCGGCAAGGAGGCTTGCCGCCTCGCCAGAGATCGTGCGGTAGCCCCGGATAGCCCTTATGGCTACCACCTTCTGGGGCGCGTTCAGGTAGTGGGCGGCTCGCCGCCGCAGTGAACGCGCCCACACCGGGGCCCCGTATATGGCCATGGACCGCACGACCCCCGCGTAAAGCCTCCGGCAGGAGGCGTTTGGCCCCCTCAGGTTGGGCAAGAGCCGCTTGAAGGCGGCCCCGGCCCGTTCCAGTTTGGGGGCCAAACGTCGGAAATGCTCCACGAAGTTCCACCGGCTGTCGAGGACGAGACCCAGGTACCTGTTTTCCCCTAAACTTTATTATTTTATAATTTCTATCAAAACAAATTATTTATTGCATTAAAATTAAAACATCAAAAATAGAAGTTTGCAAAGAAAATACACAAAATCTTCAATTTAAACAATATTTAAGTTCATTAAACTTTTAACATTTTTTTTTGCTCCGTACAAAACATAAATGACCCAGCGCAGTCCGTCAACAATGTTTTAATTTTTATTTCTTTATTACGCTGTTAATGTTATTTTTATTTGTTTTCATTGTTAGTATAGGAATTAATGCAAAGAACTTTGTCTGTAAATCTCACAAAAAATTATAATTGCTTACAAAACAACAAATTTAAAAAAATGTCCCATAAAATCTTCTAGTGTTATAAGTAATGTGTTACACGGTAGCTTTCGTAGTTTAGTGATAACCACACTAGAACTTGTAATTTAGGGTGGCAACACCGTTTAACAACAGCCGTCAAGTGTCAATTTAATGTCAACCATTTTAGTTTTGCAACAAAAGTGAAGTGATTTGGTGTGGTGTTTTTTCCCTCCAAAATATTGGTTATTAAATACAGAATTTTCAAGATAAGTGTTTATTTTTCGTTATAATGAAGTATAGATACAAAATAAATACCTTTTTATGTCGTATATTACGGCTTTCTTTCCAAAATTTATTTGCATTTGCGGCTGCTATAATCAAGTAAACACTAGAATGTTCTCGTGTGTTCGCTCTGGTGTGTTATGTTGTATTACATGGTGTGTTACGTAACACACTGGATAACATTAAGCTTGGTTCACATTGTCTTTAACCGACTGCGGCGGAGTCCGAAAGGGGGATAATACTTTTGCTTGCGTGTGAATAAACGTGTATATGTTATTGTATGCGTGTCTTTCCTTCTGTTGCCTTTTAAGCACTTATTACCAAATAAATTAAAAGTAAATAATTACATTTTGTATTTTTAAAATATACAAAAGCTACTATATTATTTTCAACACACTTGCTCGTAAAGTGGCTCTTATTGAACCGCTTTTAGGTCCATAATGCAGTGTATTAAAAACGCGTGCTTTTTCTTTACTTTAATCCACATGTGCTTTATTTCCACAGATAACTATTTACTAGTCGGAGATGCGCGCTTTTTTAATCTCATTAATTCACTTTTTTTTAATAGTCTGTATTGTCCTTGGTCCCAAAATTAACTACTTAATATTTATTTGCCTTAAGGTGAATGCGCAGGGACCTCGGACAAAAAACCTAAGAAAATTTTCTTAGGTTTTTTGCAATTTTCAGGTCAGTGTCAGGTTTGTATCTTGATCAAAATATGATTTGCGACTCTAACAGGTACCTACATCTTTACAGAATTATAATCATTTGAATCATTAATACATCTTTCTTATGGAAAAGTTCTTAGGGAAAAAATCTAACTAGAAAGATTCTATTCTAATAACTATAATTCTGTAAATACATATACAGAGCGTTAGGTTAAACGAGGGACATACTTTGAGGGGAGTTAGTACTCATGAAAATGAGCAACTTTTACTTTGAAGCCGAACCTGAAATCGCAAAAAAAAAAATCAGCTGTTCAGTACATTTTGACGAGCTATGCGAACATAAATGTAGGAAACGGCTGATTTTTTTTCGCGATTTCAGGGTTAATCCCATATTAAAAGTGGTTCATTTTCATGAGTACTAACTCCCCTCAAAGTATGTTCCTCGTTTAACCTAACGCTCTGTATATTATAGTCGCGAATCATATTTGATCAAGATGCAACCTGATACTGACCTGCAAATTACAAAAAACGTAAGAAAATTTAAAATTATCCACCTAAAATTGTCCGTGGTCCCTACCCGAAACCAAACGGAAAAGACCCTGACTGGCGTTCTATCATTGCGGATTCTCACTGAACTAATGTAGGTATATTTCTCTATGCCAATAGTACTTTCTAATTCCATACTAACTAAACTACGATTGTTTTTTTTTTTTATAATAATTTTTACATGCTCTGTGGTCAGTGCTTTTATTTACGCTTGCGCGCGCATTGCTAGTGCTGGCTATGCGGAATGACAAAACCAGCGCGCCATTTTCCATACAAGTTAATATTTGACAATACAAGTCTGTTTTTTTCCTCGCAAGTGTGTTGAAAAACGTCGTATGAAACGCGTGTGCATCGATCATTAGACTCTCGGCTTTCTTATCGCACTCGCCTGCGGCTCGCGCGAATAATACCGCCTCGAGCATAATGATCAACATAGCACACATGTATCATAATGTACTATTACGATATTTTTTATGTAAGTAGTAAATGCTTTTATAAACTTAGTATACTGTTCGGTGTGTAATCTCACTATTGAGATATCAAACATAGTTGTTACTATAGCTATAAACTTCAATTGTTATTGAAGCTTATTATGTACAGATGCCTCTTCAAGCGCAGCCGAACGGCAAAAACGATACCGCGAAAGGATGAAGAATAAAAATCCAGAAAAATACAAAGAAAAAATGCCGCCAGGACAAATTTAAAACGAAAAAGAATTGCAGATTTTCAACCAGAACAGCAAGTAGAACCTAGCTTCTGACGTTTCATAAGTGCCCATGTAGGTTTATGTGAAATAAAACATTTTGATTTTTAACCGACTTCAAAAAAGGAGGAGGTTCTCAATTCGACGGTATGTTTTTTTTTTGTGTGTTTGTTACGCGATTACTCCGCCAATTGTGGACCGATTTTCAAAATTCTTTTTTTGTTTGAAAGGGTATACTCTCGAGGTGGTCCCATTATCATCAAGTTGGAATCTGATGAGAGGATCCCATGAAAATCGAGGGAAACCCTCACATTTTATAGGCAAAGCTATAACGATTTGGGTATTTTTTTAAATAACTTGAGCATTTGCTCTCGGAAATCATCATTTGGTAAAGTGGAGCTGATGAAGAAGACCACAGATGGCCATTGGAACTACTCAATGGCAAATATTTCACGGGTTGCGATTCGATTACTTTATTAAGGTTGCTAAGCAATTTATGCTCGTCACAAAGCGTATGGTGAGTGGTTGTTGAGGAGTTCTCTTGGTAAGAACCAGGAGAACTCCTCAACAACCACTCACCATACGCTTTGTGACGAGCATAAATTGCTCTGAAAGGAATTTGAATATTGTGAAAGTTCACTCAGGTCACCCTTCAAAATTACGCGTTCAAGTGCAGACCTGGCTTCAAGAAGTCATAGACAGTGACATCCTCTCCGTTATTAATAGGCAATTTACTCGGCGGATTGATTGTGTATCTTATCTGATAAAATTGCATTGGAACATATATGACCAAGTGTTAATAATTCCCAATATTATAAATGATAAATGATTTTATTTTTGTAAGTAGGTTTGTACAAACACTTTTACACGTCAATCATGTTTTTTTTAAACTAGATGAGGTCGGCGTTTCCTATCTGACTACTCTGAGAAGAAAGGCCGAAACAAACTCAGAGGTCACCACAGTCTCTTTTAAAGTCCAGACATAATCTTGGTCAGGTTATATGAAGACCATGTAGATCGATGTCTGAGATGGTCTTTTGAGGAAAGAACCACACAGATTGAGAGGTCCTGTCCAGTCAGTGCACGCATTTGTCAGAAATCATGCAGCTCAACTCAAGACTTAAGGAGCTCAACGATTCGACGAACAATACCAAAGAAAGGACATTTGGGTAGGCCACATAAATTACTCAAACTGCCAGACCATGAAAGAAAAAAAAAACAAGTAATAGAACAGAGAGAAAAATAAAACATAAAAAATTAATAAAATGACCCACATCGTCTTCACATTCACAAATCACAATGAAAAAAAAATATAATACTTTACAAAGTAAGCAAATGTCATTGTTTATAAAAAAATCATTAATGTCGATGTGTATATAAAAAAAAAGTCACTCAAAATGCAGAAATTTGAAGCAGCTCAATCCCAAGCCTTTTTGTCCTCAATATAATCTTTAACGGTATAAAAGGCTTTCTGGCACAACTTACGTTTAATGAATGATTTGAATTTATTGAGGCTTAGATCTTGAACGTGGCTTGGTAGCTTATTATAAAAGCGTATACATTGGCATCTGAACGAGCCACCTATTTTTTTGAGCCTTGTTGTAGGTACAACAAATGTGTGTTTATGTCTAGTATTTATATTATGGATATCACTGTATTTTTTAAACAATTTTATGTTTTTATGGGCATATAAAAGATTTTCATAAATATACTGAGAAGGCACAGTTATTACATTAATCTCTTTAAATTTGTCTCTGAGAGAGTGTCTCGGACTTAATTTATAAATTGATCGAACAGCTCGCTTCTGTAAAACAAAGATAGTCTGATTATCGGCGGCATTTTCCCACAATAGAATACCGTACGACATTAATTACACTATGAAAATAGCTAAAGTACACTAAACGGGCAGTCTCTATATCAGTTAAATTACGAATTTTTCTAACAGCATATGCTGCGGAACTTAGCTTTTTTGACAATTTATCTATATGTGGACCCCACTGAAACTTAGCATCCAAAGTTATGCCCAAGAATATATATTTGTGGGATCATTATCTCGTAGTTAATCAAAAACAAACAACCTTTATAATTATCAATCCAGTTATTCTTGTTTACAAGTAGTCTTGTAATGTGTTAACGATGCACCATCTGACCTCACATATTTTTCTAATGTTGTGTTAAATAACGGTTATCAGAAAATGTGATAAAAGAGAAAGATGTATATTGCTATACTGTTATAGTTTAGCATGTTGGTTGGTTGCTTTCTCTGTAATTCACAGATACAAATGACAACATTACATTTTTTAACCAGGCTTTTTTCCGATAAGATCATACAGAGTAACTTGTATAAAAAATGTATGTTTTCACAACTTTAAATAAATAAATATTATGTTTCTAGAAATATCTATAAACGAACCGTTATCTAATGTTAAACGTTCTAAGCCTCGTCCAGGGTATCTATTTTGTCTTTAGTTAATATTCTAAGTAAATCCCAATTTAACACAGATAGAAAACTATACTCAACCAGAAAGTGGATTCCAAGAAGTCCTAGATATGTAATTAAAAAAACTAGACCAGGACGTAGAAAACGATGAAATACCAGAAAACGCGCAAGATCAAGTAATACAGCAAAAAATATATAAAAAAACAGAGCTAAAAAATCGTGAAAAAAGAGAGGAAGAAGAAGAACAATACGTAGAAAACCAAGAAATACAGGAAGACAATCCGGAGACGCAGACTGATGGAGCAACCGATACCGAAATTAAAGAAATCGGTTCAAATGGAAGTGATGATGATTCAGGTGAAAATCTCTCATCCGATATATACACACATCAAAAGTGTCTAGGGATCAAGCATTTTTATGCGGATTTCTTGAGATTGAGATGTGGCTTTGTAATAAATTTATGATTTTATAAATTTATATGGATCCTTTTTGGTGCATTTCATAATTTGAATCAGGAACTGTGAATCAAATTCGAGTAAAAGATGAAAATCAGCTGTCAATATTTTCCCTATAAAAACATACAACGCATTGAAGACATTATTAGTGCTACTGTTTCCCTACTACTGATTAAAACCAACGTTATTATGGAGCGGCGACGTCATTTAAGCAGGGAAGAAATGCTCAGAGCCGTGGGAATGATAGAAGCTGGTTCCCGGCAACGTACTGTGGCTTTAGCTCAGTAGCCCTAGCACGAATCACTATCGAAAAAACATTCGAATCGACAACGAAAGCATTTTGTATGGGAACTTGAACAGCGCCTCTGGTGTGCGTAAATTGAACTAATTTTCAGAGCACGAACAAATACATGTAAGTTTCGTATCGTCATCGTATCGAATACGAAACGTAACTCGAGCCGTTTGTATGAAGATAGCTAGCACGAAGGCATAAAATGACGGATCGTATCGTAATTGTCGACGGCTGGCTTACGAGTTTCACGAATATTTATTCACTTTAATTTTGACAGTGAAAAAACTTTCGTCGGAGTTTATTTTAAGAATAAAATTATAATTTAAGTGATTATTTTGATATATTTGGTTAGAAAATGTTTAGATTAACAAGAAGCACCCCACGACGTAGTACATTGTACTATTATCTTGCAGCGCGATTGATTGTTGAAAGTAGAAATGTACAAAGAGAAACAGGGTGAGTAATTTATTTTAGAACACTATATTGTTATAAATAAAAAACAAGTTATCTTTTAAATTTACTATTACATTTACAGAGAAATCTCAAGGAGAGCTTTACTCAGAAAGAATTTGGCAAATATTAACATTCATAACCTTAGCGACACAGAATTTAAAAATAGATTTCGTCTAAGTAAGGAAGCATTTTTGTTCTTGTGTCGCGAATTAAAAGAAAAATCCAGTCTAAAATCAAGTAAAAGGATCAGCCTGGAGCACAAAGTAAGTGTAATTTATAAGCTACATAAGTACCTTTCTAACAAAAATATTTTTATATTTTACTAACTGTGCCTTGCGGTTTCACCCGCGTAAGTTTCGATCCCGTAGGAATATTGGGATAAAAAGGGTAGCCTTACGTTAATCCAGGGTGTCAGCTACCCCCATACCAAATTTTATCAAAATTGGTCCAGCCGTTTGAGCGTGAAGAAGTAACAAACATATAAACACACACCCACACACACTCACAAACTTTCGCCTTTATAATATTAGTGTGATTAGTGTGATACCTATAATGTGTACCCTACATTAACTGTGTGAGTATAATATACAGCTACACTATTAACTATTTAATATTTTTATTTCTAGGTGCTGTGTGCTTTGTCATTTTATGCTACAGGCTCCTACCAAAGAATAGTAGGAATGGCTAAATATTTAGGGCAAACTACAGTGAGCAAATATGTGAGGCAGGTTACTGATGCTCTTGTTAACCCTTTAATATTAAATAATTTTGTGAAATTTCCAACAACACGAGAGCAGCGAAATATTGTAAAAAACAAGTAAGTAATAATTATAATAACTATGTAGTCCAATAAAAACTAATTTAGTGCAGAATGTTAAATAGCGAAAGGAGGATCAACTGAATAACCACAAATATGATAGCTACCTAATACTAGAAAATTTTACTTACAATACCTACTTTATTTACAGATTTTATACAAAATTTGGCTTCCCTGGAGTAATAGGATGCATTGATGGATCTCATTTTCATATATTCACTCCAAAAAGAGACATGGAACACTTATTTTACTGCAGAAAGCATTTCTATTCACTGAATGTGCAAATGGTGAGATATTACTCGACTAATTTATACCTACTTATAACCTTACAATTACTTAAGATAACAATTAATTATTATGTTATACAGTTATACATTTTGTACGTTTTTAAATTGTAGATATGTGACAGTGAATGCAGAATTTTAAATGTTAATGCCAAGTATGGAGGTGCCACCCATGACGCTTTTATTTGGGAAAATAGTCAAGCCAATAGGTATATCCAAGACTTACACCAGAATAATGAACAAGTGTGGTTTTTAGGTACCTATTGTTTTTTACATGAAGTTTGTTCTAATTTTAAAATAAAGTGATAAAGTTCACTATTTTAAGATTACTTATTGTCTACTTAATGTTACTGTCTGTTGTAAGATTATTTAATTCAATATACAATCAAAATACATTTTCAGGGGATTCTGGATATCCGCAGAGGCCTTGGTTGATGACACCAATCACAGATGCTGCTGAAGGCACTCCAGAGGCAAAATATACTACCATCCATGGGAAGGCCAGAGTTGTGATCGAAAATACTTTTGGAAGACTTAAAAATAGGTGGAGATGCCTTTGTAAGGACCGCACATTACACTACACGCCGGAGAGGTGTGCTTCTATCATAATGGCATGTAGCGTTCTACACAACATAGCATTAGATTTTATGATGCCTGATCCTGAAGATAATTTAATATATTCTTCAGAATTAGGTGTTTCAACCTTTTCTTCTCCAGAAGAAGTTTTTCGCGAAAGTGGTTCTAGTGATGAATTGATTCGCGGTAGAGCCATAAGAAACATGTTAGTAGACAGGATTAATCGGCTTCATAATGTAAATAATTAATTTCGGTTTGTGTAAGCATGTAGAATTCTATAATAAAGGTAGCTTTAGAGAATAAAAAATATACTATAATATGTTTGAAACAAATATGATGTTAGTTCTTTATAAAACAGAATCAAGTACCTTTAAGATATTACTTTCATGAATTTAGTTTCACCATCTCAGCCGTACGACGCCCACTGCTGGACATAGGCCTTCCCCAAGTATGATTATAGTTTAAGCCAAATAAATTAAATTCTAACATATACAAAATGTTTTCTTTTTAAGAAATAGAAGTGAATAGTGAACCATAATACAAATAAAATAAAAAATCAGACACTATTCACTTCTTTTCTCTAAATATGATTTTAATAAATCTAACGCCTCTTTCATAAACTCTAACCAGTGAGCTTGCAACTGAAGCTCTACATCACGCTGACGAATCCTCTCTCGTTCTAATTCTATCGCAATTCGGTCACGCTCCCTTTCATACTCCCTAGCATTCCCCTCACACTCCTTAAATAATTTTAAAACGGAGTCATCTGTCTTCTTCTTTTTTTTCGGCGGTTGCCACTGGGTTTGCACTGGAGCTGGTGGTGGTGTAAGTGCTGGTGGCTGCGGAGTAGGAGGAGGAAGAGGTGGAGCGACTGTGTGTTGACTGCTTGTTCCTGGAGTATTCCATTCATCTGGAAAAATTGTGATTCAACAATCAACGTAAATACTATTCTGCTAGCTTTAGTTATCAGGATCCTTTTTTTGTACTTTAAGTAGGTATGTGCTTTTCTGGATAGCTTCTTGACTAGTTTGTGTATAAGATCTTATTTTTAAATATTTTGTTATTACTAGTAGTTATATCAAACAAAAGAGTTATGAGTTAGTTACCAAGTTAATGATAGATAAATTTAAAATATGCCAACCTTCAGGAATTGGTGTATATTCATAAGGAACATCATCCACAGTCAATTCGTCTGCATTTTCTGTGGCAGGTAGTACCTGACCTGGCAAGCTATCTTCCTCCCCACCAACAACCTATTTTTATAAAAACAAAAATTGAGTATTAGTGCTTACTTATAATTTGTGAGTAAAGGCCAACTTTACTGTTTAGTATACCTACTATTTTTTTTAAACAAAATACTAATCTAGAGTAAGTATACCTACAGAAATCATGAATGCTCATAGAAACATAAAATTTAGACATTGTATATTAACAAAAATCATAATTGAAACATTATGTGGCACTCAAACCCCAGCCAGTCAGCCACACAAGAATTTTAAGTGTCTCAATACTAACAAAAAACTCGAGTGGTGACCCTTTTTTATTACTTACAGGATTAGGTAGGTAAGTTGCAGACAAGTTAAACTTTTGACCATATTCTGTCCCAATAAGGAATTAAATGAGATTACATTGATTGCTATGAAAATAAAAAAATAGAGATATATTATCCTACATTACCTACCAAGCAAAAAATATCACACCTGTACAAATCCAGCTTCTTGTATAGGCATCCCAATAGCAGCCTGCACTCCAATTAAATTTAAAACCCTGTTTTCAAGGTCTGTTAAGGTCATCTGAATCGCTGGCCCACCGCCTGTACCCTGAGCAGACCTATTTATTTTTGACCACTTTTTCTTCACATTATTTTTGAAGTCACTCCAAACCTTAACAAACATGATCAATTGAATGCATGTATTTCTAATTGTGTGAAGTAAGTTTATTTCCTTAAATGTGCGTAATTAGGATTTAATAGGCTTACCTTCCGCCACTTTTCCTCTGTTCGAGAATCCCCAGTGCCATCACTATTGAGCATAACTACTAACTCCTTCCATTTTTGCTGCACATAATGTCTACCACGAGGACCCCCGCTGGGTTTGGATAAGTCTCCATGCCTAAAATAAATTTAACGTGAGATAAAGGACTGTGTGCTCCAATATTTATTTTAATAATATATGTTACCTTTCTATTTGATACGGACATAATTGACAAAAATTAATCACATAAGTACCTCAATTTTAGTTTTTATTCAACTTTGTTTTTACAAATTTCTCATGACTAGCGTAATACTTAATTTGACTTGAGTATACAAAGAAACTTTAGCTCCTTTAAACTCACAAAAATGTATTCCAAATATCCCATTGAAACACTATTAAAATCTACTCTATAGGTATGCATAAGTCAAAAAATCTTAAATGTAATACACTTACTTTTCCATAAATTCTATCATAATGGTGTACTGCGGGTGGCTGGTTCTCATTGTAGAACAATAAAGTAGTTCCAAACTTTTCACAAATTAAATCACAATACAACACAAGTTCACTTCAAAATTGCCTCCTGCTTTAAAACAAAGTTGGCCTTGAATGAGCTTCGAGCGTCCGTCGTTCGTTTAGGAATACAGTCAAACCAAACACAACGTTTTAGTAATCAGTTAAATTATTATGCCATTTTTCTAACTGAATATTAACTTTTTCTGCAGTTTCTTCGTATTGCGTTATAAATTAAACAGTATTAAAGTTTTAAATGCCCTGAAATCACTAAATTTTTAATTAACTAAATACGTACCCAGTTTCTGAACGGAACACTCATTCGATTGTAAGATCATTCGTTCTATTTTTCCCATCCTTACTTACGTTAGAATGACGTCACCAACGTTATCGTATCGAGCTCTCGATACTATTTCGAAAGTGCTTCGTGCTTCCGACTTTCGTTGTATTCCGTTATCGTATCGACAACTCGATACGTTTGCGATACGAAACCTACAAATATTCGTGCTAGGGCTACTGAATACAAGTCAGAGTGTTATCAGTCGACTTTGGACACGTTACCGAAGCACTGGTACCGTGGCTGAGCGCCATGGAGGACGGTATCGCTGCACCACACGGAGACAAGACCGATACATTCAAATCTTAACTCGAAGAGCTCCAACAATAACCGCCATGATGTTAGCCGTGAGGCTTCATCACTCTTCAGGGAACTTAATTAGCGACCAAACAGTCAGAAACCGCTTGCATGAAGTGAACCTTCATTCCCGAAGACCGCTACGGATACCACCTATAGCAATGCACAATCGTAGGATTCGATATCAATGGGCTCTTGAACACAGAAATTGGGCAGAAGAACAATGGCGTTTCGTGTGCTTTTCTGATGAGTCTCGTTTTGGTATGAGACCGGATACAAGACGTATACGACACTGGAGAACCCCTGGACGCCAACAGCGATTAAAATCCTGCCAGGAAGTCCATCCTTATAGTGGTGGAACCATCATGGTATGGGCGGGTATTTGGATCGGCGGAAGAACTGAGTTGATTTGGATCAGAGGCAACCTCAACGCTCAAATTTATGCTGAGACGATTGTATCAGACGTCATCGTTCCTCTACAAGTGCAAATCGGTCCCTTATTTCAGTTAATGCATGATAATGCACGACCGCACACCGCAAGAGTTGTAAGACAGACTCTCGCCGCAGCTAACATCAATGTCCTGCCCTGGCCTGCTCAGTCGCCAGACTTGAACCCGATTGAGCATGCATGGGATATGCTACAGAGAAGAGCTCTGCCGAATATGGAGGGTATCCAGTCGCAAGAAGACCTTTTTTTGTTGTTGCAACGAACATGGGCGGCCATTCCACAGCGTGATTTGGATGAACTCATTTTGAGTATGCCAAACCGATGTTCTTGTGTTGTTAGTGTTCGCGGTAGAAACACGGATTATTAATTGTTTAAGTTACCCAATAAAATTTTAAAGAAAACTGTTATTTCAGTCTTTTTTTCGAACTTTTGTGTTAGTGGTTCAAATGTCAAAAATCCCTTTATTAGGAAAATGGCAAATTTCTTTATTAATGCAAAGGTGACTTGGTTTATCGTTACTGTGACAAACGAAAACACTTTATTTGATGAATCCTTAAAGAAAATTTTAATTAATATCAATCAGGAGAAAAGTTATTGCAAAAATATATGTTGATCCCTAGACACTTTTGATGTGTGTATATAATAATATAATATCTGAAGATGAAGATATATCAGAAAGTGAGAGTGGACAGCTTGAGGGTGATAAAGATTGGATTGACATTCCTGAAAATGACGTATTGCGCTTCGATGAGAGCATACTTGATAGCGTGACAAATGTACCTATTCGTAATAAATTGCCCGTCGAGATTTATAGTTTGTTTGTAACTGACTATATTATTGATAAAATAGTGGAAGAAACTAATAAATACGCAGAAAAATATTTATTAGAAAAAGAAATTACAGCAAAATCACGCTCTAAAGCTTGGAAACCTACAGAAGCAAATGAAAAGCGTCAGTTTTTCAGTGTCATACTAACGATGGGCTTAAACAAGGTTCCACATTTTCACGATTATTGGTCAAAGAAATCCATTTACAGAAATGAATACATATGCTCTGTCATGGGAAGAGACAGATTTATCTTGCTTCTAAAGTTTTGGCATTTCAGCGATGAAATAAATGATACTAGGGATAGACTCTACAAATTCGACAAATACTTAATATGTTAAATAATCGTTTTAGAGATATTTTAACTCCCGGAAAATTTATCATGATAGACGAATCAATGATTCCCTGGCGCGGGAGACTTATTTTTCGCCAATACATTAAAAATAAATCTCATAAATATGGAGTTGAATTGTATAAACTATGTACTCCTGAGGGGTACACTTTTAAAACCATAGTATATACAGGTAAAGAAGGAAATAGCAAAGAAGTGAACCATGGGAAAAATGTAGTTATGAAGCTCATAGATGGGTCTAGAAAATTAAAGACTTGTTTTAGTAGCCGACAACTTTTATTCTTCTCTTGATTTAGTAGAGGAACTCTTAGAAAAGAAAACATTTTACAGTGGCACGCTAAGATCATATCGAAGAGGGCTGCCCAAGCAATTTATGTCAAAAAAATTGAAAAAAGGCGAAGTTGAAGGGAAAATGCTGCCTAGTGGTGTGAAAATTATTAAATGGCACGATAAGCCCCAAGTTTCAATGATAACTTCCTGTAAAGCACATAAAGAGTCTCTAGTAGATACCGGTAAGATACTTAAGAGAAATAATGAAATGATCAAAAAGCCACTGTGCATATTAACTTATAATGATAATAAAAAAGGGATAGACTACTCAGATCAAATGTGTGTGATACTATACTACTTTACGACGAGGTCTAAAGTGGTATCGGAAAGTGATGATGGAATTTTTATTTGGTACTGCACTCATAAACGCATGGATGATATGATAAACTATTTACTATTTTTAATACAACTCATGTGACAAGAAGCGTGCATAAAACCTGCACGTTTTTTGTGACATGACATCTAATAGAACGCAGATACACTAGGCCATCCCTCTAGCCTAAGAGCGCTCAAAATACCAGACACATACTTGTGTACCTACTACGTTTTTCTCACCCCTTTTGCAGAGTATCATGTTGTAGTCTGCAATTTTCTAGAGGAAACACATCTTAATTTGTTCTAAACATAACCGTTTAGGTTCAAGGGTATGTGGATCAATCCGATGGCGAGCGTGGAGGTGTCATGAGATTTCCGTGGTCAACATACCAAACAGTTCTTCGAAAACAAACGGTTCTTACTCATAAAGGTAGCTAAAATCTCTCCAGAAACTTAGGTAATGGTTCCAGACAAAGCGTAAGCTTGGCATCGTCAACTAACTGCAGCACGCTTCGCATGAAACTGAGCATATTATGCATGAATAAAGATCATTCGATCATTCTTCTTGGATACATTTCAAATAAAATTAATTAAAGAGGCTTTATTTATAACATCTGCCTGCCTTTATTTCAACTTTACGTGGTTTTTGTTTTGTGTTTGAAATGCGTTGATGTACTTCTTCTGTTGATTGTCTGAAAATTTTTCGGTGTTTTTGAGATTGTCTTAGCTTAGTAGCATTTCTGGTGGGATTTGCTACTTATCTCTAATGCCAGAGTGGTATACGTATGTAAGCGTTATACTACACAGGACGGGTTTCACATCTCTCTGGTAAGTTTCTGATAGCCTAAATGTCGGTTATTATAACAAAAACGTTGCTATAGTAAACTTACAAGAGACTTGTGAAATCCACCTTTGATGTGTGAACTATACAGGTGTCCCATGGCAATGTATTACACAGGGTTATTGGTAAAACATTAACAACCTCTTAGGAAGTCATTGTACTCATAATTATGAACAACTTTTACTATGGGACCAAACCTGAAATCGCGAAGAAAAATCTGCTGTTCCCTACATTCATGTCAACTCGTCAAAATGTAGGGAACAGCTGATTTTTTTTCGCGATTTCAGGTTTGGTCCCATAGTAAAAGTTGTTCATAATGATGAGTACAATGACTTCTTAAGAGGTTGTTAATGTTTTACCAATAACTCTGTATAGGATGGAATTAAATTCACGTCCTTTTTTGAAATAGGGAGTACAGAAGCGATAACTGAACACATTCTGAATATTCAAATTCGAAATAAAATATATTTAAAAAATTGAGTTTGTTGCGGATAGTCTGTTATTCTGTCCTATGCCGCGATACAAAATTTGCGCGCAATGCAAACATTCAATGTGCTTATCATGTTTTAATGAAAAACACTTTGCGTAGTTTATAAATAAACTTCTTAAATAAAACTTTTTCAATCGACAACTGAGATATTATTTTGTTCCCTTCACTAGGTACTTACTACACATATTGAACTATCTTCGGTTGCGGTACGAGATACAACCGATAAATTATTTTGTTTTGGTATTTGTAGTTTATTCTAATGTCATAACTGCGTGCGAACCTAGCAAAATATAGAATAATAGGCTACCTTTGACCCAGAAAACTTCAAAATATAAGTCATTGGTTTTTTGGAAGATTTAAATTATTTTCAAAACTGTATATTTAGGAGACTGATTAGGTCTCAAACGCACCAAAGGGTAGGTTAGTTTCGAGATCTTTTAGGTCTCCAAAGCACCAGCTGAAAGTTCTTTGAAAATGATGGCGCGGGGAATGCGTTAATACGCCGTTTAGGTCTTTTTTTTTTTTTTTTTTTTAACGTGGAGAAATGCTCATGCATTCTGCACTACCACGGGGAGGTAGTGCAGTTATGTGGGACTCTAACCCACTAAAACTCCACGGTGTCCTCCTCTGCCGCTTACGGCGGGAACACGGGCACGCGTTAGCACTCATCCGTGAACCCGCCGCGGCTGTCCGTTACCGGACCCTCCTCTGGGGAGTACTCCCCATCACCGGCGCACCAGAACACATAGCACGCCGTGACCACCCCAGGGACCAAACCAGCACATGGGCGCCAGACGACCCCGTGTCTGGGCACCCTTGGTCCCCCTGCGACGGGTCAGGACATTGGCCCCGCCGCCTGCCAATTTTCGGCCGCAGAGGATAGGGAGAGCGGCCAACGTCATACCGACACTCCTCCTCCCCTGCGGCCCCACCGCGTCCGCCATCGAACGGTGGCGACCCCGTCAAGGCCGCGGAAGGTAGGGAGAGCGGCGCACCGCAATACCGGCACTCCTCTCCCGCCGCGGCCTTCAACCCTCAGCCGCGATGCCTCCGTTACGACATCGCGGCCCGCCTTAGTTGCGATGTCGCCGAAGCGGCACCGCAACCTACTTGTTGGCCGCTACGTCGTCGGCTTACAGGCAAAAGCCCTGACGAGCGGCCCCTCCTCGGGTTCCTCTTCGCTTCACCGTGGGTGTCCAAGCCACGGCTACTGAGCCCCCCCGCCTCGACAATGCGGGAACCCACCGGGGGGGGCCGTTTAGGTCTAACATTGCTATTAGATTGTACAGCCGCATCACTTAATACATGCGCAATTGTCCTATACATTTTATCTAGCACTAACTTATGATCAGATAAGGTACAAGGCCCAAAACTACATGCTTCAAATTTTGTGGGGAAGTCAATATCGCAAGCCCTTACTGCATAGATCTCGATATTTACAAACTTGCGCCACATCTCTCTCCCTCTAGATTACAGCACTCCGCGATGTATTTTGGATCTCGGTGATAGGACTAATTGAACCCAAATTACACTCGATAAATATAGGCAGATGTCAGAGAAAATGTCCTCAATTACTCCGACGTTAACTGTAGCTTGACAGGCCGCTTGTGAGACAATACAATGGTCCAACCAACTGCCCTTACGATGAAGCGTGTCAAAATAGGTAAACGTGTTTGACTCAGTCCCCAGAAACTCTATGTCCGCGCACACCCAAGCCCTGTCCGTGCAAAAGCTATTAAGTTCGGAAAAGAATAGTTGGCCAGGTTGCGCATTCAAGTCTTATAAAATAATAACCGTTTGAACTAAACTACCTCCCTCAATTGAGCTGATCTCGCTAAGAATATCTGACCTAAGAATATCTGAATCTAAGATTTTTTAACCGGTCATTTCCGAGATGAATGACTTTCGTAATTTTATTTATGGCATCAGGTGTAACCTTTTCACGACGATTGCGCGTCGATGTCCCTGCCACCCTATATAATCATCAGTTTTTGAACACTTATTCATCCATTAAATTTGAATGCTCATAATAAGTTCTTAATTCAGTTGAATTTAGATTTTCTTTTGTCTGATCCTGGTCCCTTCGTCCACTAGAGATAGAAGGAATGAACTGAGTTAGCAAAGACTGTGATTCATATAAACTTCTTGAATGTGAGGATTGAACGGAAAATGGTCTTTGAATGTTCTTGTTACAATAACTGTCACATAAATCTGTATCTTCTGTCAGTTTTTTCAGTAATTCTTTGCGTAGAACATTATTTATTATTGATTCCGCATAAATGGCCTGCAATGAATCCATTTTAGCAAATTTTTTGGCCATAATTATTCCAGCAACGTCAAACTCCGAAAGCTCCTTGTTAGTTGATTTGATAGTACACACATCAAAAGTGTCTAGGGATCAAGCATTTTTATGCGGATTTCTTGAGATTGAGATGTGGCTTTGTAATAAATTTATGATTTTATAAATTTATATGGATCCTTTTTGGTGCATTTCATAATTTGAATCAGGAACTGTGAATCAAATTCGAGTAAAAGATGAAAATCAGCTGTCAATATTTTCCCTATAAAAACATACAACGCATTGAAGACATTATTAGTGCTACTGTTTCCCTACTACTGATTAAAACCAACGTTATTATGGAGCGGCGACGTCATTTAAGCAGGGAAGAAATGCTCAGAGCCGTGGGAATGATAGAAGCTGGTTCCCGGCAACGTACTGTGGCTTTAGCTCTGAATACAAGTCAGAGTGTTATCAGTCGACTTTGGACACGTTACCGAAGCACTGGTACCGTGGCTGAGCGCCATGGAGGACGGTATCGCTGCACCACACGGAGACAAGACCGATACATTCAAATCTTAACTCGAAGAGCTCCAACAATAACCGCCATGATGTTAGCCGTGAGGCTTCATCACTCTTCAGGGACCTTAATTAGCGACCAAACAGTCAGAAACCGCTTGCATGAAGTGAACCTTCATTCCCGAAGACCGCTACGGGTACCACCTATAGCAATGCACAATCGTAGGATTCGATATCAATGGGCTCTTGAACACAGAAATTGGGCAGAAGAACAATGGCGTTTCGTGTGCTTTTCTGATGAGTCTCGTTTTGGTATGAGACCGGATACAAGACGTATACGACACTGGAGAACCCCTGGACGCCAACAGCGATTAAAATCCTGCCAGGAAGTCCATCCTTATAGTGGTGGAACCATCATGGTATGGGCGGGTATTTGGATCGGCGGAAGAACTGAGTTGATTTGGATCAGAGGCAACCTCAACGCTCAAATTTATGCTGAGACGATTGTATCAGACGTCATCGTTCCTCTACAAGTGCAAATCGGTCCCTTATTTCAGTTAATGCATGATAATGCACGACCGCACACCGCAAGAGTTGTAAGACAGACTCTCGCCGCAGCTAACATCAATGTCCTGCCCTGGCCTGCTCAGTCGCCAGACTTGAACCCGATTGAGCATGCATGGGATATGCTACAGAGAAGAGCTCTGCCGAATATGGAGGGTATCCAGTCGCAAGAAGACCTTTTTTTGTTGTTGCAACGAACATGGGCGGCCATTCCACAGCGTGATTTGGATGAACTCATTTTGAGTATGCCAAACCGATGTTCTTGTGTTGTTAGTGTTCGCGGTAGAAACACGGATTATTAATTGTTTAAGTTACCCAATAAAATTTTAAAGAAAACTGTTATTTCAGTCTTTTTTTCGAACTTTTGTGTTAGTGGTTCAAATGTCAAAAATCCCTTTATTAGGAAAATGGCAAATTTCTTTATTAATGCAAAGGTGACTTGGTTTATCGTTACTGTGACAAACGAAAACACTTTATTTGATGAATCCTTAAAGAAAATTTTAATTAATATCAATCAGGAGAAAAGTTATTGCAAAAATATATGTTGATCCCTAGACACTTTTGATGTGTGTATCTGTGCAGACTTTGAAGAATTCTGCCTGGTAGTTGGATGTCGCCCACGGTGTTATAACTTAGAACAAAAGTAAGGGAATCATAACCGGCCAGTATAGGTAGGCTTCTGCTTTTGGAGATACACTACTCAATTTAATAGATTTTTAATTTAGTCGTATAGTAATATCAAAAGTTAGATTTACTTATTGATAGATGGCGCTGTTCTCAAAATGTTAATGGGTTTAGTCTAAACATATGTTCCATTTTACTCAGATTTTCTTAAAATATCAACTATTTTTTTTTACAAATAAAAATATTTAAGGACTTGAGACACCTTTTAAATTAATTGTGTTAACACGCAACGTTTGTTTAAATAGATAAAATCATCCAAAAACGCAACACTAATTTTTGAAACTGTTTTAAATTTAAGTGGAAAAAAAGGAACGCAACTCGCGTTAATGTCGTTGTTCAAAAAATTGTTCCCTTGTCCGTTTTTCTCTTTCCGAGTGAATGGATGCGTTTCGATTACTTTGTGGATTTTTCTTGACTACTTGGCTTGTATGGACATTGACGATTCTGCTTCTAAACATTGACCTGGAAAAGTATTGGATACCGACGACATCGCTATATCTGATTGACCCTTGCACGAATATCTGGACTGTTTACTTGTTTGAGTTTTTTGTGAATCTGTTGTGTTTAAACATGAACGCGAGCAAGTGTTGTGTGCTGAACTGCCAAAACACTCATAAGTACAAATAATTGTACTGTTAATTAGTGTGTGTTTGTACAAGTACTATTGGTTCTTTGTAGGTACGAACTGACTGTTTGCTCTAAATAAAATTCAAACCTCGTTAGAGAGTAGTATAATCCTTGATTCAAACTAAAAAATACTTTTTTACATAATCTGGATAAACACACTGATTTAACTACATTACAAATCGAATACCTATCAACATAGAGAGGAAAGCTTAAAGTACCTTGAGGAAATAATACAATCTTTGGTGTATTTTCAGGTCCAAATACTACTTTGCATAAGTTCCCTGATCCAGAAAAGGAGTTGGATAGATTCAACAGGTGGATCTATGCAATTGGTGGAAATGTATTAGTGATAGACCCCAAGTCTGTCTTTAAGAATGGAAGAATCTGCCATTCACATTTTGATCCAAAGTTCAACACTGCAAGCAACAGACTTAGCAAAAATGCAGTTCCATCGTTGTTTTTATCAGGTATGGTAATTTATGCAATATGAAACTGTTTGTAGATATACTATTAGCAGGCGTAGACCCTGCTTATGGATTAAAACTTAAATTGCTCTTAAAACATTACTCTTCTCGCAGACCCTTAGTCGCTTATGTCTGCCTAGTGTATACCAGCTGGCCTTATTCATATTCACAAACTGTACCATAAGACCTACCAAATAAGCTACTTGTATAAAATTTTTGATAAACTTGTCAGATAATGTAGAGAGTAAGGCACTATTCACTAAGTTTATAATTATATTGCAGCAGATAGCAGGTGATCATCACTTGTAAGAACCATGACATATTTGAAGAAATATACTCAATTCTATTTCAGGTATCCACTCATTGTTGCCTTTACAAGATGTAACAAACGTAACAAGTCAGGGGTGTGAAAAAGTGTTGGAACCAGCTGTTCTATCTCCAAATCAGCCTGCTCCATCAATGTTTGAGCAACCTGCCCCATCAACATCTAAAGGTACTTATTAGAATAATAATAATCTAGTCAGTATGCTTTATACAACAACAAATGTTGTGTAAAGCATACTGACTAGATTATTTTCTGAAATCGGAAACAGAAACAAAATTTGTAACTTAGATGATTATTTCGCTATTTCAGTGTCGGTTCCATACTAAAAGTAGTTGAAACACTGATGAGTACTGCCCTCGTAACAGCAAATGCAGTACTTGCAAACTGGCGGTATCGAGAAAAACGTGTATAAGTGTTTTTATTTAATCTCTACTTCAACTGATATGAAACTCATATGTTTTGATACGGAAAAGCCACAGAAAAAAAAATCGGCTTATAGCTTGAAGTCTCCCTATGTAATTTTTGACAAAAACGGAAAATCGTAAAAATGTCGATTACTGCATTTGCTGCTACGAGGGCAGAGTAATACCCCACTATTTTATTTTACTAAGTATACCCTTCTTCCTGCCCTTGTTACTTGGTCTCACTATCATGCACTCTATTACCATCACTACTATTTAATTTTACTAGAATAAACAAATATTTATACTTATACTAGAATTAAGTCATAATTTGTTTTTGCAGGCAAACAAGATGACAAGAGAACAACTTTCAGAAGTTTTGATTCAGACACAATTATGCTGAAGAATATGATAAAAAAATTACAAGGGCAAAAGGATTCTGTAATGACAAGATTAAAGAAAGCTTTAAAACTGTCAGAAAATGCTACATTTAAAAAAGCGCTCAGCAAATTTTCATCAGCAGCAAATATATTCACAATGCTACAATTCCGAGAGGCAGGGAAACATAAATTAGGTTGCAGATTCACGAAAGATGAAAAAATTATGTCCTTAGCCTTGTATAAGCAGGGACCTAGAGCCTACATAATAATAATAATAATAATCTTTATTTCAACAAACAACTTCAAGTACAGGGTAACTTAGATACTACATCATGAGCGACGTATAGGAATATCATGGTGGATAGCGAGGCAAACCCAGTTCCGTGCTAGGAATTAACCTGTGTTACGGACACTAGGGCCGCTCCACCATCTCACTAGAAACATAACCACAAACGTCCGTAGTAAAAAAATTATTGAGTTACTGGATTCCCAATTTAGGCATGCCTGTATATAGGGAATCCATATAAAATTAGGTACTAAAATACAAGAATATAAAAAGAATGAATGTGCCACATTCACGACGTGCAGGGGTGTGTGTGTCGGTGTGAACCACGGGTGTACTAAGTGTGAGAGAGTAAGTGCAGGTGAGGGTGTGCTGTTATGAGTGTGTTTGTGTTATGTGTTTGTAACAGATGACGATTAATTCAATTCGGCTATTATTTAATGTAGAGGGCGCGTTTTTTTTTTCATACTTATTAATATTTTGTTATGGTAGAATTAGCGATTGATTCCTTAAAATTGTATTAGTGTTGGTTAGGGAGGTCCTCAGTAGCTGTGTAATTTAGCTTTAGTAGCCATGATTTTAATTTTCTTTTTGACTCCATATTTCTTAAGGGGTACAGTTTTAGAATTTTGTTAATTTTATTGTACAGGAAACAACTTATAACTTTGTAATGCCGTTTAGCCATTGTCGTTCTGTGTCTGATTGGGGGGCAGACTATATCCGACCGACGTTTGCATTTATAAATTAAAGGGTCATAAGTTAGTGTAGTGTGTTTCCTAATTATTGTTTGCTGTATAAAGAGCTGTCTCACGGTCAGAGTAGCTGTGTCACTATAAAGTTTGGCGGTTGGGTATCGAAACGTCTTTTTAGTCATAACTTTGAGAACAGCTCTTTGTGCCCTCTCCAATGGTAAGAGAATAGTCTTTGCTGCTCCACCCCAAGTCGTGATGCAGTAAGATAGTACTGACTGGCATAGCGCAAGGTAGGTCAAAATAAGGGTTTCCGAATCAGCGGCATTACGGAGCAATTTGAAAACGTAGATTAGCTTTCTAACACGTGAGGTCAGGGCATCAATATGACATTGCCATTTTAAAAATTGGTCAATATTGATTCCAAGGTATTTTAGGAGGACGGCTCATGACAAACATGGGATTTAACAAAGAAAGCATTCAGAGGTGGGAGAGCAGAGGTTTTCAATGCGAAAGTTATGTAGTTGGTTTTATTGATGTTAAGCGTTAGTAGGTTATGTGACAACCAACACATGGCATTTCTCAAAGCAGTTTCTGCATCAGCTTTCACATCAACCCATGTGGGGCCGTGAATAAAAAGTGCAGTGTCATCTGCGTAGGTAAATATTTGGCAATTAGGAGATTTTAGTTCACAGAGATCGTTTATATAGATTGTAAACAACGGAGGCCCCAAAATGCTCCCCTGAGGTACACCAAACGCCAACCCTACAGGTGGCTATGAAAATTTTTTGTACTGCCTTCCCCACTAACACTGACCAGGATGATATCACAGGCTTCATTGCACCCAGGAATCAATGAAAACTTATTTATCCAATTGGAAAAAATAGTAAGAAAAATGAAAGCGGCAGACAAGTTGTGTATATTACTTTTTGACGAAGTTGCACGTACCCCACACTTCGACTATAATAGAAGAACTGATTATGTGAGTGGTTTTGTTAATAATGGCACTAGAACATCTGATAAAATTGCAGACCACGCCCTGGTGTTTATGGTGAGAGGTGTGCAAAAGAATTACAAGCAACCAATTTCGTACACATTTTGTGCAAGCACCACACCAGCATTGGAATTGGCTTCGCAAATAAAGCTTGTAATAAGAAAATTACATGCAATCGGGCTAAAAGTTATAGCAACTGTATGTGACCAGGGTGCTACAAATGTAAGTGCAATTAATTGGCTTATCAGTGACACAAAGGAAGGATACCTCAGACAAGAAAAAGTGCACAAAAATAAAATATTTGAGGTAGACGGAGAAGAAGTAATTCCTCTTTATGATCCTCCTCACCTTATTAAAGGAATAAGGAACAATTTAATTAATAAAAATTTCAAATTTCAAATAGATGGTCAAGAAAAGACTGCTAAATGGAATCATGTCATACAACTGTATAATGAAAATCCTGCTTATAAGGGGATAAGGCTGATGCCTAAATTGACCGACAGACATGTTGTCCCAAACGAAATTTCCAAAATGAAAGTAAAATGTGCCACACAGGTTTTCAGTCGCTCTGTTGCAGCAAATATGGGATATCTTGCAAGTAAGTACCTAATAACCAATCATTTCTTATTCCATAACACATTGACTGCCAGGCAGCAGACACAGTAGAAAATCTATTGTTGGGACCATGTGACCGCGGTGGCAGTCAACAAGTTAATTTAAATAGCAATACTACATGATTCCTTTGTGTCAAATGTTAAACTGAAATTATTAAAATATAACATTGTCATTTAGATTCTACTAATAATTATCATCTAACTAATTTATAAATGTAAATTAAAAATAATGTAATTATAACGTAACAAATTGATTGATAAAGTTGATGATAATGAATTTATGTTTCTTTTCCAGGTATGGGAATCCTGCCAAAGGAATGTGAAGAAACAGCAGATTTGCTTTTATTTTTCGACAATTTGTTCGACTCGGTTAACCGGAGTTACGACAATTCAAAAAAACGGGCCGGGAAACCTCTGCTTGGACCAGTAACTCCAAATTCCAGTCACAAAACAGTATGGGCTGAAGCAAAGAAAATTATAAGATCTATGAAATATTGCAGTAATGGCAAATCTGGTGTTGTACCATCGATAACAAATTGGTTGCAGACAATTGAAAATATTGAATATCTTGTCGATGTTTTAGCTAAACAGTATAACCTGACGTCTCTATGGATGAGACATTTCAACCAGGACCCCCTTGAAAATTTTTTTGGCTGCATTCGAAGCCATGGATATCGTAATACGTCGCCTTCGTGTGTTGGCTTCGAAGCAGCCTACGCTTCCTTACTAATTAATAATTTTAGTAATACGCATTCGCCGGGGTCCAACTGTGAAGTTGATAAATGTTTAAATTTTAAATCCCTCAAAAACCTATTTTTTAAGAAACCTGAGACGTCAAGTTATACTGTGGAAGTTGATTTTGATGATGTGAACAGTGACAATATCTTTGTAGATCTTGAAACAAAGAGACAAGACCCAAAGATAAAAGCACAATTAGAGTATGTGACAGGATACGTATTGCGGAAGTTAAAAGTAAAAAAATGCAAAAGTTGCAAGAATTCATTTTATAATGAAAATAAAGAAAATAGTTCCCTTCATTTTGGGAATATTTTAGAAATAAAACGAGCCTTACGTATCCTTCCATCTCACTTATGAAATGCTTCTCAAATATACAAGATATTGTCACTAGTTTATTAAAAAAAGATTGTAAAAAGAAAAACATCCGACAGTATATGAAAACAATATTTTCAGTTATATTAGATTATAGTTTTATTAAATGCAACGACCACAAAGTGCAATTAATTTCAAAAATTAAAGATTTATGTATTAATTTATTCATATATAATTGGTGTAAAGATACAAATAAATTATTATGTGGATCACGTAAAGATTATGATGTAAAGACAAAATTCAAGAGTTGGCCTTCAAATATTGTAAAAAAAGATTGAAATAAAGTACCTATTTGACATTGTATTTAATGTTTTATTTTTAATAACTACCACTAACCACAAATAAATAAAAGGAAAGAAAATAGGACAGGGCGTACTGCAGATTTGATGCTGGCTATACGTATACACCTATATACATCATAGATTGTTGTTTTTACTTGTTGCTAGAGGGCGCCATGAAATGTTCGAGTGACGTCTCTATCTCCTCTATACAAATGTACTCTGTGATCCTTAAATAGGACAGGGCGTACTGCAGATTTGAAGCTGGCTATACGTATACACCTATATACATCATAGATTGTTGTTTTTTATTGTTGCTAGAGGGCGCCATGAAATGTTCGAGTGACGTCTCTATCTCCTCTATACAAATGTACTCTGTGATGTCGCCTTCCTTTTATTCCTTTGAGGTGTCAGGCCCGTTGCATCAGTCTAAAAAAAATATTAAAAAAAAATATTTTATTATTCGACTTTTCATCCCATATACGAAAGAAGAATGGATCAAGATAGCAAAAGAATTTGAAAAGAAATTCTTGAGTCATGTACTATAATTACAAAAACTTTTTAGCATCGTATTGTTGGCTTTGGTTGGTCCTAATTATGAGTTTATTTATGTTGATGTGGGTAAAAATGGACGAATGTCCGATGGTGGGGTATAAGAATATACAGAATTTTATCGTAAGCTGAAATTAGGTGATCTAAATTTTCAAGAAAACAATGAAACCGTCAACAACTTAAACTTCGTCGTTTTGGGCGATGAAGCGTTCGGACTAGAACCAAACTTTCTTAAACCATTTCCCCAGAGAGAACTCGATTATGAAAAAAGGATTTATAACTACAGACTATCAAGGGCTCGTAATGTAGTAGAAAATGCCATTGGAATAATTTCAGGTAGGTTTATATTATTACAAACTGCTATAAATATAAAAAGCCACAACAGTATCTGTTACGTTGTGCTTGCTATTTGCACTTTACACAATTATTTGTGTAAACACAGTAACTTATATTCTAGTTTAAGCTCACAAGGGGCGAAGTTACTACAGACTCAATGCAACATGAGGAGAGATTTGAAAATTCTATTCCATTAATAAATCTCCAAAGACGTTCTACCGTTCAAATGAGCTTGGAAGCTAAACGAAACAGAGACTAATATAAAACATATTTTAATACCGATGGAAGTGTTGAGTGGCAAGATCGTATGGCCTCAAGTGGAAGAGCTTAAAGAGTATATTAATAAAATTTAATCTAGTATAAGTACTTTAAATTAATGTGTAACCTTTACTGTTACTACAAATAAAAATCACAAAATTCACTTACGACCTTATTTTGCTGTTCAGTTTCACCAACTTCAACTATATTTTCTGTTCTACCTTCTTCATGAGGCGAAATAACATTGTGATGAATATTGTCATCATTATGTTGTTAGTAGTCTTTACTAAGGACCAAGAAGTCTTGGTCCTTAGTAAAGAGCATATAGTCAAAGTACCAGAGGGAAGATTTGTACACGTCGTCTGTTCCTCTACCACTACGCTGGTTGTCTGTAACTTTCTTAAGCTCTTTTCGGAACGAGCCCCTTTTAGGTAAGGCGTAAAGATGGGAAGAAGAGAACTTCTTCCCATCGTTACGCCATACCGGCATTTTTCTTGCGTTGGAAACGGATTCAAAAAGCAAACATTTTGCCTGTGAAATGCTTTCTACGTTGAAAGACGATGTTACCAGCTGGTGTATGCTGTCTTCATCCATATAACACGCACGTTTGCAAGAAACGCTAAAAGTTCGTTGATCACCACATTACAGTTCGAACACTTCGCAATAGACGAGGTCATTGCCCTTAAAAACACGAGTCATCGGCAGCTACGAATACGCGACCGCGTTCCGTTGGATCTACGTATGGTATTCCGAAATACCGCTCACCGAAAGGACGGTTTTCCGAAAACACTCTACTCCGACGGTTTGTTGAACGAAAAAATTATTGGCCGATGAAACGTTTCGCCGAAAATATTATTCATCGACGGTTGGTAGTCCGAATGAATCCTTCGCCGATGTAACGGTTCACCGAAAACACTCTTCAACGACGATTGGTTGAACGAACGAATCTTTCGCCGATAGCACTCGTTGTAGGGGAATTCTTTTGCCAAATGGATAGTTTTTCTTTCAGCTTGACAACACCCTTAGGTCTTGTAGAAGTCATGTTAAAAATACAGGTAATAATAAAATAATACATGGAAGAGTGGCAATAGAAAAAAAAAAGTTTTTATTTAACAATAAGAAAATTAATCAAAAAGGCAAATTTATATTGTTTTTTACAATAAACAATATGATTATGATTATTATGATTTCTCTATTAGAACTACGACAATTGAAAAAAATTAAATAAACTGTGCGAACAAAGCAAAAAACAAATGAAAGTAACACAACGTGATAAATTGTTATTACTATTTTAATTCTATAATGATATAAAAAAACCGGGCAAGAGCGAGTCGGACTCGCGCACCGAGGGTTCCGTAACATCCGGGTCTATTCATAAGGTTTATGTTTATGAAATTAAATGTTTTTTTATTTTTGAGTTGATGGAATGAATGGTAAATTGTGGTTTACGATTTATGACGTATTAAAAAAAAACTACTTACTAGATCTCGTTCAAACCAATTTTCGGTGGTAGTTTACATGGTAATGTACATCATATATTTTTTTTAGTTTTATCATTCTCTTATTTTAGAAGTTACAGGGGGGGGGACACATTTTACCACATTGGAAGTCTCTCGCGCAAACTATTCAGTTTAGAAAAAAATGATATTAGAAACCTCAATATCATTTTTGAAGACCTACCCATAGATACCCCACACGTATGGGTTTGATGAAAAAAAAATTTTGAGTTTCGGTTCTATGTATGGGGAACCCTAAAATTTATTGTTTTTTTTCTATTTTTGTGTGAAAATCTTAATGCGGTTCACAGAATACATCTACTTACCAAGTTTCAACAGTGTAGTTCTTACAGTTTCGGAGAAAAGTGGCTGTGACATACGGACGGACAGACAGACAGACAGACAGACGGACAGACAGACAGACAGACATGACGAATCTATAAGGGTTCCGTTTTTGCCATTTGGCTACGGAACCCTAAAAATATTTATTTCTTGTTTTTCAGGTATAGAATATGGGCCAATCCACCTAAGAAAGATTCAATATTCATTTCACTCTTTTGTGATAAGTGTGTTTGTATCCTAGCATCATATTCAACCTGTGCATTACGTCTACGCTTTGGCATGGGTTCCGAGGAGTTGTTTCGTTCAATGACACATTCTGTATGCTTCTGCTCTTTAGCAAATTCAATTATTGTTTTATAAATGTTCCATTTTCTTCTATGGAGAAGCGTGTTCCATCGTTCATGCCACGATTCTAATGCATTTTGTGTCCTTGGAACAGAAAGTGTGCGATCGTAAACTGACCACATAGCTGGTGGAAATAATGCCTGATTTCTTTTTATTATCAAACCCGTGTTAGTTCTTTGCTGCGTGTGATATGATCCAACATAATATTTCTTAAACCAGTAGGCAATTTCAGCTGCTTCTGTCGGCAATATTTTATTTTGGATGATTTCGAAGGCTTCGGATACCTCAGCGGGCTCAAGAAAAGCGAGGGCAACTAAGTGTCTGATTTTGTGCGCAAATGTGAAATCTTCAGCATATCGCCTTGCGAGACCCTCTGACTGGACATGATGCCAAATACTTTGGGTCAAATGGAATAAGCATAGCCTGTGGGCGCAGTCTGGAAACTGTCGTTTGACTGCATTGATCACTGCTACTTCAAAATCAGTTAATATATTAGCTGGTGACAAATGGGTATTATTCATACGCTTAACATTAGCTTTAGTACCAAAAATGACAACACTTTCATTGTTACATGTATATTGACCAAGCAAAAATTGCTTTCCATTACTTTTAGCGAGATATTGTGTTACATAAAATTCGTTGATTGTTTGCGGTATCTTAGGAAGTCCTTTATTTCTAACACGCTGCACAATCATTCGGCAAGCTGATTTATTGGGCAATTGAGGCGCACTTATGGTAGCTACGTCTTTTAAACAACGATTTACAATTTGTGACGGACTGTCCATAGATTCCTTCGCACTAGTTCTCAATTTGTTTTTAAAATTCATATCAATAATTTTTTCAGGCTCTGGTAAATGTGCATGATCACAATTTTGACTAACAAATGTATGTTCATAACGATCAAATAAAATGATTACACTTACACCACAACCACTTGTTTGTTTTTTTGTACACCGCCAGTAATACTTGAATCATATTTTTTATTTAAGTGATAAGAATATCCATTCACTACTAGCACATGTCCTCCGCGTTTAGATTTAACTAAATTGCACGTATTCATTTTTAATTAAACAAAACACGAGCGAGAAACAATTCATGTAACGAGGTCTGTCGTCACAAATTTCGCAACTACCCACAAAAAATAAATAAATACTACCATAGATATTTGTTGTTTTGTTACATGTAACTATTGCAAGTTTATTCAATACTCGTTTAATCTCAGTACCATTGTTAATGAGCGCATTATGCGTCATTTAGAGACTTATCTTTAATACGGAAGCTCCCGGTATTTATTTATTCATCTGTGCTGATAAAATTAAAGATTGGACTCGAGTATTGTTTAGCTGCATTGCACATAATTATAAAATATAATAGCTAGCGTAAACTGAATGCTATCGGCGAAAGATTCGTTCGTTCAACCAATCGTCGTCGAAGAGTGTTTTCGGTGAACCGTTACATCGGCGAAGGATTCATTCGGACTACCAACCGTCGATGAATAATATTTTCGGTGAAACGTTTCATCGGCCAATAATTTTTTCGTTCAACAAACCGTCGGAGTTCGGAATACCATACGTAGATCGTTCCGTTGTGTATGGCGCGAGACAGACTTCAATGATAGCTATTTAGCCAAAAGGCAAAAGAAGAAGAAAATGAGACTGAAAAAGGTGCAGAAGCAAGAAGCAAGGCGATTGATGGACAAAATATTAAAAGGCGTATTACTAAAAAACGCGAAATTGGAAGTTTTCGACGTTGAAATTGTATGTTTTACGTTCATTGTATGAAATAACAACTACTTGGTAAAAATAGTCTGTTTTCTCTACTACAATAACCTCAGAACCGATTTTAGATAACTTATTTAATTATTTAGTAATAAGTTTTCTCCCGATGCATGTTTAGGCAAAAACTCACGGAGTCATGATATCGGAGCTCTAATTTGGAGATTCTACTGAATATCTACCATCAAAAAAAAAAAAATTAGCTCTCAAATATCCTATACTTCAATAATAATGATTATGATTATTACGAACGAAAATGTATTCTATTTTCGTTATATGCCTTTTATGTAAAGAAAAAAAAATCTACGTAATTCAATTACCGACCGAAAAATCTTCGAAACAAGCCCCAATATCTCCAAAGTCATACATTATTTAGGAGAAAATTTATCCCAAAATAATCATCAACATTTGCTTATAATATACTATTATTTTTATTTTTTAAATCGCTACTATTATTTTTTAATTAAATAAATAAAAATACTATACTATACTACTATAATACTATACTATGGCGCCGGCCATTTGTGATTAGTATCGCGCGAGCGCATGTCGAGGTTGGACCTATGTCAGTTTATTTGGGAATATGCAGGTTTAAAGGAAACAACGGGTTCGAGACGCTAAACGGTAATGTTCTATTTTCTAAAAATAACAACTACTTATACAAATTCCTAAGATAACAAAATATAATAGTGGGCACTTTAAAACTTGCGAGTTTAACAACCAATCAGTGCGAAGCGTATATTGCCCAATCACTGCACGACACGTCTAGGTTGTAGTTCGCTGAGCTCTCAACAGGGGCGCCACTATCGCGGTGGCGATAGCAGAGCGCTAGGGCTAAGGGCTCCGCGGTGCAGCTACAGGCTCCGCGGTTGGTTACAAAGATGATGTATGATGCAGCTACAGTACTCCCCCTCAAGCGAAGCGTACCGGCAGTTTGATGGCACGGCCCGTGCGCGTTGTCATGTTGCTGGCGGGCTGTGACGTCATTCTGGCCGGAGGTACAGTGCTTTGTTGCTTGGTAACTGCTGGAATGGTACTGTTCTTGGGTGATGGTAAGGTGTTATCTTCTAGGACGACATATGCAGGCTTCAATCGATCGATGGAAATATTGGTTTGCCGGTTAGGATACCGGTACTCGCAGTCAAAGACGCGCCTATAACTTCCAACAACAGAAGGTTGCTGAGACTGATTGGTCTGAAGCTCGCGAATTTGAAGAGCGTCCCCCAAAACCAAGAGGCCCAACACAGCGTAGCTCAAACTGGAGGGATAAACAGCAAGAAAAGAAGAAGAACAAGCAAGAGAAGAAAGATGATGCCTCTGCTGCCTATGACTTCAAAGCAGTCCAAGAAACAGCTCCTGTAGATGAACCACTCTACGATCTTGGACCACACTGCAGCTCAATTCCTGTGCAAGAGAACTACTCTCAAAACTTTGAGTTCTCTGGTTATATTGACCAAGTTGAAAGATCTTACGAGACGATGAGAGGCATTGACCCCCGGCTTGACCGCCGTTTACCGTTCTCAATGTTCCAACACTCAATGTGCACAGTATTAAACTGTTACCTGATGGACCTCGCCCTTTCGAATGGAGAGGAAACTGGGTACTGGGAAATGCCAGGACTTGCTTCCTGAGGACCTTTGTATTCCGGACAATCTTTATCATTTTCTGGCTAACATCGGTAATACTACAACAGTTAATGGAGAAGAAATTAAGATAAACATCCCTGAAGTCGCTGTCCCCCAGCCTCAAGCAGATGATATTCCTGCAGGCTCTTTCGGTGTATTAACTCCCGAAAACCATAATGTTTATGAATGCTACATCTCACCCCTAGTTACGATGAATAGGGTGCTTAATTCCCGTCGTCAGCACGGAGAAGCTGAGGTTCCGCCACTTCCAGCGGCGATGGTACCAGCAGGTGGAGTACCCACTGAAAACCTCTTAGGTCACGGCCCTCCCGACATCTTACAACTGGAAGCACGTCAAAGAATAGAAGGATTCGAGTTTCCTGAAGGTGATTCTGAAGCTGCTCGTCTCCGCGTTTGCCCAGAGTTGATGGCTCGTGTTAATACCGTACTTTTTGAGATGAAGAATCGTTACAAAATGAGAGACATCGGACGTTCATCCCCGGGTCTAAGAAACTACATCACACCTAAAAATAACAACTACTTATACAAATTCCTAAGATAACAAAATATAATAGTGGGCACTTTAAAACTTGCGAGTTTAACAACCAATCAGTGCGAAGCGTATATTGCCCAATCACTGCACGACACGTCTAGGTTGTAGTTCGCTGAGCTCTCAACAGGGGCGCCACTATCGCGGTGGCGATAGCAGAGCGCTAGGGCTAAGGGCTCCGCGGTGCAGCTACAGGCTCCGCGGTTGGTTACAAAGATGATGTATGATGCAGCTACACTACCGTCGTGTGCGCCGATTGTCGAATAGACGCTGCCGCATTGCTTTTGTGTGCGTGTGAACTACGACCGCAGTTTTTGATCTTTGTAAGTATTTATTTTCGAACGGTATATTTCAATTAGTATAAAGTTACTTTATTAGTATACCAGATTGTCAACTTGTTAAAGTTATTTTGATTGTAGCTGATTCGAGCTTTCTTACCAGTCGAAATGGGCAAAACTAAATACAAATATAATTGCGTTGCAAAACGTAAAAGAAGAAATATCGTTTCTCTGGAGAAAGCAAAAGAAGCAAGGTAAGTTCTTATTTTATATACCTCATAGTCTTAATTCTATACTTTCCAGTAGACGGTCAAACCGTGTTTTGTATTTTATGAGTAGGTACGTGATTACTTCTACTATGCGTCTGAGATAAGAATAGGATGGTCAATGATCTTCATTTATCAACTGTCATTTGAAAGTTATGTTTAGCAAAATTACACGGCGGCGTCAGCTTCAAAGCAAAACACACTTTATGATTGTAAGGTTAAGTACATTTTCATTCGCAGCTTTTAGCGACTCGAAGGTGTAGGCTATTATGGCAGTATATTCGTATATTAAAATTTTGTATTGAGTGGTTTATCTTGTAATCTGTGTCTATGTGTACAGAAAAATAAGTTGGTATTAATGCTTTATAATTATTTTAGATTGAAAAAACGGGGTAATCCTGAGAATGTCATTGCTTCAACAATGAGTAATCTAGTCGAAGCGATAGACATGGTAAGACACTAATGTGTGTCATTTTATTTATACTGAGGAAGAGAATAAGTTCGAAAGTTTTTTAAGTCTTTACGACACTCGATCCGATCACGTCTTTTCAAACTGAAAATAGCTAAACTTTAGTTTTTAATCCAAGAAAATACCACTTTTCCTTTTAAAAGTTTTTATTTGTGTTTTCACTAAGATAAGTCTTTTTTGAAAGGAGAAAGCCTTGTTTCACGAGAAAATTGCTTTTGAAATTTTCTTAGTGCACTACATTACTGCACTTATTAGTCGTGATTACGCTTGCTTACATATTCATACTTGCTTATTTATGTTTTTAGAGTCTGGAACACCAGTTCGTGCGCCTGGACCACATGACTAGTAGCACAGAATCATTACAGCCTGCATCATGTGGTGAAGATAAGGTAAAGAAAAGTGACGCATTACTCACTTGAACCATAATGGAAAAAAAAATGGTTTGGATTAACTAACAATGTTAAAAATTACTTCATATCGAAATTAATGTCCTATTTATTATTATTTTTTTAATTTTCAGAATCTTGACAAAGAAAACACAAGCCTTAAGTCAAGTATAAATGACAAATCAGATGAATCAATCAATGACTTATGTACTTCTTTTATGTTGGAAGTAGACGAAACCTCTGCTTCATGTGATGAAAATATGGTCAGTGCGTTGTTGAAAATAAGACAAAGATTATAAAAAAAAGCCGGCCAAGTGCGTGTTGGAACACGTAAATGAAGGGTTCCGTAGGCTGGGTTTTATAATAAAAACAAAATATTTTCAGTTGTAAAATACATTCTCTTAGTCGACTATTACTCGTAAACTAGAAAAGCCTTCTTAGCCGTAATAGTTTTCCTTTTAAATTCGTTATATATGCTACTACGAATACGAATTTTTTCACGTCTCCAAAAACAACCGTTCAGAGGAGCGGGGGATACTTGACTCTAGCAAAAACTTTCACCTAACAGCTTGGTAACATTTCGCATACGGACATCCGGACCATCAATATTTTTAAACGACCTATCCAACAATATCCCACACCATGAGATAGACGTTAACCAAAAAAATCTGGCTTTAAGATTATTATCATATCGTACCAAATTTCAACTTTCTAGTGCTAAGAGTCTCTGAGATAAACCGCGGATAGACAGACGGAAGGACATGGTGAAATTATAAGGGATTCTTGTTGACTATCAAAATTGAAGTTAAGTATTTATGTATAATTTTTTTTTTCAGATTAGTTCAGATATTCAAGGAAGAAGAATTATCGATTTTAGGTATTTCATGGATCAATTGTATACTATCGAAGCACATAGCCTAAAATTTGGGTGCAAACTAAGTCAAGTAAAAATTTTAAAAGAGAAGCAGTCTGGATTAATATCTAATTTTAACCTTAAATGTACCATGTGTGGGTTCATTTTTGATTTAAAAAACTTCCGAAAACAATAATGACATGAATGTCAATTTAAGTGCGGTTTCTGGGGCGATAGTAACTGGCATTGGTCTTTCGAATCTAAATTAACTGTCTGCATCGATGGATTTGCCGACCTTACCTTTCCGGTTATTCAGCAAATGCCATGATACAGTGAAAAAAGCGGCTGAAGAAGAAGCCGAAGCTGCAAAGCTGCGTGTCGATGTTAGTCTTGCGGGCATACCAACAATATCAGTGCAAGCTGATGCATGTTGGAGCAAACGCTCATTCAAGTCGAATTATTCTGCACTTTCCGGTGTTGCAGCCATTATCGGAGAACATTCAGAAAAAGTCCTGCACATAGGCGTTCCCAACAAATATTGCGTGATCTGTCTACGTGATAGAAAAAGGGCATAACTCCACGAGCCCATGACTGTAGCAAAAACCATCCAGGATCGTCAACAAGTATGGGAAAGGCTATATTAGTTGAGGGATTTAAAAACTCTATTAAAGAAAGGAACCTCATATATAAAACATTAATTGCAGATGGAGACTCAAGTACGTATAAAAATATACTTGAAAGTAGACCTTAACCAGATTTACCTATTCAAAAAATTGAATGCACCAATCATTTATTAAGAAACTATAACGGCAAAAATTTAAAATTATTAACAGATGTATCAATCCCAAACCCAGAACGTAAACTACTAACGTTAGATCGGCAGACCAGATTACGCACAGCTATTCGTTCTACCATCAAATACAGAAAAGCAGAAAACGGCACAGTTGAACAAAAAATCCTTAATATCCAAAAAGACATACTCAATAGTCCTCGACATGTTTTTGGGGATCACAGGGAGTGTAAGGATTATTATTGCAAGGATGAAAGAAAACACGAAACTAATTTAACCTTGTGAGCCAACCTTGCTTTTGAAACTTCAAAAAAATAGTACGCAACTTGCACATCACTCAAGGAGTTTAATTCATTGCTCTACAAACAACCGAGCAGATCAGTTTAACAGTATTTTAACCAAAGTAGTGGGTGGAAAACGAGTTAACTTTTACTTAAAGAACTCGTACGAAGTTCGATGCTACACGCAGCCGCTGTGGCATTCAACACGGGTAAACCGCAATATACATTGTATAAGTCTAATTACCAGAAAAGTCCAGGAAATTCTCAAAAAAAATAGAATTTAGAAGAGAAGCCAAAAATACCCGTACTTTGATGAAGCAAACCAAACGCAGTCGCAAGTGCATTGATTTGGGTCAAAAAGTTTACGGTAGCAAATGCCAGCGCCCAAATATGAGCGCAGAAGAATATGAGAATGGGAAAACTTTATTTCAAAAAAATCTTCAAGATCAAGCAGCCAATCGTCACGAAATAGAACGCGCCACTATACTGCAAGCTGAAAGCGCTTTGTGGCTGGAGTTACGGCGATGCATTCTTACCGCATCAATATTTTCAAAAATATGCAAAAGACGGCCAAAATTCCGCTCCTCTTGTTAGAACTATTTTATATAGTTATAATTTAGATCATCTCTCTTCCATAAAACATGGTAGGGACAACGAGTCTGTAGCATTGGCACAATTGAGCCAACAAGAAAATATTATGATAGAAAAATGTGTTCTATTCATTAACTCAGATCATTGTTATTTGGGGGCTTCACCTGATGGTCTATACAATGACCGTCTTATTGAAATTAAATGTCCTATTGCAGCTTTCGGAATAGACTTTGACACGGCGGCCGTTCGAACAAAAAAGTTAAGGGTTTTAAATTTAGCGATTCAGGTGTAAAATTGAATCAAAATCATGACTACCAAATCCAAGGCCAGCTTCATATAGCAAATAAAAATGTTTGCATACTTGCCATTGCCATATGGACTGGACCACATTTTCCTATAAAAATTTTAAAAGTCTACAAAGACGACGAATTGTGGTCGTTAAAAATGTTACCCAAATTACAAGATTTTTACGAAAAATGTGTACTGCCAGAAGTTATCGACTCAAGAAAAGCTCGATCAATGCCTTTGCGGCAAATATTTTTCTGGTGTAAAAATATGGTGTTTGACTGTACCAAATAAAAATATAAACTATTACATTTGGTTATTTTATTTATTAGAATAGGTTGCAACCATACTACTATATACAATTTATACAACTATGCTATCGACTGTAGATATTATAATCGATTACTGCATAACAATTAAAATATTTGTGAACATATTTCAACAGTAAAGTTCATAAATAATGAAAAATATAACAAAATAAATTCCTAAAGAGTGAAAAATAACTTTGATTTCGGAAGTCGGTGTCTTTGGATCTGTATTTTAGTTTTTGCCGCCGACTTCCGAAATTAAAGTTATTTTTCACTTTGTAGTGGGTCAGTTTGTAATTTATCTAAGTTACAATAGCCTAATGTCAACTGCTCATAACCTTTTACAAAATATTGCTTTTCCCGATGCAGGGACGTTAATTGATGTGGAGTTCTCCTAGTAAGAACCAGGAGAACTGGAGCTGATGGAGAAGTCACTATCAGTTCCACTTCACCATACGCATTGTGACGAGCATAAACTGCTTAGCAACAATATTAAAGTACCTAATCGAATCGCAACCCGTGAAATACTTGTTATTGAGTAGTTCCGATGGCCTGTGGTCTTCCTTATCAGTTCCACTTCACCAAATGGTGCTTTCCGAGAGCAAATGCTCGAGTTACTGTAAAAAATACCCAAATCGCTATAGGTGTGCCTATAAAATTTGAGGGTTTCCCTCGATTTCCATGGGATTCACTCATCAGATTCCGACTTTGTGACAATGGGACCACCTCGAGACCATACTCTTTCAAACAAAAAAAGAATTTTTGAAATAGGTCCATAATTAACGGAGAAATCGGTGAACATACACAAAAAAAAAAACAAACAAAGTCGAACATATAACCTCCTCCTTTTTGGAAGTCGGTTAAAAATTGAAATGACACGTAAAAAAGTTTCCAATCACTAAACTCTCTCCTAAAAAAACTTCAGTTACGGAAGATCAAAGTCGTTTAGTGCGAGCGAGAAGCATGAAAGAAAGTATCGCTAGCGTAGTTTGCCGCGCTCGGTGCGTAAAATACCTAAATTTGCGTAACGCCGAAATGTGAAAGGGCTCTTAATACAGATGGTGCAGAATAGAACAAGATCTGATAGCACAGCATTTAAATGAAGAAACCGGTAAAATAACAGAAAAAAATAAAAGAGATAGCTGTGATAATATAAACTTAAGAAACCAGACTATACAACTAGAAAATAATGAGACTGAGAAACCAAATGAGATAATGGAAGAAGCTATCATATGTGTTAACGACAGAGTTCTAGTGAGATATTACGAAAAAAGAAATGGGTATATTATGTATGGTTTGTAGAGTGTATAGATTTGGAGATTAAAAAACAGCGAAGTAATAATTATAGCATTCGATTTTTAAAGACGATCAAGAAACCAAACCTAAAATTCGTTTCTTCAAAAAAATTAGACAGAGATATAGTTCCAAATGATTGTATTGTAAAAAAAGTTAATTTAAATTATGAGTCAAGGGAGTACACGGTAAGTGACAAAGGTGATCACATTTATTTTGATCAATAATGATTTACTTAGCAAACATATTCAAGTTGATTTTGTTTTTTTAATAATATTGATCGTACTTATTTATAAGTGTTTTTAATTTCACTTTGTTGATTTAAAATGTGACAATAATAAAAAAAGTAAAGGACAATGCGACAAATTGGGCCTAATGACCAATATACATGAGACATTATTTTTGTGATAGGTCATAACACACAACTAACAAGAAAAGTTCTGTGTCCACGTTCTGTTCATAGACGTAGACAAAATCGTGTTTTGCAAGCAAGCTTGTTACATACGCATCCTGCGCATGTTTCCTATATACAAGAAAACGCTATAAGACAGGTGAGTTTTATACCGTTTATTATTATTAATATCAGTTATTTAAATAATGTTTATTTAACGCATGTAAGTATATTTAATACATGTAAAGCGCAGGCTAGGTATACATAAAGTGCGATCCATACGAAATCTACAAGGTGTTACAAAAAACCTAATTATATGTTACACAACCCGTGTTGCCGATTACGGTGATGTGTGGTGCCAGTTTCGAATTGTACCACGATCTCTAATCCCTCTCTATTAACTTCTCTATGAACCGTATGTTCCTCGGTGGGAACTCGTATAGGCTGCTTGCTTAGAATACCTTCTTAATCCTTTAGAAAGTGTGATAACAGGTAATCTAAGTTGTGAATTATTTTATTTGCAGGTATCATTCAACAGCACACAATCTGCCTGTCATCGTTGTTGGCAAAGAGTGGACCACAATGTTTTAAATCCAGTACAAAATCCAGTAGAACATGAACCAGAAGTCCAGTCCAGTTCCACCACCAGTACCAGTTCCAGTAACAGTTCCACCATTGTAAAATGATGCACAGGGTTCCAATGATGGCGAACTTTATGTGCCTTCATATAAAAGAGCACCAAACACATCAAGCCACTGCATATTTGGCGCTTGTGGTAACGATAACCGCCGGCGTATACCGAAAACAATCAAGCTGTATATGATGACTACACATCAGTTGTATATTCCTCAACATGCATGAGTATGCAGGGAACATTTAGAAAGTAATATATGTGGGATGAATTGGAGAACCACTGCACAATTTCTCATTACTTTACAGCAGAACATTTCACAGACGTGTGTAACATCTTCACTGAAGGAATCATTACTAACAAGCAGTATGATTTCGAAACTATAGTCGGTCTCAATGACGACAGTCTTCATTTTTGGGTTGGACTCAATGGAAGTGAGTTTCGCTCCATATTATTGCAAACACCATCGCTACGTGCATACAGCGATAATAGAACCATACTCGGTCTTTACCTCGCTAAGCTACGGACTGGTGAGAGCAACGAAAGGCTTGCGAACCTTTATAAAATGTCTCGAAGAACATTAGAGAGGAAGCTGGTGATTGCAAGGCAATGTTTGATTGATGAATATGTTCCTCAGCATTTAGGTATTGACCACATCACCAGAGAAGATGCACTACAAAGAAATCTGGCAATACCTAAATATCTCTTCGGAAATCATGAAAACACGAAGTTGATTGTGATTTGCGATGGAACATATGTTTATATTAAAAAAAGTTCCAACTTCTTATTCCAGAGACTGAGTTATAGCTTGCATAAGTTTTCCAATTTATTGAAACCGTTCATAATTACAACTAGTGATGGATACATAATAGATATTTTGGGTCCATATGCTGCAACAACAAGTGATGCGACCATATTGAATTCCATTTTGGAAAACGAAGAACACCCGCTGCACGTATTTCTTGTCCCGAACGATGTGTTCATTTTAGATAGAGGATTTCGTAATGCCATCGAGAATCTTGGAATGTATGACTATGAAGGTCATATCCCTCCTACAAAAGATAGAAGTGCCACAAAATTAACGACTACCCAAGCCAACAAGTCTCGATAAGTAACAATTTGTCGTTGGGAAATCGAAGTAGTCAACGGGCGTTAAGCGTGACTATAAACTTTTACGCCAGGAACATTTCAACAAAGCACGTTTGCACATGTTTGATGATTTTAAGTTGTGCGGAGCATTAATTAACCATTTTCATCCTGTAATCAGTGATAGTGAACGCTCTCCTGCGATAATAAACCGCATACAGGAAAGGGTACACACACCTAACATTTTGCAAGAATATGTAGAGCGAAAGCATCTTAACAGACAAAGGATTTCTTTCGTGAGAATAGAAGACAATCAAATAGAGGACTTTCCACATTTGACTGAGGAAGAAATAATCCTTTTCGCGCTGGGCACATATCAATTGAAACTAGCAAGGTCTTACTGCAGTGAACATTTACGGGATGGCGTTTACATAATTGAGGTTTATCGAGACGAGCAATTAGAAGATTTGACAGATTTTAATATCTTTCAAACAAATGTATTTTTGATTATAATTCATATACAATCACGAGGGCGTGCGAGTATCGTGGCTACATATTAATTGACAGAGACCAAACTGGCATCAGCTCTATTTTACAATATTATTATACTTGTTTGACCGGAAGTCGTACGCTGGGAAGCTGTCCGCACATTTTATCCGTAGTTTGGTATATGGGCTTAGCTAGATACGAAGGATTTAACCCTCCAGCCGTATTTTTAGATTCTATTATTCTGGATATAGACTAATGTAAAGAAAAATAAACAAATGCGTAAAAGGAAACTTGTTGTTTCATAGCCGCTTCCAGACCGGCTGAGCGCGGCTCGCGAGTCCCGCTCACGAGCCAATAGTTCGGCCGGTGTGGACGGCGCTCGGGCTTCCTCGGGCACACGTTGGCTCGGCCGAGCGCCGCCGCTCGGCCCCGAGCCATGCGTTGTCGGTTTTTGCCGATGCTCAAAGGCGGCTCAGTCGGGCTTAGTCTGAGCTGCTCGCCCGCATGCTGTGATATCTTCAAAGAGCAATGCCAATCTATGGTAAGTAGCGACATCTATCCGAGACTAGTAAAACAATTTCGACTCGAAACACCTGAGTGTTGCTACATAAAATAGACTTATTGATTTACTCAACATAAATTTCAGAAAGTTTATTAATTTGAAAGAATTAAATTATAATTATGTTTTATATATTATTTTGTGTTTTACAAAGAACTTCAAAAGATCCTTTCTAACGATAACATTGCATTTTACATTGGGTTGTTTTATAAAAAGCAATGGTAACACCACAGACTAAGAAGTGAAGTTACCCTCTCAGCCCTTTCGATTCAAATTCAACAGTGTGAAATTATTTATTTCGTATTTGTTGTGAGAATTTTTGGTATATATTTGAACTAATTAAGTTATTACGCATCAGGTTGTGAATCTAGTGCTTCCTCCGCTTAGTTCGTCGAGTAGACCGTCGGTTCCTCCGGCTAAGCGTCGAGAATTTATTAGCTTCAACGTGGTGCTTCGCCCCCACTGCTTGTGGTGTTTTTCGATTGAGATAGGACTCTAGTGTATTTAATTTGTTATACTGTGCATATTCTGGTACATACATCATGTCATACCGAACTTGCTGTGTCCATAATTGCATCGTCGTGGATGGTCGAGGTACAATACAATTTTTCAGCGATATCAATTTTATTAATGTATTGTATTTATTGCCCTCAACACACCACTCTGAACTTGAACACTCACAAACACTGAACCAGTTTCCGTCTATCTACTAATAAAATTATTCTGTGGTCTGCCAAGCACAGTTCCAATAGACCATTCTTATTAGGCGGCCCGTGTTCAACAGTGGAGACGAAAAACTGTAATAAATCCGCCCCTAAGACGACCCACTGACCCTGATATGGTGATATTAATCAGAGTACATGAATATAGACAAAGTTGTGATAATTTCATTTGGTTTTTACAGGTATCCCGCTTCATGCATTTCCCAATCCTTTTAAGGATATGGAACGATTCCAATTGTGGGTTTGAAATGTTGGAACTCCTCTGAAGGATCTTGAAGACATTTATATCTTTAGAAATAGAAGGGTGTGCCATAGACATTTTGAAACTTTATATCACTATCCAAAGAATAAACTTAGCAAGTTAGCAGTACCTACTATACATCTGAATGGTGAATATCTTTGAAAGTTTTTAATTACTATTAAAATCGTCGTCGTCGTTTCAGCCGATAGACGTCCACTGCTGGACATAGGCCTCCCCCAATTTTGGGGGGGTTTGCCATAATCGCCACGCTTGGCAGGCGGGTTGGCGATCGCAGTATGGTATGATGGTGGAATAAATAGAGAACGCTGCTGCCCATTCTCCGGTAAGACCCTTAGTCGCCTTTTACGACACCCACGGGGAGTAAGGGGTGGTGCAATTCTTTAAGTCCGGCACCACACAGACAACCTATTAAAATCAACTAACGTTAAACATTACCTCAATAACTCAAGTAAATTTGTTTCAGATGAATGGACTCATTCTCATGGTCAAAATGCATTGCGTGTGGATAATGAATTGATTACTTGCATTCAAAACATGCCTACTACTAGTCAGTCAGGTATTTATATTTATATTCACTGACCATCAAAGTTTGCAAAGTCAAAATATTTTATTCAAAATAGAGTTTTGGAAGTATATTTTGAACTTAAAAGAAAAATAAGAGCATCGCCCACCATTTACCAATTCCTATGTGTTATAGTTTTACAATGGTACTAGGTATTTATTACACACAAGCTAGCACACTCAATTTCTCAATAGAAAATGAAATTACATATTATACATGAAAGTGTTGTTACCTATTATGTTTGAAAACTAATAAAATAATAAGGCCTGTCAGATCTTCAAATAGGCTTATTTATACCCGCTCGGATGTGCAAAATTAACTATAAAGTTTTTAAACATCATGCACCTTAACTAGGACCGCGTAGAAAAATATAGTTTATGAGATTATTTAATGTGTAAAACATTAAATAATCTCAGAGTGCAAGTTGAACAGTCACCGCTAGCAGCAATCATTCACGGGCATGACTCATCCAGATAATAACTATGTTTTTTTTTACAAAACTTATCATTGATATTGATTTCAGGAGTATGTGTAAGCCTACACGAACAGCATAGTACTACAGCCGTAAATGAACCAGCTGCTATCCTTCCCTGCCTGCCCAGTCAATCAGGTAATTTTATATTCATCATTTATTTTAACAAGGCCTTTTAAGGAGCAGAGTCAATAAAGGTTTTAACTTCTAACTCCTCAAGAACAAGTCTGATGTTGATAACTTTTAATTAATGATTCTTATTATGTATTATTTAAAATCAGAATCATTAATTAAAAGTTATCAAAATCGGACTTGTTCTTGAGGAGTTAGAAGTTAAAACCTTCATTGACTCTCTCCTTCCCGTAGAAAAATATAGTTTATGAGATTATTTAATGTGTAAAACATTAAATAATCTCAGAGAGCAAGTTGAACAGTCACCGCTAGCAGCAATCATTCACGGGCATGACTCATCCAGATAATAACTGTTTTTTTTCACAAAACTTATCATTGATATTGATTTCAGGAGTATGTGTAAGCCTACACGAACAGCATAGTACTACAGCCGTAAATGAACCAGCTGCTATCCTTCCCTGCCTGCCCAGTCAATCAGGTAATTTTATATTCATCATTTATTTTAACAAGGCCTATTAAGGAGCAGAGTCAATGAAGGTTTTAACTTTTAACTCCTCAAGAACAAGTCCGATGTTGATAACTTTTAATTAATGATTCTTATTATGTATTATTTAAAATCAGAATTATGCATAACTTTATACAGGATTTATTAGTCAGAGGGAAATTATGTTTAATCCTTGCAATTTATTTATTACTGCTGTTAGTTTCAGGAGTATGCGTAAGCCCACCTGAACAGCATGGTACAGTAAATGCACCAACTGCTACTCTTCCCTGCCTGCCTTGTCTCTCAGGTAATTTTATAATAATAATTACTGTCCTACTGCAGGGCAAAGGCCTCTTTACATGCAGAGAAGGCACGAGCATTGATCACTATGCTTGCTCAAGATGGTTTGCCAATTTCAGACTTATATTAACTATAAGTCTAGGTTCCCTCACCATGTTTTCTTTCACTAATGTTAGTAAAGTCCAAGATAAACTCGGACAGTACATATAAATTTCAAAAAATCACATTGGTACTTGCCTGAATTTGAACCTCGTGCATGAGAGGCGAGGCCTTAACCACTGGAACCCCATGACTAATTTTATAACTTAATTGTATATTCATCATTTACTTTAAACAAGTTATTCTTATTTAATAAAAACAAAATAATGTTTCCCTTTAGTAAAATTTACTATCTTCAATATTCAATGTGCTTTTCCTCCATTTCCCACTCTTTGTTTCCAACCTGCATATTAGTTCAATTAATTAATTATTTATTCTGACCTTTTCTTTACAGGAACAAAGCGTAGAAGATTTGTAAAAGGCACTGAGACAGTGATGAAATCGATGAAAAAACTAAAATTAAAAATCGCTCATTTAGAAAAAACAAAAAATGTTTTTAAGAAAAGACTGGCTTTAACAAGGAAATGCTTGAGGTCTCCGGAATTAGAAAACTTGAAAAACTGGTCAAATTTTGTTGGAATTTATAGGGAAAAAATCATCTTATAGCTGTGTAAAATTTTATTTGATAGATGACAAGTACATCGAATATCAAAAGACACATTTTTAAACTTATATATTCCTTTTTGCTTATCAGAGGTTTTAATTGGCATCAAATAGTATTTACAACATCCGCCCTCAATTAAAACTGTCTAGGGAAAACAAAAAGAAAGAGAAAAAAAAAATACCACATTATCAAAACCTATGCTAAATTTAAACCAGCTACACATTTCTTATGTGCAATACGCCCTAACGGTTTTGTTAGCATATCAGAAAAATTCAAATCTGATCTGACGAAATTAATATCTATAATACCGTCAGATACCTTCTCCCGTATAAAGTGATATCTTGTATCTATATGTTTCGTTCGCTCGTGATGGACAGGGTTATGCACTAAACTTTGTGCACTCTGACTGTCGTTGAACAAAGTAACAGTATCGGACTTACCAGTTATTTCCGATACAAATCGTCTTAAGTAACACGCCTCTTTAGCTGCAGCGGTTAGTGCCATATACTCCGCCTCAGTAGATGACAGAGCAGTCGTCTGCTGCTTTTTAGCCTGCCACATTACAGGACCTCCAGCCAGCATAAAATAGTAGCCAGTATATGACTTTCGGTCCATGCTACAGTTAGCCCAATCTGAATCCGTGTATCCCTTAAGGTACTCTCCAGTCTTTCTGTAAGTAAGAGCATAATCTATTGTACCTCTCAAGTATTGCAACACTCTCTTTAGTGCTAGCCAATGTTCTTTATTAAACTTTGTGTTAAACTGACTGAGATAGCTCGTCACAAATGCTATGTCCGGGCGAGTGTTTACTGCCAAAAACATAAGGGATCCAACTAAACTTTGAAATGGATACTCGCCTTCTCGATTTCCAGTACTCAGCTTCTTCAGACTTGATGGCGTCTCAACCGTCTTGCACATATCCATACCAAACTTTTTCAGCAAACTTAAAATGAATGTTCTTTGACTAACTTTTACTTTACCATCATCGCTTCTATGAATATTTAATCCAAGATAATATTTTAATTCTCCCAGATCTTTTATTGAAAAAATATTTTTCAAAACATGTTTGACAGTGTCAAATGTTATTTCATTTTGGTAAAAGACAATAATGTCATCGACAAAAACTGCCAATAAGACCAACTCTTTACCAAAAAGTTTCTTATACACGCATGGTTCGGAAGGAGTTTTTTCAAAACCTAACTTCAACAGTGTTTTATCCAACATCATGTTCCATGCTCGTGGTGCTTGTTTGAGCCCATATAAGTATTTCTGCAGCAGACAAACTTGAGCTTCTTGTCCTTTCTTTACGAAACCTTGAGGTTGTTCCATAAATACTTCCTCTTCAAGATCTCCATTTAGAAAGGCTGTATCAACATCTAAGTGTCTCATTTGTAGGTCCATTTCTACAGCTAAAGCAAACAATGTACGGAGTGAAGAATGACGAATTACAGGGGCAAACGTTTCATTGTAGTCAACACCTTCTACTTGTCTGAAACCTTTAGCCACTAATCTTGCCTTATACTTCATAATATTTCCGTCAGCATCCATTTTCAATTTGTAGACCCATTTACAAGGTATGACCTTTTTATTTCTTTTAGGTCGGTCAACAAGCTTCCAGGTTTTTAATTTTAACAAAGAATTGTGTTCATCAGTCATTGCCAACTGCCATCTATCAGCATCATTTGCATTCACTGCCTCGATATAATTCTTCGGTTCAATAATCTCTTCAGCAAATACCTTAGAGGTGAAGAAATCCGGTTGTTTACGAATCCTAGAAGGATATCTATAATAATAATAATAATAATAATAATTTCTTTATTGCCTTAAAAACAGGTTACAGAAAATTTTTAGACCCTGGCCCCTGAGCTAGGTTAGGGTACCTGTATTTCAAGAGCCAGTGACTTCATCCATTAAGGTTACAATTATGCAAGTTTTTATATAGCCTATGGTAAATAAACTAAATACTAAACTTAAAATTAATTGTATTAGCAAACATTTAATTTATGCACTAAAAATAGTATTAGAATTTATCATTAAATCAAAAAACAAAATTAGAATAAAATTAAGATTTAAACAAAAAACAATAATATTATTGAAACAAAGATTATCCTGATTAAAATGAAATAAAATTAGAACAAGTAACAATAAAGCTAGGATTAAACAAAATTAAATTAGAAACAGGGGGTGCAGGTAAGTGAGTGCGCATGAGTGCGTTTGTGTGTTCGTGTGTGAAGTGTGTGTGTGAATGTGTGTGTGTGAATGTGTGTGAAGTGTGTGTGTGAATGTGTGTGAATACCATTGATTTATGTTCTTATATGTTTATGTTGATTGCAGTAAATTTTCAGTTGCGTTGTAATCCAGTGACAGTAGCCAGATCTTTACCTTCTTTTTTGTTTCACGAGCGGTAAGAGGATTTATGTTTAGTATTTTGTTCAACTTATTATAAAGAAAAGTGGCAAGATGTACCCGCTGTCGCCTGGCGGACGCCGTGCGACAGCGTAGAGGCAGGCAAACGTTTGTGATGGTGCGCTTCTTATTATGTTGTGTATTATAAGGTGTAATACTGTGCTGCTTGTTAACAACTTGCAGAATATAATTCTGTCTTACTGTAAGTACTTCACACTTCTCGTATAAGACTCTGGTGGGAAATCTAAAGGGTCTGAAAGTCATGACTTTAAGTAGAGATCTTTGGGCCCTTTCTAGTTGAATCATAAAAGTCTTGCATCCACCACCCCATACTACTTCACAATATCCCACGACTGACTGCACGAGCGCATAGTACACAGTACGAAGGAGTTCGAAGTCGGCCACATGTCTAAGCTTTTTAAATGCCCAAATGAGTTTTCTTATACGCGTTGTGGTGAGGTCTATGTGTTGACGCCAGCTAAGCTTATCGTCCACAATTACACCAAGGTATTTCACATATGTAGACTTAGAGATAGTTGCGCAAGAACATATCGTTGAAGAAGCCAAGTTGCAGACATGTAGTCTAATATTTAAATTTATAGGTTTAATTTTAGAAAAAGAGAATTGGAGAAATGTGGATTTGGAAAGGTTCAAAGTGAGGCGGTTAGATCTAAGCCAATGGCTTACCTTATGCAGTCCCAGTTCGGCGCTTTGTTGAACTTCGTCCCAGGTCTCCCCATGAAATATTAATGCCGTATCGTCAGCGTAGGTAAAGATCTTACCGTTTAACAGTGGCAGCTGACACAGGTCATTTATATAAATCAAGAAGAGACTCGGGCCAAGAATACTGCCTTGTGGAACGCCAAAGGTAACCCCAGCATCAGCGCTAACGTATTCTTTTATTTTAACTCTTTGCGTACGGTCGCAGAGAAAATCCTTAAAGATGTTTAGAGAATTCCCGCGAATACCGATCTTATCTAACTTATCCACAAGGAAAGGAATCATGACGGTGTCGAAAGCTTTGGCCAGGTCGAGAAATATGCCGATGCATTTCTGTTTTTGATCTAATTTAAGTGTGACATGATCTACCAAATTACTTACGGCATCTTCAGTGCTCTTTCCCGACCTAAAGCCAAACTGAGCTTCTGACAGTATCTTATTGTGTTCCAGAAAGTTTGTGAGCCTTTTGTTTAAAACTTTTTCTAGTATTTTAGATAGAGTCGTAAGAACTGAGATGGGCCTGTAGTTTCCAACAACGTCCTTCTTCCCTCCCTTGTGGACAGGAGTAATAAGGGACTTCTTGAACACTTTCGGAAAAACACCCTGGATAAGACAGATCTCAATTAGTTTAGTGAGATGAGGGACTATAATATGTTTCGCAAACTTAAGAAACTTGGCCGAAATAGAATCCCATCCAGTAGCACAGTCGTTCTTGAGATTCGTAATCAACGTATCAACTTCGTCTTCGTCTGGTGGAAGTAAAACAATTGAATTTGGGACAGGGTTTATGTCAAATTTATAACTATTTTGAGTTGGTGATATATTATCTGCTAGCTGCTTACCAATATTAGAGAAGTAGGTGTTTATCTCATTTACAGCACTTGAACCACTTTTCTGTGGGACTAATAGGTGATCCCCCGCAGTTTTTTGTTTTGAGGTACTGATAATGGATTTAACGGCATTCCATTTCTCTTTATTACATTTTGCATTTTCAAGTAAAGATTTTTCGTAATTCCTTTTTAACTTTCTCAGAAGAGAGTTACAATAGTTTCTGTACCTTTTGTATATCAGTTCAGCAGACGTATTTTGTGGGTTTTTTGAAAGAATTTTGTGTAGTTTATCTCTGTGGCGGATACATCGCAGTAAACCAGGGGTAAGCCAGGGTTTAAGTAATCTTTTCCTGCAGGGTCGGGTAATTATGATAGAGTGTAGTGATAATGCCTTTGTGATATGATCAACAAAAAGAGCGGCTGCATCATTCGCGTCAGCGTCACCGTTGATAAAGGAAAAATCAACAGCTTGCAAGTGTGCAAGGGCAGCATCATAATCAACTTTCTTGCACACATTGCTTCTGCCGATGTCAGGATTTAGGCAACAAAGGCTTAAGAGGACCGCGGCGTGGTCAGTCACGGTCGAATCTATCACAAAGGCCGCAGCAGAGTAGGATGTGTTTAACATAATATGATCCAGACAGTTTGCAAGCCTTGTGGGATAAGTGTGTGCCGGAAGTAGCCCTAGCTCAGCAGTTAAATTTAGGTAAGATGCACTGTTACTGTCTGTATTGTTCAATTTAATATCGATATTGATGTCGCCAGCAATAATCACATGTTTGGCTTTAATTGGACGTATGATAGTTTCTAATGAGTTGAGGAAGCTGTTAGTGCAGTGTGCAGATGGGGATCTATACACAGCTAATATGTTAATATTAGGGTAAACTTGAAGCAACAGAAAACTAGCATCGTTTGACTTAGGTTCTTCAACAGTGCATTTTATATTTTTCCGGACATAAATAACGATGCCACCATTTTGATTAAGCCTAGTCTTAGAAGAAAAAGATTCGTAGTTTTCAATGATAGGAATAGGTTTGTGTTCATTAAGCCAGCATTCAGTGAGGATTATGATGTCGATGTCGAAAGAGAATCTGGCTAGTTGTGCCTGGAAATTATCGAAGTTCTTGTAAATACTGCGAATGTTTTGTGTTATAATTTTCAAGGATTTCATCGAGCCATGTAACACAGCATTACAAGTTTCAGGGTCACAAAAATGGCTATTTGCCACAGAGATAGTATCTAACTCAGCTAACATTGTATTGGAATTATTAGCCATTGGGAAAAGAATTTAAAATTTTGTCACATACAATCGGTGATTTATCAAATAAATATTTGTGATAAAGGAATGCTTGAAATGGTTTAGAAATGATCTTCCACTTGATATATTTGCAATTATATTTTTTATGTAGTATTAATTGGTATACGTGATTGGGTGTGTGGATGTGAAGTGTATAATTGTGTTTTAGTGTGCACTGAAAACGTGTGAGATCGGGTTCAGCTGATAAGCTACTATAATTTACTAACAGCATTATGACTAATAACAGTAGATAACAAGAAATTATATAAATAGTACAATTGAGAAAGCCTGAGCTAATCGATAGTCATATATCCAGACGAAGGTTATTGATGTCAGATTCGCTCTTAATTAATATTTGCTTATCGCCTTCAATTTTTCGTAGAAAAACTTTTCCGAATGATGTCCAGCAAAACTTGTACCCGTTATCCTTAGCATAGTTTCTAGCGAGGTAATAAAGACGTTGAGCTTTAAGGGTCAAGATTTCCGTAATATATATTGGTTTTGATGGACCTTCTTTCTTAATGTGGGTTGTGTTCAGTTTGTTTTGGCTGTTATTTTTGTTGAATTGACGTAAGTTTCTTATTATGCTATCCTTTGTTGTTGTGGTAGTGAAATCAACCATGATAGTGGAAACGCCATCCTTTCTATCATATCTACTTACTTGCTGATCCACAGCTGGCTCTATCCGTTCAGGACTTGTAGGATCCTCTGATTCTGCTGAATTATAATCATTTTCATCATCGCTACATACAGAATTATTTTCCTGACGAACTTCATTCTCATCCTGCTGTTGCTGCTCATCAATTAAAATGACTGGTTCCGTTTTCACAGATTCAACAGCATTACCTTTTAATTGTGAAAAATGATTTTCAAAAAATGTTACATCTCTTGACTTCTGTATAATTCTTGGATTTGAAGAATCCCTGAAATAATAACCATTTGGATCTTCTGAATATCCAACAAAGATCACTTCTTTAGTCTTCAGATCTAGTTTCTTCCGTTGACAAGCCGGGACTTGTATAAGTGCTCTACACCCAAACACACGCAAATGGGTCAAATCACCCTTATTGCCATTCCATTTTTCAAATGGTGTTTTTCTTTCAAGAGCCCGATGTGGTGACCTATTTTTCAGGTATACAGCAGTCTTGAAGGCATCTTCCCAGTACGCTTTGGATAGCGAACTCTGAGCTAGCATAGACCGTGCTTTTTCCACGACAGAACGATTTGTCCTTTCTGCTACTCCATTTGATTGAGGGCTATACCCTACTGTAGTCTCATGCGTCACTCCTTTTGTAGCTAAGTAATCCGTAAGCTCTTTATTGACATACTCCTTTCCGCAGTCAGTTCTCAATCTCTTGATTTTAGCGCCGGTTTGTCTTTCCACTAATGCTTGGAAAATACAAAACTTTTCTTTAACTTGTGCTTTAGAAGCAATAAAGTAAGGATAAATCATCCGCGAAAAATCATCTATGAAAATGAGAACATACTTATTACCTTGGAATGATGTCTCAGACATTGGTCCACATGAGTGGATCAATTCTAGCTTTGAGACAGCTTTCTTGTACGCAATCGTCTTGAAAGGTTTTCATGCTTGCTTGCCTTCAACACAGGCAACGAAACTCGATTTATCTATTTCAGTATAATCTATACCTACGTGAGAATTCTTTAATTGGTTCATACCAATACGACATAAATGACCTAACCGTTTGTGCCATAACAGGTACCTGCTCAACGAGTCAGAGTGCACCTCGTACGCTACATTCTGGAGGGAATTAGTTGTACAATCGAGAGTGTACAGTCCACCACTAGCAGAACCATGTAGAATCGCCTCACCTTCAAAAGAAAAATCATTTTCTTTATAAAAACTACAACCATTCTTATCAAAAAGTACTACAAAACCTTTGTCTACGACTTTCTTGACAGAAATCAAGTTATTAGTAAGTTTAGGTACATACGCTACATCTATGATGCTATTTACCACATTACACACAGTGTTAATAGATATGTCACCAATACCACCACAGTCTATCTTCTCACCGTTGGCAACAGTAACAGTGCTACCTTCTAATGGTTTGATGTCCTTGAACCAATCTCGTCTAGGAGACATGTGTTTTGATGCACCAGAATCAATAAACCACTTATTTATCTCCAAACTCGAAGAACCTAGAGCACTAAAAGAAGTAATCTCTCTGTCTCTGTCTGATGAACTAACGCCTTTCTTTACCTTATTGCGTAGAGGGCAGGCAGGACGTTTGTGTCCAGGTTTGTTACATTCGTAGCATACAATAGGTTTCTTCTTCTTTGTTTTATGAACATCAATGTCAGATCGATTTTGCAGTTGAAAAGCTGCAACACTTTCTGTGGAGTCAGTCTTTGACATTTCATTCAGTAGCTTTTAACTAGCTCGGTACTTACTTCTACATTGCTATTTTCTAATGCCATTATTAGAGGCTCGTATTTCGAAGAGAGACCTCCTAATAAAATCGCAGCAATCGAAGCATCTTCAATTACCTTGCCGATGTCAGCCAAATCTTGTGCAGTACTCAAAACAGCGTTAATGTACATTTCTATATTTTGAAATTCATTTAGCGAGAGCCTATATAACTTTCTCTCTAAAGCCAACCTTCTGCCCATGCCTTTATCTTCATAAGCATCTTGCAATGCCTTCCAGGCTTCTAGAGCAGACTTTGCACTCCTAATATGCGTTATTGCAGAGCCATCTACTGTTAAGCATATTTTTGCTAGTGCTCTCTTATCATTTCGAGATTTTACCTGTTCAGGGGTGGCATCTCCTTTATCGTAACCACAAATCTCAAATCAAATCAAATCCACCACAAATCTTCATGAATTAAGTAGTTTCTCATTTTGAACTTCCACGAAGGGTACCCATCTCTATTAGTTAGGAAGAGCGAGGGTATTGATGAAGAAGACCATCTGTTCGCTACAGAATCACCACTGGACATCACGAAAAACAAATAAAACTCTAAAAATATTCAACAACACAAAAAAAAAACCTTTTACATACTATTTGTAATAAGATTCGCTGTTTTTCCTATAAGCTTTTTTTTGTCGTGCTGATAACGTGTTGGAATTTATAGGGAAAAAATCGTCTTATAGCTGTGTAAAATTTTATTTGATAGATGACAAGTACATCGAATATCAAAAGATACATTTTTAAACTTATATATTCCTTTTTGCTTATCAGAGGTTTTAATTGGCATCAAATAGTATTTACAACAAATTTAAACAAAGATGCTCAAACATTCATAAAAATTCAACTTAATTTGGCAAGAAGAAAATCAAAAGGCCGAAGATTCACTTTAAAAGAAAAAAATATTGCACTTTCGCTATATAAGCCAAGTCCTAAGGCTTACAGAGTCTTAAGCGAAATGTGCATATTGCCTAAAAGAAAGACTTTGCAAAGTGTTTTGCAGAAAGTTAAATTGTTCCCTGGCATAAATAAACATTTATGTTTAAAAATTTAAAGAAAATAGTTATAAGGATGCCTAGAACCCACAAATATTGCACATTAATATTTGACGAAATGTCAATTGCACCAGGACTTACATATGATAAAAAAAACGACATGATAGTGGGTTTTACTGATGATGGCGAAAAGAGAACAAAAGAATATGCAGATCATGTTTTAGTGTTCATGGTCCGCGGGATCATTAAAAAATTCAAGCAACCCATTGCCTTTAGTTTTTGTGCAAGTACAAGTAAAACTTTGGACTTAAAGAACCAAATAAAGGATGTCCTAAGGGAATTACAAAACTGTGGCTTAAATGTGGTTGCTACAGTCTGTGACCAGGGAGCTACAAATATGGCTGCGATTAATTCCCTGTTGAAAGATACAAAAGAAAAATGTATAAGGGAAAATAAAGAATGGAGGGGAGGATATTTTATATTAAGAGCGTTTACGCCGAACGGCATTTCATACAAACTTTCAAGCCCTTGTTTTTCGAATTGAATGAACCGATTTTAATGAAACTTCATTCGCATAAGCAGGATACAAAGGTCTAAAAAGTTAGTAGAAAACATTTTCGAAAAATAGTGTTATAGCCAAATTATACCGATTTTAAATTTTCCATAGAAACAGAGATTTCCAGTTATCTTTTTTTTTAAAAGACATTTCGAAAATGTTTTCTACTAACTTTTTAGACCTTTGTATCCTGCTTCTGCGTATGAAGTTTCATTAAAATCGGCTCATTCATTTTGAAAAATAGGGGCTTGAAAGTTTGTATGAAACGCCGTACGGCGTAAACGCTCTTAAATGATCAAAAAATATTCCCTATTTTTGACCCCCCACACCTGATGAAGGGAATACGCAATAATTTGCTAAATAAAAATTTAATATATAAAAGTGGAAACAAAAAGTGTGTCGCAAAATGGGAACATATAATAAATTTATATAAGAGAAGTCCCGGTTACAAGGGCGTGAAGATGGCGCCAAGACTAACAGCAGAACATGTCTTGCCAAAATTGATTCCCAAAATGAGGGTAAAGCATTGTACGCAAGTTTTCAGCAGCACCGTTGCTGTAACAATGGGCGTTAATTTCCTATACCTACTTGGTTATTTTTTCAGTTTTGTATGGGAATGTGTTTTGTCCATTGACAATAATATTGCATAATAGTAAATTGTTCTGATTTTAAAATACTTATATTTTATTTTTCAAAATATAATCAATATTTACAAAATGTATTTTATTTTTCAGATTATGGGAAACTTCCTGAAGCCAGCAAAGAAACTGCCGATATTTTATTGTTCTTCGACAAACTGTTCGACTCCGTCAATGGCAGTTACAGCGAAATGAAACACGGAAAAAGGATCATGACCAACGATGTATGGAAATCCGTCTTAAGTTGAAACACAATAAATCTTTATTTATTATAGACTACGCTTTAAATACTATTAAATAAAAGTGTTCATTTTCACACAAGTATCCGAGTTTTAAAGTAATTAAACAAATTCGGAGATAACCTAAAAATTATGTCTAAACTACTCGCAACTTATAAAATGACCACAGATTAAATATGAAAACGTCCTGTCGTAAGTTACATGAAACATGCTAAGTTGTTTAAAACAAACACCAACGAATTTCCGTAAGTGTTACCATTTAAGTGGAGAAATTAATCGCGGTGACTATTCTCAATCGACACATAAACAGTAATGGCGGCTTCCGCAGGCGCCGGCTTAGGAATGGCAAGCTAGAATCGATTTTATAGGTCAAGTAAATAGATTTTTTCTTTATCGATCATGAACAATCAATTATAGATTTTTTAAATCGATTTTAGAAACTTGAAAACGAGTTCCGATGTTTTTCCTGCGGATTGTAACTTTAAAGTTTTGATACGCAGTTTCTTTATTCTGTTTTTTGTAACCAAGAATATTATTTAATTTATTTCGTATTCGATTATTCATTACATTTGACTAATTATGCTGGCAACACCAAAACGAATAAGTGATTATCTATAGTAAAGCTGTCGATGTAGAATAATGGCGGGAACAGATCTATCAGAACTCAATTTATTGCTGAATCGATTCTTTCCTGCGATTCGGATAGATTTAAAAATCGATCTTGTTTAGGAATATGAAGACAGAGAAGTTACACAGTACAAGTCGCAGAATAGAATAAACACATATGGTGTGCCTCAAGGTAGCATATTGGGGCCATTACTCTTTCTTCTATACATTAATGATTTGCCAGCAGCAATAAAGGATAAGTGCGTTTTATTTGCTGATGATATTTCACTTGTAATATGTAAAGAAAGTAAAAATGACCCGTATGAGGAGCGAATAAATGATGCCGTAGAGACCATACTAGAATGGTTTGAGCAAAATAATTTAAGTGTCAACATCTCGAAAACAAAATATATTTGTTTTCGTAACTACAAAATGTCAAATCAAACATTGAGCATTATTGGTCGTGGCAATAAAATTGAAGAAGTTGACTGTACAAAATTTTTAGGCATATTAATAGATAAACATTGCAATTGGAAAAATCACATTGAGAATGTGTGTAACAGGTTGAATAGCTTTGCATTTGCACTAAGAAATCTTAGGAAAACTGTAGGAAGAAGTGCCGCCCTGATGGCTTATCACGGATATGTTTCATCTGTGTTAAGATACGGATTAATAATATGGGGTAATTCCACTGACAGTGACAGGGCCTTTATTGTTCAAAAAAAGTGCTTAAGAGCTGTGTTTGGTATCGGTCCATTAGAATCGTGCAGACCTATCTTAAAAGAGCATAAATTATTAACGCTGGCATGTTTATATATTTTGGAAATGGGAGTTTTTGTAAAAAAACATCCTACTCTGTTCAGTAAAGCAGATAGCGAAAATGTTTACAAGTTGGGAAAAATGTCTAGAGATCCTACAAAATTAGCGATGCCTAGGAGTGGAACAGCATTTTGCCACAAAAACACGAGTCGGATGGCAATAAAAATATTCAACAAGTTACCTAAATCAATTAGAGAATTGCCAACGAATTTCTTTCAAAAAGAGCTTAAAACATGGCTTATTGAAAATCGTTTTTACAGCCTTAATGATTTTTTTAATTATAACCATAAGAATCTATCTCGGAATTAATATACTTACCTAATGAATTGTGTTAATATGTATTTTCTTTTCCTTATTTTTGACATTTCTAATTTAATTTATTGTGTTTTATTTTAATTTAAATCATTTCTGACATTTGTAATTTAATGTTATTGACAATTAAATTATTTTATTGGCATTTCATTTTAATTCTATTTATTGTAGACATTTTAAATTTAATTTATTGACATTATATTTTAATTTAATTTATTTTTGACATTTGTGATTTAATCTAATTGACTATTATAATTTAGTTTATTGGCAATTCATTATAATTCCATTTATTTTAGACAATTGTAATTTATTTTATTGACATTATATTTGCATTATATTGGGATTTAATTTATTTTTAACAGTTGTAATTTAATGTATTGACATCATTTTATTTACATATTATAAAAAAATTGTTTGTTAAAATGTAATGTTTGGTTTTGAAAAAATATTTGCCTGTCTTAAAATTTGCATGCTGATTATAAGGCGGAACATGAAGAACCATGTACCTACCTATTGTATTTTAAGATCTGTACCACCATGTTTCAAGCAAATAAAATGATTATTATTATTATTAATAATCGTCATCCCTATCGGTACGTCTGTCATCTGCCTTGACAGTTGCATCTGCGTGAGACGAAACACAAAAATAAATATTTTCACAACGAAACTATGAAATACATATATTATGATATTACTAATTATTTAGCTATCTAGGAGTTTAATATCATTTTTGTGATGTTTTTATGTAAAGGCTCATACTTACGTAACTCGTACAAATGAAGAGAACGAAACGTCTATCATGACTATACGGAAATGTGCCTAGCAATCGTTAATTTACTGTTTATCTTAAAATCATAATTCCGGATACGAAAATAAAATTCCTGAAGTGAAAAGCTTGTAAAAAATAAGCAAATAATTTGTATATTAATTTGGTTTTCATACGTGCAACTTTTCAAGACTGCTTTTGGTCAATCTCCTTTATCGGACTGCAGTAACGCCTAAATCACCACATCATAGATTGTGGCGTGAAAGCATTGCTTCCTTAAAACATATGAAATTTGATAATAACGGGAAAGAGACAGTAGTACCGTCACTCTCCAGTTGGATTAAAACACTGGAAATTTTTGAAATGTTAACTAAATATTTGCATGATTTGGGAATGACTTCATTGCTAATGCGTAATTTTAACCAGGACCCAATAGAAATTTTTTTTGGAGCATCAGAGCTCATGGTCAATCAAATATAATGCGCAATGCTGCAGCCTTTCAAGCAGCATTTAAAACGTTGCTTATAAATAATATAACTTCACCACACTCTGTAGGAGCAAAGTGTGAAAAAGATGAAGGCAAATGCTTACAAAATTTAACATACTTTTTTAAAGAAAGCAAGAATAATAATAAAAGTTCTTTGTGTCCAACAATTCAAGACGAACAGCTTAATATGTGTTTTTCAAACACAATACTTTACAATAAAACAAATAATGATATGGAAAGGTGTGCAGCTATTGGGTATTGTAGTGGGTGGCTGGTTAAAATTGCAAAAAAACAAATTGTCAGAAATTGCCAAACATGCAAAGGTGATTTGGAGATACTATGTGTGATTTCCATAAATATATAAAAGTTAAAGACTACTCGGAACAAGGCTGGCTTTGCTACCCCACCAGGGCAATTTTTGATATGTTTTTTCAAATAGAAAATATTTGTATGGAAGTTTTAAGAACATCGTGTGAGGAAAAAATCTTATCAAGTTACATAAAATTACTGATTTCATTCCACTGTAACACAATTTTTTTGTCTTGTGATAGGCAAAAAAATCAACTTATGGATTTTTTATTGATAAATGTGTAACATTTTGCATTCATAATTGGTGCAAGGAAATAAATCAAATTATATGTGGAAAATCTTTACTTTTTGACAATGAAAATGAAATGAAACAGAAAGCTCATGACCATTAAACAAAATACAAGTTAAGAAAAAGAAAAACACAGACCGACATGTTAGTCAACATGTGATTTTTATTCTATTGTATTTCTTGTATGAGCTCTGTTTCAGTTTCGCCGTCGAAAAATAACGATTTTCAACGTAATATAGTTAATTTTATTTCTTTTCACGTATATTAATTAAAAAAATTATTTAATTCATTCTTTGATTCATATTATTAGCTCTATTTCATGTATTTTATTCGATGCATTAAATTAATGTATTGCAGCAAATAAAATAATAGAGATAGAAACCAAGTAGAAACAAATGTGTCAATGTGAGATCAATATCAGTAATTTTTAAGCTTTCCCTGTATATTACAATCTGCTACAGCATTCTTACAAACATACATGTGTACATAAATGTTTAATGAGATTTCAACAATAATATAACAGTATTCCTATTTATATTGCTAATTCATTTATTCTAATAAAGGTTTGACATCACCATAGGTACGTGTTTTTATTACTGTTTAAAACTAAAATTATTTTTAATTGCTAGTTTAGTTTTAAAATTCATAAAATACTCAACAAACGAGAATGTAGTAGTACCTATATAGGGTATAAGTAGCTATATACATACCATAATATAACTAAGTAGGTACGTACGTATAATATCGGCTTTACCTGTGGCGGATAGATGGCGCTGGTTTCATAGAATGAAACATTGATGCTAAGTTACCGGGTCTATCTCCCAATATATACTTTAGTCTATGCTCGCCCGGTGTGGACGGACGTAACGACACTCGCGAGCCAGTGAATCAAAAATGGATAAAGAAGACTGTATTCGCTTAATACAACTTTACGGAAGCTTCAAAATGTTATGGGATTCGAAAGATCCAGATCATTTAAATAAAAGCAAGCGAGAAGATTGCTGGAGGAAGATCTCTAAGGAAATGAAGTTACCTATACCCGAGTTGAAAAAGAAACTTGGCTCATTGACAGGTTCATACCGACGCGAAAAGTCAAAGCAGAGAAAAAGTAATATCACTGGTTCAGGTAAGGATTCTTTTATTTAATTATAGTGAATGTTAGATTAGTTAATCTCATTATCAAATATCAATATGTACAACATTTACTATAGGACACACCATAGGAAACGAAAAATAACCTATAACGTCTACATATTTGTTACAGGCGCTGACGAAATTTATATATCGAAGTAATTTGGTTTCAAATATTTTTACTTAATGTCAAATAAAGATGACACAGGAATTACAAAAGAATATATAACGTAAGTCCTTTATTTATGTTTATTTTCAAAATTAGTTGAACATTAATATTGATGCTGCCATGGAATTATTCCGTTTGTTACAAAAAATGTGTTGCTAAATGTAGACGAATATCTTTAGCACTAACAGTACCTCTGCGCGGAATGGCCGTTAGAGGTAATAGTGCTGTAGATGGAATATTGTTTCTCCATTGACCTGGAATAAATGAACCATCAACTTCTCTATCATAATATTCTGGTGGAATAGAATAGTTATTTCTTTGTAAGTAATTATATAAATACACTGTTACTAAGACAACTTTTGTAGCTTTTTCTGGCTCTAGGAGGATAGGTTTCCTAAGGACTCTGTAGACTGAACTTAACATACCAAAGGCATTTTCAACGACTCTGCGAGCTCTGCTAAGTCTGTAATTAAACACTCTTTCTTTGGAACCCGCCTCTGGATTACCTTCAAATGGTTTCATAGTATATTTGGTAAGCATAAAAGCTTTGTCGCCCAATATGAAATATGGTATTTTCATTATGTACGGTATTTGTAGTATCTGCGCTTCAGGAATGTTCAGTTGACAGTTTTCTAACTTTCGATATAAAATCGTATTTTTAAAAACTCCGCCGTCGGAAAGACGCCCTTTACTTCCGACATTAACAAACAAGAATTTGTAATTAGCATCCACGAGAGCAAAGAGCACTATACTAGGAAAATTCTTGCAGTTGTCGTAATCAGTACTTATATTGATGGGTCTTTGAAGAGTTACGTGTGTCCCGTCCATAGCCCCTATAACATGTGGGAAGTTCCATTTTATTTCAAATTCATTTGATACTGCTAGCCATTCTTCTTCTGTGGACGGTGTCTGCAAATAACAAAATAAACATTATTTTTACAGAGCAATCATTCTCAACAACCAGGACCATCACAACAACCTATGCCATCGCCACAACAACCCGAGCCATCCCCACAAGAACCCACGCCATCGCTACAAGAACCATCGCCATCGCCACAACAACCATTGCCATCGCCACAACCATCGCGAAAGAAAAGACGGCTGAATACGAATGTACAAAATGATTCTCTTGACAATATATTGAAAGCCACTTTTGCTATAATTGAGAAAAGTTTCAACTTCCATAAATGATCCATGTGTAGCATTCGGTAATCATATTGCACATGAACTCAGAAAATACGATCCTTACACTCAATCATGTGTTAAAAATGCTATTAATACTATTATTCACGAAGCGGACATGGGAAAATATCAGATGTATAGACCAGGATATTACACACAACCACCCACTACCACGTCAACCATAACTTTCGGTGAAAATCTGCAGAACACACAATTTACTCCTGCTACTACTGCAGAAACATCAGACTTTAATTTTGGTGACACCTCCGTTATTTAAATATGAGGCAGATAAATAAATAATAATTTGATTGCTTAATTGCTATGATTTTTATTTACCTTAACGTAATCACTGAGGGCGTCTATAATTGCATCACACGTTTCTGGAACTACAGTTGATATAGATTGTTTCGATACTCTAAAAAGATATTGAAGACTGCTATAGGAGTCTCCTGTTGACAAATATCTCAATGTTAGCAGCACACTTTCGGATACAGTTATTGCTTCTCTGTAGTTAGTGTCACATTTTTGTATTTTCACAGCCACTAAGGAGCACAAATATTCAATGTCTCCCGCAGACATGCGTGTAAAAGAACAATGCCCACTTTCCATACATTTAAAAACCTGATAATGAAAGTTAATGTATAGTTATAAGGTATAGTAGAAAGAGTACCTGTAAGATTAGAAAATAATTTCATATAGTCATTTTTACGATTTAAAGTCTACAAAGGCCAAAAAATATTAATGTTACTTTTTAGGTTAGGATTTGCCTTAACGATAGTTTGTTTACATATAAAAAGTCTAACTTGCTATTGTATTGTCAAAAGTGATCACTTGCCTACCCATTTCGTTGACCGCAGTACATATATACCTACCTACTACGTCATCCAGAAATTCTGCTGGAGCAGAGATATTGTCTTGAAACCTAGCGCATCTCAGTAGTTACACACACAAAATGGCACAATACACAACGAGACGCAAGCGCAACGACGAAGTCGCAGAACTGTCAAAATATCTAAAAAATCCGTTTCACTCGTGCGAACTCAATTATAATCTGCATAATTTATTTATTTAATTATCATGTTATTTTGAATTGATCTGTATTATGCACAGACTAATAAAAAATAGTTATTGATTAAATAAAACTTAAAATAATATATAAAACTCAGAAAAAGAGTTGAATAAAGTCAAGAAGCAGTGTACAAAACGGAACGTTGTAAAAAATGAGTAGTTGGATGCGTTCAGGGTAATTGAGATGCGTTCAAAATAAAGTAATAAGACATAGAGTTAGCATAAAGAAAAATTAATAAATATATTTTTCCTGGCCTTCTTTTAAAATTGTGATTAGCGTAATGAATGTACAACTAAATTAGCTAAATTTTAATATTTATTTCATTTCTATACATTGTCAGGTGAAAAATGGGCATCCTTCTTTGAGACTGAATGGTCGATTTTTAGTTCCTTTAACAAACTGTTACCGTATTGGTTTCGGTTTTGGTACAATTTTTTAATCCAGAGTTTTCGTTTCTCTTTTCTTTTTTTTATGATATATCCAGACAACATAAGCGCCTTACCAGCTGCGCCGTGGTTTTCCATCGTTATACGGAGAGAAACTGAATGCTCAAACCGGCTCACCTTGCGAGCCGCGCTCAGCCGGTCTGGAGGCGGCTATTTATTGTATTTATACGTAGTTGTCGATGGATGTCGTAAGAGGCGTTTTAAATTGCAAATATTGCAATCAACAGCATATTTTGGGAGTGGCTCCAGTGCTATTTTAGGTAATATTCCTTCATTCGTATTGAAAAACAATTATTAATTGCAAAATATTTAACATAAATAAATAAAACTTTTCGACGTCACTGTACAACAACCCGGTACATTTAATTTTTTTTTTCTCGTTAGTTGTGTGTTATGACCTATCACAAAAACAATATCTCATTTGTCATGTCAGCAGGTCCAACTCCCATAGTGTTTTGCCCATTGTCCTTTAAAATGTCTTTAATTTTTATGTGATACGCCAGAGCGATATGATAATCGTGGTTATTATCATGTCCTCACGCCGACTCCATAAACTTGTTAAATGTTTTTCAAGCTTTTTATTTTTCTTAACTTTCTCCTCATTTGATAAATCAGACATTCTAATTTCGGCCTCTTGCATTGTATTGGCATACATTACAGTACGGAATTTCTTCATAACTCATTGCCGATCTTCTTTAATAACTTCAGGTTCGCTTTGCCATAACCAACGCCAAAGAGCTTGATTTACATGAATTATGCAAAGAAGTAATCTGCTGTTGGGAAATACTGTGCGTAAGGCATTCCTTTCTGCGCTGCTGTCATCAGTCATTACGATTTTTGGTTGAAAAACCTTCTGGTAAGTCTCCTCTAAATAATCTTTAGCAGATTGAAAACAATATGTATAATTTTCCTGAGATTGACTCGTGTGTAAAATGACAACAATAGATAAAGCACCAATTTTCGTTGCAGCAAAGATAAATGTAACAAAGGCATTTGTTTGATCACAAGATCCACTTGTATCCACCAATAAACACCATTTCATCAGCCAAACCAGTCATGAATATTCTTTGCATAATAGGCGTTATTACAACATACACAGTTGGTTATTCCTTTATATATATCTCTACATTTATTTTAGATAACTCAATCTTCTTTTGTTTTAAAATTTCAATTATATCACCGATGTCTCGCGATCCGTAGGTTCGGCTGAGCCATTCTTCATACAAATGAATAACTTGGCGGTCGCATGGATTTTTTTGTGCATTAGATAAAGTAATGTAAGCATTCTTCTCACATCCTTCAATGATAGCAATTTTGCTGCTGCAGCTATCACCCCACCTTCAAAATACGATCCAAATTGTTTTATCGTGTCTTCGGAACAACGCAGTAGGCTCCATGCTTGGGCGACATTGACTCGGTGGGAATGATTATAGTTTATCTCTATTAGAACATTCAATTCCCGTTTCATCAGTTGCGAATTTTTTATCGTACTCTTTGTTACTTTTATAAATGATTGTTGAAATGTTACTATTTTTTAATCTATGCTTCACACTAGAATCTGTCACTGTATGTTTAGAACGTCACTTGAGTTTTTGACAAAGTTTTTTTTCCTCTCCTTGCTCTCAGCGACTATAAATGGCTTTTATTGTAATCTTTATAAATCTAAACAATCCTACAATTTGTGAGTATTAATTCATGTAATATGTTCAGCCATTATTGATGTAATGCTATTGGAATATTACATTGTTCTAAATTGTGTATCCGACCTTTTATTTTTGCAAACCACACCACAACCGGCTGCCTCTCTGCGTTACAAACGAACAATGATAAATGATAAATGATTTTATTTTGTAAGTAGGTTTGTACAAACACTTTTACACGTCAATCATGTTTTTTTAAAAACTAGATGAAGTCGGCGTTTCCTATCTGACTACTCTGAGAAGAAAGGCCGAAACAAACTCAGAGGTCACAGTCTCTTTTAAAGTCCAGACATAATCTTGGTCAGGTTATATGAAGACCATGTAAATCGATGTCCGAGATGGTCTTTTGAGGAAAGAACCACACAGATTGAGAGGACCTGTCCAGTCAGTGCACGCATTTGTCAGAAATCGTGCAGCTCAACTCAAAACTTAAGGAGCTCAACGATTCGACGAACAATACCAAAGAAAGGACATTTGGGTAGGTCACATAAGTTACTCAAACTGCCAGACAAAGATCAAGAAATAAAACTAACAGAACAGAGAGAGTAATAAAAAAATATATAAAATTAATAAAATGACCCACATCGTCTTCACATTCACAATAAATAAAATAAATAATACTTTACAAAGTAAGCAAATGTCAATGTTTATAAAAAAATAATAATAATAATAATGTCAATGTGTATATAAAAAAAAAACATTCAAAATGCAGAAATTGGAAGCAGCTCAATCCCAAGCCTTTTTGTCCTCAATATAATCTTTAACGGTATAAAAGGCTTTCTGGCACAACTTACGTTTAATGAATGATTTGAATTTATTAATCTTGAACTTGGCTTGGTAGTTTATTATAAAAGCGTATACATTGGCATCTGAACGACCCACCTATTTTCTTGAGCCTTGTTGTAGGTACAACAAATTTGTGTTTATTTCTAGTATTTATATTATGGATATCACAGTATTTTTTAAACAATTTTATGTTTTTATGGGCATATAAAAGATTTTCATAAATATACTGAGAAGGCACAGTCATTACATTACATTTATATACACATTTCATTCATCATCATCATTCATCATTATATACATTTATAAATTTTATCCCAATATTTGCTTTACAATTGTAGTTTCTAGTCACACCTTCCTTTTTATCTTTGGTTTTGTTCCTTTCCGAAAGATGACAAATAAATACTTTTCTGAAATCATATCGTACCTGCTGAGAATATCGTCTCAACATAATCCTATTTGTTTGCGTTGCCTCCGAAAATGTTTCAATGAAATAACCTCCCTTTTTGTCGTAATCACCTTCACAAGATAAAGAGCATCGAATTTTACATTGGTAATTATCATTGTCTCAATTATATTTTATGACTTCAAAATTGTTCAAAATACCACTAGGTATATTCTTCAATAGATCCATATTTAATCTTAAGCACACTCTATTAGCATAACCTCAAAATGTTCTAATGGTGTAACTACAGTTTGCTTTGTATTTATTTATCACCATCATCTGCCTAGCCTTTTCCCAACTAAGTTGGGGTCGGCTCCCAGTCTAACCGGATGCAGCTGAATACCAGTATTTTACATGGAGCGACTGCCTATCTGACCTCCACAACCCAGTTACTGGGTAATACGATACCCCTTGGTAAGACTGGTTGTCAGACTTTCGGGCTTCTGACTACCCATAACGACTGTCAAAGATCCACGAATGACAGCCGGGACCAACGGCTTAACGTGCTTTCCGAGGCACGGAGGGGTCACGGTATGTAAAGATGGTCACCCATCCACAGACCAACCGCGGCGAGCGTAGCTTAACCTGATCGATCGACCTGTGCGGCTGTTATTATTTAGCCACGGGCCCCTCTTCACCATTACAAGATAAAGTTTGTTTGTTTATTGTTGTCAATATTGGCAGAGTTCCGCTGAAAAGAGTCACTCGTTTTAAATACCTGGGGCATTGGGTCACCGGGCTGTCGGATGACGACGATTTGTCGACGATTTCGCTCACTGATATGAACAGTGAGCCCACAGTTCCGGCACAGTACCGCATCAGTGATAATTATTCTTTCAAACATTCTCTATGGATGTATTCACACTTGTCAGTGTCAGTGTCGTCTCAGTACCGTCAGTGTCAGTGCCGGCACCGGCCATCACGGACGTGATCGGCGACGACGATATTTTATCACGGATCACTGACGCCGCTGCATCGAAAACAAAATGGAGGACGAGGTGTTGATTGAATTAGTTCGTGAGAATACTGTTTTGTATGATTTATCTCCTGCAAAGTATATGGATACAAAATACAAAAACAATTTGTGGAACAAAATAGGAACACAAATGAATGTAGACGGTAAGTCAAAATTTACTTATCTACAGTGCTATTGTAAAGAGGAAAGATTAGATTTTTGTCTATGTGTTTGAACCTACAAACTACTGGACCGATTTTAAAAGATAGTCGATTTTATAGTAATCCGACGCAAAAAGATTAAATTGTTGTTGCATTTGAAATACAACATGTGAGAAGTCGAGATGGGCCGCTAGTTTTAAAATAAAATAATACAGTGTAAGTAAGTTGCTTTATTTTAATAGACAAAGTACAAATCATATTTTATCTTCTTGCCAGGGTACTGATTCTGCCTCAGAAATAAAATAATTTTTGAATACTTCTCTAACGTGAAATGCGCCCGCTGTGGCGTTTCCGCCTCGAGGTTGCACAGTTTCCAGTAAACTGCTTGTATGAGGTTGATTACCCTCATAATCTGATGCATGTGTTGTATTTGGATTGAAATATTTGATGAAGTTATGTAAAATACAAGTAGCGAGTACTATATTATCTACATTTTCTGGGTTAGCTTGGATCCGTCTATTGTATATTCTAAACTTTTGTGTTAATATACCGAAAGTATTTTCAACAATTCTTCTTGCTCTTGATAAACGATAATTAAAAATGGGCTTGTCGTCATTCAAATTTTGCCCTGGATAAGGTCGCATTAAATATGTTTTGAGAGGAAATGCTTCATCTCCCACAATCACGTGTGGTGTTTGTATTGATGTTCCTGGCAACGAAGAATTTACAGGTATACCTAAAGTTCCTTGCTGTAGTCTTTTTCCTAGGTTGGAATTTGCAAAAATGCCACCATCACTGTTTTTGCCATAAGACCCAACATCAACGGCAATAAAGTTATAGTTCGCGTTCACAAGGGCCATCAAAACAATTGAAAATGTTTTCTTGTAATTAAAATATAGAGATCCACTGTTCGAGGGAGCCTGAATTGTTATGTGCTTACCATCCAGTGCTCCGACACAGTTAGGGAAATTCCACAACAATTTAAAGTCATTGGCAATAATTTTCCATTTATCTTCTGTAGGCAAAGGTAGCATTTCACTCATCAGAGTTTCCTTTATTATCTTACATGTTTCCATAACTATGGAATATGCTGTGCTGTGGCCCAAGCGGTAACTAAATGAAATTGTCTTCAGAGAATCCCCTGTTGTTAGATACCTTGAACAAATAAATCTATGTAAAATATTATTATCATTGCAGGTTCAACATGCAAAACACGGTGGAATAACATACGAGACAACTATCGAAAATCGTTGAAGAAAACGGAAACTAAAAGTGGACAAAAGAAGACCAATGTTAAATTATACAAGTACTATGAACAATTACATTTTTTGAAAAAATATTTCAATGAACGACCGACAGTACAAAGTGTAGAACCAGAAAAAGAAAATTCTGACTCCGAAACCAACGAGCCTCGAAATACCGTATCCATTTCACCTGATATACCCATTGTCGCTAGTAACGAAGCATCCATTCCATCACCAAACTACGTATCCACTCCATCACCACAGTGCGTCCGCACTCCCACACCATCACCAAGCCATGTGTCTACTGCATCACCACTGTACGTCCGCACACCCACACCATCACCAAGCCATGTATCCACTCCATCACCACCATCACTGTCGTCTCCATCTACTACATCTACTTTAAGAAAGAGAAAAGGTTCGACAAAATGCACACCAAAACCATCCTCAGCATCTTCATTAATGGAATATGTTCTTCAAAAAAATCAAGAAAAAGCTGAACGCGACGAGCACTCAGTTGATGCTTTTTTAAATGGTATTGCACCCACACTGAAGAATTTGAATCAATATTACTTAAATTTGGCTAAGACTGAAATATTTACTACTGTGCAAAAATATGAGATGAAGATGATGACAGAGCAAAATGTACCATTATATCCAAGAGATATTGAAACTGAACCAACAAATACAAATCTCACATCGCAATCTATTCTTGACTCTACTGGATTGGCTAATATAGTAGATCCCACAAAATCATACCTTCAACATAGTGATGTGCAGCAATTTGTTATGAACTATACAGTTAACGAATGATAGTGCTCTAGAACTTAACAAAGTGCTAAAAGTATAATGTGTTTATGTGCCACATACGAAGTAATAAAACTGATTTAAATACATATTTTCAGAATTTTAATTAAAAAGTTATCCTTAACATACCTGTCAGTGGATGGATACATCTGCACTGCAAAAAATGTGTTCACTGATATGTTGTCGACTGTTCCGTGTCCGTTTCGACCGCGCGGCCATGACGTTTTTTTTTTAAAAAAAATATGCCAAGATTTTGTAAAAATTTGTAAAAGTAGACTCCCAAAACCATAAATTTGTCAAAGCTATGGTTAAAAAGTTATAAGGGTTTGAACGTGGCCGCGCCATTGAAACGCTCCGAACCGCGCGGCCACGGAGAACTTTAAAACTAAGCATTGCAGAGACCTGAAATTTTGGTAAGTAACAGATTGAATTTGTAAAAAATTTGTTAAAATATAGAAAAAAATCCTGGGCCTATATTTTAGGAGCTGTAAGACTAATACGCCATGGCCGTGCCATTGAAACGGTGAAAAACACATTTTCGCCGATATTTCGCTGAAAAAGCAACGCAGACGTCTGAAGTTTTTTGTAAAACCCAGATTTGAATTTGTCAAAACTAGTAAAAATAAAACAAAAAATCCTAGGTTTATATTTCAGGAGCTATAAGACTAAAACGCCATGGTACAACGATTTTTAAACTAATAAACATGGTTTTGTATACTATCGTTTCATTTTTATTTAATTAAGAATCCTTAAGATATAATATCTAACAAAATAGGTAAAAAAAAAATCTGTTAACAATAAGCCATGGTCACCCTATCGACATATTCAAGACGTATTTAAGATTCCGGTCTACAGCTCCTGAAATGTAAACCTAGAGTTTTTTTTTGCATTTTTACCTGTTTTGACAAATTCAGATCTAGGTTTTACAAAAAACTTCAGACCTCTGCGATGCTTTTTCAACGAGATATCGGGGATTACGTATTTTTTCACCGTTTCAATGGCGCGGCCATGGCGTTTTAGTCTTATAGCTCCTGAAATATAAACCTAGGATTTTTTGTTTTATTTTTACTAGTTTTGACAAATTCAAATCTGGGTTTTACAAAAAACTTCAGACGTCTGCGTTGCTTTTTCAGCGAAATATTAATTAAAATGAGTTTTTCACCGTTTCAATGGCGCGGCCATGGCGTATTAGTCTTACAGCTCCTAAAATATAAACCTAGGATTTTAAGTTTTATTTTTACTAGTTTTGACAAATTCAAATCTGGGTTTTACAAAAAACTTCAGACGTCTGCGTTGCTTTTTCAGCGAAATATCGGCGAAAATGTGGTTTTCACCTTTTCAATGGCACGGCCATGGCGTATTAGTCTTACAGCTCCTAAAATATAAGCCCAGGATTTTCTATATTTTTACAAATTTTTTACAAATTCAATCTGTTACTTACCAAAATTTCAGGTCTCTGCAATGCTTAGTTTTAAAGTTCTCCGTGGCCGCGCGGTTCGGAGCGTTTCAATGGCGCGGCCACGTTCAAACCCTTATAACTTTTTAACCATAGCTTTGACAAATTTATGGTTTTGGGAGTCTACTTTTACAAATTTTTACAAAATCTTGGCATATTTTTTTTAAAAAAAAAACGTCATGGCCGCGCGGTCGAAACGGACACGACTGTTCCTACCTCCAAAAAGGTAAAAATAAAGTTAATAAAATCTGGTTTACCTACCTTAGACAAATTGCTAGCCGCTCTCTAGGAGATATAGCCTTCCTCCAACGAGTATCTTTCTTTACTAATTTATTTCCTAGCTTCTGAAGGAGAATATTAAAACAGCTTTCCGACATTTTAAAATATTCAAAATACTTTCTTTCGTCTTTAATTAATTCTTTGTATAATGTCACGAATTCTCCTTCAGATTCTCTTAACTTCCATGCTTCATGTACCCATTTTTTTTTCCTCGATTCTCTTCTTCTTCTTCGTCTAAAGCAATGGCTATCATAGCTAATTCTGTGTTATTGAAGAGTGCCATCAAAACAATCGACGTCAACGCTAGTCTGAAGGGAACGTCGTGCACGAAGACCCGCAGAGAACTGTACTGTGCCTGATATGTGTGAATTGAAGCACTGACGCACCACTGTAGCACGGATACGGAACTGTAACGGTACTGTGCCGGAACTGTGGGTTCACTGATATGTGTGAATCGACCTTTAGAAAGGGAACGTAGAGCGTTGGCTGTCAGGTGTAACATACTGGCCAGCAGGTTCGCACGGTGTACGCGAGAGGTTAAAACAACATTGTTCAGGGCCTACTGCCAGTCGCTGTATACGTCCGCCCTGTGGGTCAATTATGCACAGAGCTCGTACAATGCTTTACGAGTCCAATATAATAATGCGTTCCGGGTGATGCTGGGGTTGCCGCGCTTCTGTAGCGCGTCGGGGATGTTCGCGGACGCACGCGTTCCGGATTACGGGTCGCTGCTGCGTCTGCGAATTGCATCACTGATGCGTCGGGTGCGCGACAGCCCCAACAGCCTCGTGACTACTGTAGCCGGCAGGGGCGGATGGCCAAATAATAAGTCACTGGATGGCGGCGCACAGACCGTCATTCAGATATGTAAGGCAGGTTATTTTTTTTTAGGTTTCTGTTTTGTAGGTTTTAATTAGATTAGTTTTTTTTTTTTTTAATTTAACGTGTTTTTTATGGACCAATGGTCTGAAAATAAAGATTTATTATTATTAATATTACCAATTTATCTATTAATAGTTCTATAATCTTATATTTTAAAGCACATTTATTTCAAACGCTGCACAGTGGAAAAACAAACGAATGTTATGTGACTGGCGGAGTGGCGAGACGCGAGCAAAGTTTACGCGTGAACTTCATGGCTAAGTTCCATGCATTGCCTTGAACATGTGTTTGGAAGAACAGATGGCGTTGCAAACCCGTGCGCGATTGGAGGACATGTGCCTTGAATTGAACACGATTTTGTAAAGTCAGTTAGCGCGACAAACCCGTGCTTGTTTCAAGGCAGCACTGCCTCCTAATGTACACGGAAATGGAAATAGGCTACCAGGTCTGTATTCGGTTTTATTTTTTCAAGTAGTCTATTCGCTAACACATAGTCCATCCTGTTCACATTGTTGTAAAACACCTTAAGTTGTAATAGCCAATTTATAGCAGGTACAGACAGCATACTGATAAATGCAACATTTTAATGTCAATGTTATTAATAAATTTAATTATTTTAGACATGGAGTCACAAATCCTTGAAATGAATGAAGAAGACAATGAATCTCAAATAAAAACTTTTTTACAAAAAAAAAAAACAACCGCCTTCCAAAAAACACTACAAAGTGAAAAATAACTTTAATTTCAGAAGTCGGTGTCTATGGATCTGTAATTTAGTTTTTTGCCACCGACTTCCGAAATTAAAGTTATTTTTCACTTTGTAGTGTTTTTTGGAAGTCGGTTGTTTTTTTTGTAAAAAAGTTTTTATTTTTCACTTTTTGAGCATAAATTGGTTAGCAACCATATTAAAGTAATCGAATCGCAACCCATGAAATATTTGTCATTGAGTAGTTCCAATGGCCATCTGTGGTCTTCTTCATCAGCTCCACTTTACCAAATGATGATTTCCGAGAGCAAATGCTCAAGCTATTTTAAAAAAACTGGCCAAGTGCGAGTCGGACTCGCACACGAAGGGTTCCGTACCACAAGGCAAAAACGCCGAAAAAAAACATGTTTGTTGTATGGGAGCCCCCCTTAAATATTTATTTTATTTTAATTTTATTATTTATTATTAAAGTTAAAATACAACTGAGTATTTTGTGAATATTTCAAGTGCCTACCTGTTGCCATTTTTGATATCGAGCAAAAAAGGGCAAAAAAATCGCGTTTGTTGTATGGGAGCCCCCCTTAAATATTTATTTTATTTTGTTTTTAGTATTTGTTGTTATAGCAGCAACAGAAATACATCATGTGTGAAAATTTCAACTGTCTAGCTATCGCGGTTCTTGAGATACAGCCTGGTGACAGACAGACAGACAGACGGACAGACGGACAGACGGACAGACAGCGAAGTCTTAGTAATAGGGTCCCGTTTTTACCCTTCGGGTACGGAACCCTAAAAATACCCAAATCGATATAGCTTTGCCTATAAAATTTGAGGTTTTCCCTCGATTTCCATGGGATCCTCTCATCAGATTCCAACTAGATGATAATGGGACCACCTCGAGAGTATACCCTTTCAAACAAAAAAAGAATTTTGAAAATCGGTCCACAATTGGCGGAGTAATCGCGTAACAAACACACAAAAAAAAAAACATACCGTCGAATTGAGAACCTCCTCCTTTTTTGAAGTCAGTTAAAAAGGTACTATTCTACTTTTGTAATATTAATATTGGAAGCAGTTGGGAGTTGCAAAATTATGAACACCAGGGTTGTAAGCATAGTTATGCAGATTCTACAGGAAGTAAAATAATAGGTGTTATATTAATGTTGTTTGATGGTATTTAAACTTATGTTTTCAGAAAATAGATGGGTAAAATGGCATCCGAAGGCACTGAAAACAAGAGTATCAAATATGCTAACAGCAGACTCAGTCACAAAAGCAAGTGTCACTGGCACACAGGGTACACAGGCAGGCTGGACAAATTAAGTGCAGCCCAATTGGAACTGGTACAGTTGCAAATGGAGACTACCCAAAAGCAACATCAGTTCATAGAAGATGAACATAAACTGAAAATGTTGCATCTTGCTAATGAGGAGGCAAGGAAGCAAGAAATTCATGATCAAATTTTACTAAATTTAAGACAAAACAGTAGTGGATCTGTTTTCAATGGCAATACATAGCCACCTATTCTTTCTTGTATGTTTAGGTTCCTAAATACGTTTATGTTATGTAGAAGAAAATAAAGACTTCTTAAATGGAAATAATTGTTTAATTTTGAAGTATGTTTAATTCAGTAATTACTGAATAATCAAGGAACTGAAATATTTCAGTTGTGAACATTGTGAAACATTGTGTTGGCATATGCCAACACAATGTTTCTAGTTAGGTGCCTTTCTTCCCCAGTAGGATTGACTATAGCGGGGGCAAACACTGGTTGTGGTGGAACATTTACTTCTGGATCCTCTGGCGGTTCCTCTTCATTTTTCATTTTTGCCAAGTTGTGTAATACCGCACAGGCTACAATTACATCTTATGCTAAAGGTAGCTTACATCTCAAACCGATGTTTAAAACTGGAAAGCGTCGTTTCCACACACCAAAGCATCTCTCTATTACATTTCGGGTTCGTATTTGTGAATTATTATAAAAACTCCGAGTTGGCGTATTTGGATCTTGAAAACGAAGCAATAGGTTTGGTTTGGTTTCGGCTTTGTTCATAGCCACTATCACCAAGTACAATTCCATTGCCAAATTCACCGTTCCCAAAATGAAATTTAACCGATGAATTTGCGAATATCATGCTGTCATGCCTGGAACCAGGCCAACGTGCAACTATATCTTTAAATGTCAAAGCTGAACACATTGCTTGAACATTAAATGAAAAAAAGCCTTTTCTGTTTCTAAATTCCTCTGCTGTGTTTCAACCGGGCGACTGAATCCTAATGTGCTGAAATCACTCTAGGAAATCTGCCTATTTTATAGAATTCTTCCTGAGTTTTTCTAATTTCTTCACTGTTTCTTGGCAACTGAATGAATGTTGGCCTTAAAGATGCTATGCTTTGAGCAACTTTTTTTATAATACGGCACATAGTGGAGCTATGAATTCCACCAAAATCTCCGATAGTAATGTAAAAAATCCCAGTGGCAAAGAATCATAGTGAAATAAGTAGTTGTAACATGGGTGAGATACATTGGTTTCTGAAACAATAATAAAGTATTGGTAAGTGTTAGGATAACGATATTGCAATTTACAACGGTATTTTGTAGGTAGGTTAACAATAGGTATAAGTAGATCCTTATTATTTATTGTAAAAACTTTCTCGAACTTACCTTTGTGTTTCGTGTTAGATTTTATCACTTATCAGAGGAAGCAAATTTAAAATTAAAAAATTAAAATTATTTATTAGTCACAATTATTAGTAGGTACAAGGAGAGAATAGACGGTGACCCCCAAACTAGGCGATTGCCTGTATCTTGGGAGTCAGTGTTACGACATTTTTAAAGTGGTACATAGTGCATAGTGATTATAACAAGACAGGGAAAGAAAAGACTGCTGACCTTAACTGGATTTGAAATTAGAATGGACTCCCCTAGTGGGTCGAGTCTTGTATTGACAAACAATAACACCAAGAAAATAAAACAACTATTGATAACTTTAGTCTTTTTAGTTTTGGCTATAGTGCTGATAATTGTTTCAATTGTGAGGAATGAATTAAAAGTGACAACTCTATCCAAAGAAGAATCTATAATGTTAAAGAAAATTTGTGAGGCTACAGTGTCTAACTGCTAGAATTAATCATGGCCTACAACTATACCTTGACCCCAGACACGCAAGCCTCTGAGCTATTCAGGTCGACATTCCAGGCACCGCTGCCTATGTCAGGGTCGGCCATATCCAAGTTGAGAGACATACCAACTTGTCAAGACATCACGACTTTCCGCGGGAGTAACCGTGAGGTGTCTATCACTACCTGGAACACACAATGTCACAACTACCCAACATACATGGGGTATACGAGAGCAGCTGCACCAACGGTAGAAGTGGCTCGAACGCGGGCGACAGAAGCAACCATCTTAATTGATGGAGCCTTATCGCACGTTGTCGCCCGGATGGCAAACATTAACGCTGTCACGCGTCGCCGCTTCCTTAATGGCAACGGCCTGTGGATCACATCTATGGGAGCCGTTCTTGAAAAGTTGCCCAATAGATACCTAACGCGAAGTAAGCGATACTCCGATGCAGTGGCAAATAGTATAGCAAAAGCACACGATGAGGGCAGAATGACGAATCAGCCACCTGTGGACACGCCCGGTGATTCCGATACTGAGGAACAACCTTCGACATCGCGCGATAACACCGTAAGCGCTGCGCCCGGTCCAAGCAGTATCGCCCATGCTGACACCCAACCTCAAAATGCAGCTGTTGGGACCCAAGTGAGCTCTGCCACGCCACCAGCAAAACGAAACAGTGCGTTGGTAGTGCCAGTGCGTGAAGTAAAAACGGTGGCAATGTCTTTTAAAGGCCACAACGTGCGTAGTCCAAACAAAAGCGCAGGCTTAGTCGCTCTAGAGTCATACGCGACGAATGGTGATCGCGCAGCCACACAACCATACATAAGCACAACTCGGGGCGTTCTGGCACGTGACATTTCATCTATACAGGAGGTTGCTGCTTATGTGTCCACCTTCAATGCATCTTACGTAGACACGGCCCCCGCCCTGCGTGGCCTCTTGTACGCCTACCCTAGAGCGAGAGATGCTTGGGACTTTGACACCTACGACCCCAAGTTTGTCCGCAGGCAAGACCCAAGAACACGGGCCTTAATCCAACCCTCAATACATCAAGTGGAGAACGCTGATCGTATACGCATCAGAGTAGTGGCGGTCACATTGCCCGCGTTCGCTTCACACCTTAAAAACCTAGACCCCGGGATGTCCGCTGAGGGTGCGGACGGTATACCAATGGCAGGGATGGACACCGCATGGACTGCTGTCCCGATTAGCTCTGATATGCTCGGTAACCCATGGCTATTGGAATTCATCATGTGCTTCACGACATCGGCAATTTGGACAGGGAGGCTTAGCTTCCTATCACAAGCACAGCACGCAACGGATGCACTGCCTGCAGACGTCAAATTTACTGGAATGCCTGCAGCACACCAAGTACACATTCCCGGACCAACAAAGTTAGTACTCGTGTTAGTCGACGAGAACACTTACGCTCAAGAAACGACCATTAACATCGCTGGAATCGGAGATCTCCCCGTGTACAGGGGGATACGCATTGCACATGGACAGCAGCCCTTTGCACAGTCATGGCGGGACATGCAGGGTGCCCTTTACAACTTGATCACCCCAGGGAATTACTTCGCTTCATGTCAGAACATGGTCAAAGCGCTGCAATACATGGAAAACAACTTTTGCAATTCAATGGCCTTTCAACTTGCGGTGACTCTGGCAGCGGAACTTTCATCGTACGTGCCTGAGTCGCCCAAGTTGCATGGTGATGAGAGAGGCAGATATGAGGACGAGCTGGGGGGAGGTTGGACCATTGGTGCACACAATTTCAGTGACCACCATCCTCTGCACACTTCATCTAATATTGACCTCGGCACAGAGGCGGAAGTGTGCACGAGGATTCGAAGACTGCTGCACGGGTTTTCTTTCGCCTCAGTCTCCCCAGTGCAACAACATGCCCAGAACTATGCCACACTGGCCACGTCCAACGTAATGGTCGATGGAAACTACGTTGGCACTGAGACCCACTGGCAACACTCAAGACCCGATCTTCACAATCCACAATACCAATGCAACACTGCCAACTCAGCTTATCGTATCTTAACTGGCATGGGTTTTATACTGAAGGACGACTACTCTTATAGATTCAGGAATTCTGATGGCGTCGCCAACGTGGTCACGATGCAAGGAGTCGCTCTGACCCTGTCATTAGGGATAGCCCTATCCAAGAGCGACGTGTCCCGGAGAACCTGGTCAGGAATAGGCATCAATGAGGACCCTTTCTCCCAAACCCCAGTTAGGAAGTGGGTGTCTGAGATGACACACGGGCTGGTGATCTTAGCAAATGTGGATACATTCGTCAGGAGGCTAATAAATGGAAACCACACGGTGCGTGGGGAAATGTTCCTCTACTTGGGCACTCAGCCGGGTGATGAAATGTGGGGTAGCCACGTTTGCTTACCGTACCCCTCTTTCCTACAGTGGGCGAGGCAATTCAACATAGACATGAGAGGAGAGTACGTAGTTGAGGACGGGGTGATAAACGCAGCAGTGGAATCTCCACACATACTCGTGAATGAAAAGAACAATCCATCTGTATCTTGGGTAGGAACAGTACAGGATTCATTTGCCTACCTGCCAGTAGCTTTCGTTGGCTACTGTAACGCGGTGCCATTCACTATACCTCTGTCTATAGAGGACTGGCAACTGATGTCATGTTCAAACGAACTCATACACTTTACACCTGCAGGCATGATGTCAAATATGTGCACCGTCTCAATAAACAACAGATATCGCCATGTCAGCCAACCGGGGCGCGTCATGGTAATTAACAAATACGCTATGCGTAGGGAATTGGCCACCTGGGAATTCTCATCTCTACAATATCCTGATCCACCAAATAGCGTTTTTTTACACAAACAAGGGCCTGCAAGTTTGTTGGGCCAGACCCACCATCCGGATGGAAACAAAGTGTTGCCTTCTCAAATTCTGACACCTCTGGAGCCGCAGGAAGCCCCTCGAGAGGAGGAACAGCAGCAGGCCCAGATTTAGGACAGCAAGGAGACCCGTCGGCCTACACTAACAGAACGCCGCAAAATAGGTGGCTAGGTCATTCTTGGGACCAATCCAACGCCAATCAGCCACAGATAAACATCGAGACCCGAACAACAACAGGTCCGGCGGGTGACAACGGGACGTGGCAATCTAACAGAGGTGTAAATCGACGGGACCACAACAAATGTATGACCGGATTGCTCTTTGACCGGGGAGCGTCTCTGTACACTCTGGAATTGGGTGATGAATTCTATGACATGTTTAAGGACATGGACATGTGTTTTTAATTCCTTCGGATCATATTCTTCGTATAATTGACTATGACTGTCTGTTAATTCTTTCCATAATTTATCTACATTTTCTAACCTAACTAACATATGGACGGGTTATTCGATCCTTGGGAGATTTTTTAAAGTTATTATAAGCTTTGACTATTCTTGAACAAGTGTCTTCTAATTTGTTACTTAACGATTCCATAATTTTATTGTAAATATAACAAGTGGCAATTATCTATTAATAGATAACAGCGCACCACTTAAATTCAGAAAGTTATTTATTAAAAAATAAATTACAAGAATAACACAGAATTATTTGGGACCGCCAATTTATATTTAAAATTGCAAGTCTTTAAAAACACAAGTATAATCAGCACACACAAAATTAAAGTTCCAAACTCCGAAGTAGTAAATTTCCAAATAGTTCACAAGTTGCACTAAGTTATTATTTAAAGGTCACTCACGGTTATAACTTCGTTTGATACCACCTGATGAGTCGTCCACTGGTAGATTGACGTTGCGTCACGTCACGCACGTCTCACACCTCCTCGACCTCCTCCAGGTCAAGAGGCCACCCTGCTGCTGATTCCTGACGATGTCGTTCACCCGGCACCGTCTGCAGTAGCTCGCTTCTCGCGCTACTGCTCTTATATAAATATAGTACAGATTCTTTTAAAAGTCTGAATCTGCGATGAAATTCTTTTGAATCCCACATAGTGAGGGCCTTGGTCTGATTACTCTTTGCTTTCTTTCAGTATTTAAATATTCATACCTTATAGCCTCTTCTTCAATTGCCTGGTCATCAATAGTATCGAAAATATCCATAATTTCGGTGTTACTTAGGAAAACCAAGATATAACCTAAAAGTAAACTTCAATAGATTAGTTGTATCTATTGAATAATTTGGCCGTCAAAGAGGCAGACAGATTTGTACCTCAGGTAAGGGTGTTATTGACTAGATAGAGACTACCAGATGATTAAAAAATGCAATATTTTGTTGTCTGACAAATAAGTACTATCTAATTGTTTATCTGAAGATTGAAAAATCGGCCCTAAGAATGATTTAAAAAAGGATACGGCTATACGTTATTCTAGGAACTGACACCAAATTGTGTTCCGACGCAGAGCTGCAGTTTACGATAGGATAAGGCAGACCATATTGTTATTACCTATATTGTTCGTTGCCTTTCCCAACACAAGCCTTTTGTAACACGCCCAAAGACCCTTCTATTGTTTTAACATTTCTTTACTTATTAATGTTTTATTATGTTATTTTTTAGCTGTTCTCTTTTGTAACTCTGTTCTTCCCGAAATTGCAATTCAACTGTAACGTTGCACCTTGCAAGTTACAATTTAAAAGGGCTTAGTCTAAGTATCTTTAATAATAACTAACCTATGTACACTTAAAACTATACTACACTCGAGAGCAATGAATCCGGGTCACTTAAAGAATCCTAAAAATCTCGGAAACTAAAAATGCTAGGTTAATGCAATAAATTGTATTTAATAGACAATGTAATACTCCTTAAATGAAGGTATTAAAACTTCTTAGTTATTGTAAAGTTATATCATAAAAAAATCAAATTTGAAAAAGGGCCACTTTCGAAGATGGAACTACGAAATTACAGCATTTGGTTTTGCTTTTGTTTGTAATCTGTCATTTATGTGGGTACATAAACCATGTTGATAGTGCTCTATGTTCATTATTAAAGCTGAAATTATGTCGCTTACGCCTGAAGAATGCACCAGAATACTTACAATGCTGGAAACCGGCCGGAGTCAGCGCGATACAGCCAGGACTGCCGGTGTGTCGCTGTCAACAGTACAAAGAGTTCTCCGACGTTACGAAGAAACTGGTTCTAACCTACGCAGACCAGGAACGGGCAGAACCAGGTGTACCACAGCACGAGAAGACCGATACTTGGTGAACACCATGCTTCGAAATCGCTTTCTCACAGGAACTGAACTCACAAATCAGTTTCGACGCCTCGGAGGAAGTAACCCAAGTGCATGGACAGTAAGACGTCGGCTTGCTGTATCTAACTTAAAACCCCTTAGACCTGCAAACGGCCCTAAACTGGAGCGTGGGCATCGTATTTCAAGACTAAGATATGCCCAGAGCCACGTAAATTGGAGTATTGAAGATTGGTCAAAAGTTATGTTCTCCGACGAATCAAAATTTATGCTCTACAAGCACGATGGAAGACACAGAGTGTATCGAAGACCAGGGGAAAGATTCAAGCAAGCATTCATCGAAGAAAAAGTAGCCTACGGTGGTGGGTCTGTACTTGTGTGGGCCGGAATTTCTTCTGAAAGTCGCACAGAGCTGGTGATCATAGAAAACGGCTCTTTAATTAGCGTAAGATATGTGGAAGAAATCCTCAATGATCACGTTGGTCCATTTAAGGTCAATTTAGGTGAGGATGCTATATTTATGCATGACAATGCCCGACCTCATACAGGTAGGATTGTGAATGACTACCTTCAAGAGATGAACATTACTCGTATGGAGTGGCCAGCGCGCAGCCCGGATATCAACCCGATCGAGCATGCTTGGGACGAGCTAGGCAGATGCGTAAAACAACGAAACCCTCCCCCAATCACGCTTCGTGAGCTCAAAATTGCTCTCACAGAGGAATGGGAGAATATTCCCCAAAATCGTATAAGGAACTTGGTGTACAGCATGCCAAACCGCGTAAACGCAGTAATGGAAGCACGAGGAGGCAATACGAAGTATTAAAATTCAAGAAAATCGTAATAAAGTTCAAAAATTTCTTGTTTCCTATTTTTGTTTTAAGGAGAGATCAGCAGTTTTTTTCTTTATGTAATTTTGTGTTAATAAAATGTATGGTGACTCATATTTTTTTTACTTTCATTTAAGGAGTATTACATTGTCTATTAAATACAATTTATTGCATTAACCTATCATTTTTAGTTTCCGAGATTTTTAACATTCTTTAAGTGACCCGGATTCATTGCTCTCGAGTGTATTTACACATAAACTTTAAAAAATAACCTAGTATAATATTTATAAGTAAACCTAACACTTAAATACTACATTAAAACTAAATAATATTATACGGAACCTTCGAGCGATTATTAACTTAAAGGGTCTTCGTTCTATGCGCCCGCGCATCTCTAAAACGATCATTAGGTACCGAGCGTCGCCGAGGAGTGGCGATATGGTTGGGCTCGGTAAGGATGATGACTAGTCAATTTGAGAGCGCTTGAGGTGAAGGCTGTGTCGTTCGCTCCGAAGTTACTTAAATCATTTTTCTAAATACGTCGCGAAATCCCTCTAGGGTAAGTTTCCATGTATTCTACTAAAGGTGCTAACTGTAAGGTGTTCTGGAACTTCTTAAAACTAGCTTTCTGCTGTATTTCTTCCTACCTTCCTATCTGGGACACTGTGACCTTTGGACCTACGAAACGTGGTTCCGGCAGCTTGCTTACGCTTCCGTTCTGTCTGGATTTCCAGGATTTTAGTCTACCCTTCAACCCTTTCGCCACGTCGTGGTGCTGGCGTCAAGGAGGACGCTTGGGAAGATCCACTGCTGCAGACCGATTATAGTCTACCCTACGCTGAAGTCGTTACCTACAGAACCGGGAACTGGAGGCGTCAGTTGCGTGCAAGCCTGAGACTGGATCACCATCATCCGAAGACGGTTCAGGCCAGTGTTCCCTACCCCATTACTACTCTCTGTAATCAGGACTTGAGGCGGCCACGGAAGTTTAGGCAATAAATAATAAGTGTACCTAATCTTCGTGTTCTTATTATTTACGAACCCCTACATACCTACCTGCTGTCAACTCCCCTAAGGGGAAGTGTCACACAACCTTCATTTTACAGATTGACGAATTGGATAGAAGTTGTCGACCGTGCTTTCAACGTGGGACTTACTGGAATCGGCAGAGTAATGCTCAGCAAGAGAGTAGTGACAGCGATACTGCAGAAATCTTACAAGAAGACAATGATCAAGAAATTGTATCTCAAGATGATCAAGAATTAGTTGTAGAGCCAAATATTGGTGATCACGATGATCAGCCCAATCTTCAATCAGGGACAATAGAAATATAGAACCTGGATATTTACGACTCTCAAATAACTCCACTTTATGTATTACTAGCTTCCGCCCGCGACTCCGTCCGCGCGGATGTCGGTCTTCGCGTGGATGGTTTATTTCTCCATTTTGAGTAACTCTGACAATGACATCTTATAAATATATATTGGACCCAAATACGGCTAAGCCTATAATAATTGAGGAGATCCCTCTATTGAGCTACTGCTGTTGAGCTCGCGTTCTGTAGTAAGTATTTTTTTCATAGTAATTCCGACCTTGATAAGTAGCATGTAGCAGTAAATTACTGACAATGACGAAAAGTTTGCAATAATAAAAAAGTGATCGTGAAAATGCCACAGAAAGTTAATTGAGAGCTTCAGCATACACAACATTGTTAGTGAGCTCGTCCGGAATATGAACATGAAGATTTCTTGGACTGCTCACACGGGAAAGAGCTACGTAAAGTTGCCCGTGTGAAAAACAACTCGCGGTAAGATCTACGCCAGCAACTCCTAGGGTCTGACCTTGAGCCTTATTTATTGTCATGGCGTAACACAAAGCTACAGGAAACTGTATTCTCTTAAATTGAAATGGAAAATTATCCACTACGGGTAATGCAACGTGTGTTCGCGGTTCTACAGAACAACGTCTATGAATAAAACCGAAAAATAAGATTTTTTTTTCTACGTATTTTTCCAGGATAAAAAGTATCCTATTTTATGCCCAGGATAATAAGGTATAATTATACCAAGTTTCATCGAAATCGAACCGTTAGTTTTCACGTGATGCCTGCATATACAGACAGACAGACAGACAGACAAAAATTTTTTTCATCACATATTTGGGTTTGGTATCGATCCAGCAACACCCCCTGTTATTTATTTTTTCAATATTTTCAATGTACAGAATTGACCCTTCTACAGATTTATTATATGTATAGATTAATAACTGCACTAACCAGAATCTGCACCGGATTGATGTTGCTGTTCGAAGGGATTTGTTAATTAAGAACAATTTATACATCCCACGAGCCACGCGTATATGTGATATGCATTTAGAAAACGATATCTGGGAATAACTAAGAGATATACGGCCGAATACTGAAACGCCACTCAAATATTTAAGGGCTGCTTAAACGTTTGAGCAGCTCCTAAACTTTAATTTCGTATACCCAAACGTCTTTTTTGAGTATCAGTTAAATATAAGTGCTTCTTAAAATAAATACTGCTCAAACACCACTCAGTTTAAAAGTCGTATACAGGAACGCTACTCAACGTTATTTATTTGTCAAATCAACTGTCAAACTGATTTGAGCAGCCCTTAGATCTGAGAATGGTCGCGAGGTCCCTCAAATCAAGTTAAATCTATTGAAACTTTTCAAATAGTGATAAAAATGTCTCTATCGTCCTTGTCTTCACTTTCGGATCACGAAAGGCCAACTGTGAGGAACTTCACAAACTTGTGAAGTTCCTGACTGTTTAGGCGATGTTTTTAGCTCATGTTTTAGATGCAATATACTTTTGTGCTGGACTCATTTTGACGAAGATATTTCGTGTGAAATACCCAAAAAAAGGAACAGGCCAAAAAAACAACTGGTACTGAAATTAACATGATTAATCCCGCCGAAAACTCTAATATTGAAAAACTTTATCCCATTGAAGGTTCTAGACGTGAATTTAATTTAGCCAAGGAAGAAAAACTAGACAAACGCAAATTAGCTAAAATGTTACGCAATACTGGCCAAGAATATATTTCACCTATAACAAAAAAAAGAGTATCTGCAAAAATGGTCGGTGCATACTGTAATGTTACAAACTGTAAAGAGAACCACCGATATTGTTATCGCTTCACAGAGGTTGATAGAAAAGTTATTTTCGCAGATTTTCATAACATGGGTGAAACCTCGCTAAAACGGAATTTTATTCTACGACATATTACTGAAACAAAGAACGCAAATATCCGGATGTAGACTTTCAAGACGTAAGAGATCACTTAAGTATTATTTATCTTTTGAAGGGAAAAAATACCAAGTGTGTTGAACATTCTTTCTGAATACACTTGCGGTTTCGGAAAAATTTATTCGAACTTCTTTGGCTAAGCCTAATCAGTCAGGAATTCTTTTTCAAGACACTCGTGGTGGACGTGTGGAAAGCCTCAAACAAAGAGACAATAAAATTAATAACATGATACGGGAACATATAAATCGTTTTCCTAGAGTTGAATCGCGTTACTGTCGGGCTAATTCAACGAAAGAATATTTGCATTCTGATTTGAGCGTCAAAAAAATGCACCGTATGCTACTTAACGAACTTGAAATACCAATCCAAGAGTGGAGCCTCTTGGATTGGTATTGGTATTTGGTTTGACAATCGACCAAAAAAAGACCAATGTAGTCTTTGTGCTACTTATCACGATGGATCACCTGAGACTAAATCGAATTTAAAAGAAAAGTATGATAAACATACTACAGAAAAGCAAACTGTTGGCCAACTTAAAGACACAGACAAGCAAGAAGCTTCGGTCGAAAACCCCCAACTAGTCTGTGCATCTTTTGATTTGCAACAAGTCATGTTTTTACCCATTACAAAAGAAGGAGCAATATTTTATAAAAGACAGCTTTCAGTGTACAACCCATAGATATCCGAGAGAGGCATACCTCTTTTCACTGCACATTTGTTCAAGTTCAAGTGTCGCCACATTTTTCCCGCCTCGCAAACTCCCACAAAAACAGAAGAAATAAATACGGCACACATTATCAAAAGGGGCGGCTTTTTTGGCACGCACACAAGAAAAAGAGCGTAACACTTTTGTGATATCTTATTGCACACATGTTCAAAAGGGGCGGGCACTAGAAAGTATAGATAGAGTCACTGAATGCACACATGCAATTCTAGGGAAGATAGGTTAATATAAATATTTGATCGATAAAAATATCGATAGAAATCAACCACAAAAAAGAGAGAAGTGGTTTTTGGGTTTCGGGTGGACCACTAGACTCAACACACTACCTTGTGCCACCCCAAGTAACTCAATCGCGTCTAAAAACGGACTATTAGAAATTAATTTTATTGTTTACCTTAAGAGTAAAATATCTCAAAGTAATATTCAAGTTGTTTAAGTAGTCTGTGTGGTGCCGGACTTAAAGAATAACACCACCCCATACTTCCCGTGGGTGTCGTAAAAGGCGACTAAGGGTCATACCGGAGAATGGGCAGCAGCGTTCTCTATGCATTCCACCACCATACTATACTGCGATCGCCAACCCGCCTGCCAAGCGTGGCGATTATGGCAAACCCCCCCTTTTGGGGGAGGCCTATGTCCAGCAGTGGACGTCTTTAGGCTGAAATGATGATGATGATGATGATATTCAAGAGCGCTTATGGACACAGTTTAGTAAAAGTGGGCACAACCTTATCTCTTCTCATAAGAATGAGTTAAGAAAACATGAATAGATAAAGATAAGAGTTGTTTTTCAAATTGTCTGTACATATTTTTCTAGTGTCTCACTAAACTGTTTATAGATCACAAATTTTACTAGTAGATAGTTTATAGATAAAGTTGAGACCTTTAAAGAAGTCTTTACTCTTTAAGTTTTTAAACCAAAATTAACTCAAGACAAACAACTTTAAGTTACATTTGATTTGTAGTAGACAACGACACGTAATGGCGCAGAACTTACAAGTTTTTTAAACTTATTATTGTATTGCATCATGGCGTAACAAATTTCTTAATTCTTACATTACTTGTGAAAAAATATTTCTGTTTTTTTATAGACAATGTGAAAAATAGTAGGTATAATAGTAGGTAGGTATGTATACGCCGGCGGCACGGCGGTGCCAAAGAGACACAGTGTTAACATAAGTCTGGTTTGTTTTCATCCGAATCGGATTGCTCACTAACATAATTTTATGATGTTGTAGGGGACACACTGCAAATTCTGTTGTATCTTCTGTCGTAGAACAATTTCCCACGTTTTGGAGGCAGTTATCAGAAAGTTTCGATTCTGAATCTGAATTATTTTGTAAGTCTTCTTCATTTTTCTTCCTTTTTAAATATTTGCCGATTTTTCGACGAAAGCCACCAAACCTTTTAATTTATTTCACTGTCTCCATTGCATAAAATCATCCAATTCAAATATTTAATACAAATGCACTTTATTAAGCCATTTTTAGGAAAAAAACAACTAAAAACACCTTTTCACTATAATTTTTTTAGACAAACTGAAAAATATCTATTAAAGTATTTTATCTAAATTTAAATCTCTTTATAAACAAAGATAAGAGTACCAATAGCTAAAATAGAATGTTTTGTCTTAAAATATATCATGTTATCTATAAAATTACATCAAGTTAGGTACCTTCAGGCTTTATTAACTATTTGTCTTAAAACATTAACACCATTTTATCATAAAACATTCAATATACGAGGGCGGCACTGAAGATTTCGGGAATCATAGGAAGTGACACAACATTACTATTTAAAAATGTATTTATTGCTTTTCGAAGTATTCTCCGCGAAATTTGACACATTTTTCCATACGATGGAACCAAGCATTGAAGGAACCATTCCATTCGGAAGTTGGGGTCTCCAAAATGGCCGTTTTGTAGGCGTCCACATCTTCTTCAGGTGATGAAAATCTCTGTCCACGCAATTTATTCTTTATTTTAGGGAAGGTATAGAAATCATTAGGGCTTAGATCGGGGCTGTACGGCGGTCTAATAATTCTATGTTTTCTTGCTCTAAAAACTCTTTTGTTCTGTACGCGGTGTGAGAACTCGCATCGTCGTGATGGGGGATGATGCGGCGGTTGCAGTTCTCTTTACGGAGTTCCGAAACGACCTGTGGCAAACAAATTCTAGCATACCATTCTTCATTAACCGTTCTGTGTCCCTCAAGAGGAATAGTCGTAACATGGCCGGTTTTGGAGACAAACGTGGCCACCATTTTTTTTGCAACACTCCGTGTACGAACAATTTTTGTTGGCTTTAACTCATTTTCGAACACCCAAACTCGTGACTGGTTTTTTGTTTCGGGTTCGTACGCGTATATCCAGGATTCGTCACCTGATACGATGTTGTATACAGCATTTGAGAATCCTGCGTGGAATCTTTCGAGAGTTCTGACGCACCAAGTAACGCGAGCCGCTTTTTGCTCTTCACAGATCGAATGCGGTATCCATCGGGAAAACAATTTTTTTACACCTAATTGTTCATGCAAGATTATTTGTATTTGACTCATGCCAATGTCTCAAGTTGCCTGAATTTCGCGGTATGTCACATGTCGATCTTCCTCAATCAGCTTACGCACAGCATCATCGTTTTCTTGGGTGACTGCAGTTTTTGGACGACCCTGACGGGGATCATCACTGAGCTTGACACGTCCACGTTGAAATTCAGCAAACCAGCGATAAATTGTAGTTTTGGCCATCCAAAACCACAATTTATCGCTGGTTTATCGCGGATGATTTCTGCATTTAGTGATGAAGCCCCATGGCTTCATCACTAAATGCAGAAATCATCCGGTCAACACATTGTTTTTGTGTTAAACCACTTCGAAACTCATAATAAATCATCGCTCTTGAATTTTCGCGAGTCAATTCCATTTTCTCAACGACTAAACAAGTTTGACAAAACCTTGTTACAAGACCGAGAATCTTTTTTTAAATAAATAAATGGTATTCGATTTTTAAAACCAAGGAGTTTTCAATTAAAAAGATTTTAATATGACAGGAACAGTGGAAATATTCCATTCCCGATACTTTTAGTGCAGCCCTCGTACTTATAAACGTACTTAAAATAAGTGTGCTATAGAACAAATGCTATAAAAATAATCGAACTTGAGAAAAAAAACTCTATAAAAGTACATTTTCTTTATTGAAACCATCTTTAGAAAGCCCCTATCTAAAGATTACCCATGAATAGACTGTCAATAGACAGATTTGTTATAAACCTCCAAGACTGCGTTACTTGAAAAAAAATTATTATTAATTTTTTTTTTAACTTCAACCGGCTTTGAAGATCCGTGGCATACTTATCTGTCCGCCATTGTGATTTTTTCTCAGAACAGCGGCCACGCATGAAACCTACAGTTATCGATATATATATATAGGATACATATTATAATTATCGACTTATATAGATAGGCCTGATAGGACGATATACAGATAGGCTCCATATGATCAATCCCCTTTAAAAAGATAAAAAAGTACGAAAATACGTGTTCATCATCATTCATCATTCTCCTGCCCTTATCCCAATTTATTTGGGGTCGGCGCAACATGTCTTTTTCTTCCATACTTCTCTATTAGTCGTCATCTCGGTAGTCACCCCCTTTCTAACCATATCATCATTCACACAGTCCATCCATCGTTTCTTTGGTCTTCGTGTTCTGCCATAAAAAAAACTTGAAATTCCTATCTCTTGTTTTTATTATCAAGTAAACATGCATATTATTTTTGCACGTGGCTGTATTAAACTAATAATAATAATTAACTTATGGTTTACTGAATCTTTCGGGAAACTGACATAAAATGTATTAATTCTTATAAAATAGGTTCTTAATATAATTTCGTATTTAGAAAAACTAACAATTATCGATATCCATATAAGCGCAACAAGTCACTAATGCATTTTTTGACATGGGTCCGTTACTAGGCAATTTTCTCATATAACAACGCTGCTTACCGCCGCCGCCCAGTCGCACTTACAAACTTATGGTCAGGTTGGTCTTAACTAGGCGACACGCGCCACGCCTCCTTGCCATATCCCTCGATATCCGTGGTACAACCTTACAATTTACAATATAGCAAATCGAGATTATTATTGTTTCACGTGGCCTGAAACAGAAAGTAGACGCAATTTTCAGAAATAGCTACCGCTGTATCTATGTTCCTTTATGAACATGACGTTGTAGGTTCTAAGTTAATAAGCTCGTATGTAGATGGATGTGCAGGGCAAAATAAAAACTCTATAGTCGCTTCTACCTTGCTATACTGCATTAATAACGTTATACATCTACAAACTATAACTTTAAGATTCTTTGCTCCAAGCCACGGACAGAATGAGTGAGACTCTGCACATAGTGCCATAAGTTACGCAATGCAAAAAGCTGGAGACATATTTCTGCCATCCCAACTGTATCCTATTATTCAAATGGCTAGATCTTCACAACCTTACATTCTTCGACCCTTGCAATACTCGGATTTTAAAGACTACAAAGACCTATCACACAACATAAAGATGCTCAGTCTTCGCAAAGAAAATGAATCTGGTGCGCCAATAAACTGGACGGAAGTAGTGGAGTTTAAGGTAAATAAAGAAACGCTGACTTCATTATACTTTAAAACCAGTCACACTGATGTTGCTTACAGGTCAATTTCTGTTAGAAGATCGCAAGCCAAACTCTTAAAGGAACCTATAAGGCCATTAAATGATTCACAAATAAAGATTTCGAAGCCAAAATTTGACGACTTGCTGAGCCTTTGTTCTGGAGACTGCCCTATCATTAGGTTCCAGGAGTACCAAAATTTCTATAAAAATTTGCCACATGAGTAATTAACAAATCTCATTGTATAAAAAAATAACTTTTTTGAAAAAAATAAAACCGACTTCAAAAAAAAAAAAAACAAAAATAACACAAAAAGAAAAACACAAAAAAGTGAAAAATTACTTTAGCTTCAGAAGCTGGTGACAAAAACTCCAAATCATCATTCCAAATCAACATTAATAAATTTTACAAACTAAAGTGACTTAAAATACTTAGAAGTTTTAAACATAATTGTATTCATGAAATTTTTAGATTTTTAACCGACTTAAAAAAGAAGGAGGTTATCAATTCGACTGTATGTTTTTTTTGTATGTTTGTTACGCGATTACTCCGCCAATGAATGGATTTTAATGGTTCTTTTTTATTTGAAAGAGTAAAAATTTCACGAATACAATTATGTTTAAGACTTCTAAGTATTTTAAGTCACTTTAGTTTGTAAAAGTTATTAATGTTTATGATTTATAAGTGAATCTTTTATTGATCTCTTTATTATGAAGAGATCAATAAGAACCTACTAGTCTTAGTTTTTTTCAACTAGAGTTTATAATTACTGTTAATTACTGCAGTACCAACTTATTCGCCTGTTATAAGATTATACTCTACCTAATATTAATACATACAGTAAGGTGGTGTAAGAGTGCGCGGTCGGTAACAGTCCGCATCTATCCTACGTCGAGTACTGAGTGACATTTGTAACTAACTTCAGTCGTATTTTGGTGTTAAAGTGAACGCCGTTGTGCTCCCGAATAATAATTTGTGTAAGACTATTTATGTGGATTTTAGGTAAGCCAATAGATTTTTACTTCTCTTCATACAATTTGTTTGTGTTTTTCGTTAAATACAGTTTGAAAACTACCCAGGAAACATTTATCAAAAATATTTATGTGCAAAACTTAGTTCGAACAGTTTTAAAGAGAAAATAACGATGTTTTTCAAGAGATGTCGCTAGTGACTCGTCATTTCGCGTTAGGCCGATTCGTGAAAGAGTGCGCACTGTGACGCGTGTAAGAGTGAGCGCGCACTCTTATACGTCTGAGATTTCTAGTATTTCAATAATTTTGGTTAGATTACCTACTTTAAGCTTTATAATTTATTTTCAGCACTATGTATAGGAGAGAGAGAAAGACTGAGCTACAAAATTGTCGGTCCGAAACAATGGAGGAGGCTCGGAAGCTTATAGAAAAGGGTAAATCGAAAAGATCAGTTGCTGCCGCCCTCGGTATGGCAGAGTCAACTTTGAGAAAACGACTAAAGAGGTTGGAACCTGCCACAAAATTGGGCAGGTACGAAACAACATTTACTGAACGTATAAAGACTTCTCTGAACATCTAAAACTTTTAGATGACATGTACTTTGGCATGACAGCGAAAACACTGAGGGGGTTAGCTTTTGAATTTGCAACAGTAAATAAAATTCCGCACGGATTTAATAAGGAAACTAAATTGGCAGGAAAAGATTGGTTACGAGGATATCTACGTCGCAATCCAGACATTTCACTAAGGCAACCAACGTCGACAAGTGTTGCCCGCGCTATGGGATTTAACAGGCCACAAGACGAGCGATTTATATCAACTTATCAGCATTGCTAGATAAATACAATTTCGCGCCCCACAGAGTATTTAACATGGACGAAACAGGTATAACTACTGTGCCTAATAAGCCCCCAAAAGTTTTGGGTACGAAAGGTAAACGATCAGTAAGTAAAATATCTAGTGCAGAGAGGGGTGTTAACATTACAGTTGTGAATGCTATGAGTGCATCAGGTATGTATGTGCCACCTGCGTTTATATTTGGACGAAAAAGGACGAAGGCCGAGCTTTTGGATGGTGCACCTGCTGGATCAATCGGCATGACATCTGATCTGACTCAAGTTATATCAATTCAGATCTTTTCATAGATTGGTTAACACATTTTAGGGACCAAACCAACCAAAGAAAGCCCAGTCCTTTAGTCGCCTTTTACGACACCCACGGGAAGTAAGGGGTGGTGCAATTCTTTAAGTCCGGCACCACACAGACATTATGTATAAATTATAATATAATCATTTTGTAACATTTGAACTATTTTCAAAATAATTTTGTTTAAAAAGTAATAAGTATCTACTTAATATTTTATATTTTTGCTAGTAGCCTTACAATATTCCTTTTTTGTTTTAGAGAAATTACCTACTGTGAGTTGGAGGGTCAAAAGATATAAGGAAGAGTATAGTCAGTGAATAAGAAACAAGTGGTTTTAACCAACCAGTTACCTACCAGATGAAGTTGCATTGCAAGGAAATATGAAGATATATGTTTAAATATTACAGGATCCATACGCCAGCGTTTACTTGATAGCATGGATACTAATGGGGGTTATACAACGTATTAAGTTATAAATTACAAATTGATTTTAGTAATATTAAAATATTGTTGTGTCATATCCCTAATAAGGATTATTTTGAGGTTTATAGTTTCAATCTTCTTTTCAAAATGAATTTTGAAAATGAATACTTAAGCTATATCCGCAATTAAAGCACAATATTTTAAGTCTAATGGTCGTAGCTCACTGATTACCTGCTTTACTTCAATAAATTGTTCTTTATGAGAAAATAAACTGTTTTAAAAGTTTATTTATCAAATTATAACAAATAAAACTTTAGAAATCACTTAATTTATTTTTTATTTTTACCCCGCATATTTCAATAACAATATAATAATACAAATAAAACAAATATTACATTATTATTCTCGTGTATAAATTTATCGAATAATAAAAAAAGATAAGATTATTGTTGAAAAGATAAATCAAAGTTCCATCTCGGGATTTTTTTTTTTCTTTATTAATCAAAAACAAAACAGTTACAAATCATTGTTTAACAAATTAAACATACCGCACAAACCATCTCGGGTTTAACAGCGGTATGGCCAGACACGGCAACTCGGTGCAATTAGGTACATATATTTGAATTCGGAATTTGAGATGATTATCAAGTTATGGAACAAAAAACTGAATGTCACACATAACAAAGTTCAAATTCCATTGCAACCAAAAACGTATTAGGACCTTTTTGTTACAAAGGGTCATTGAAAAATCAACTTAGAATACATTACGCTAAAGTAGATCATTGATTAAGTGGCGATGGAATGTAAACTATCTGAGATTATGAATTGAAGTATAGGTACCTACAGTCTACAAAAGAGACAAGCAAGCGGAATCGCCGGACATAGCCGGAATCCAGCAAGAAACCGATGTATGCACTCGAATAAAATTTGATTCTGTTAATAGAAAACAAACAGCTCATTCATATAGGTAATCAAACTTCACATCACAACATCCATCGGTCTCCTACCTACCTAACCCCAACTATATCCGACAATCCAGCACACCTACCTCCTCTGCCGACTGTACATAGATATACTAATTTTTTTTTTTTTTTTACTAATTATTCGAACCCAGGCCTGCGTGTTTACTAATCCTATACGCTACGTTATCCGCTAGCAGTACTTGTTATGAAGTTGTGAATTTTAGCAGTGGTATGAACCAACGAAGGTCATACGTAATTACGCCGCGCGTGTGAAAAAGCGATGACGATATGCTTTTGTTTCGTTTGACGTTAGCAAGTGTACACACACAGATGTAAATACGGGCCTGCGGCGCGGGCGCGGGGACGGCGCGAAGCATGTTCACAGAAATTTCAACCATACCGTGCCTAAGCAGTATTGTTGCATACTGTACCTTACGATCCGGACGTTTTCCCTGAAGTAGATTATTTAGCAAGTTCAGTGACAGACAGAGATCCTGAAGATTTTAATGCTACAGATACAACACAGAGAGCTTCAAGAGCATCGACTGAATCTGAGTCAGCATCACAACTGCCTCTGAGCGCCTCAGTCAACAAAGACCCTTCACATGATTAGCAACGACTTGCAGATGATGTCAAGGTGGCTTCAATTGAAAATAATTTTACGGCACCCGAGTCATCAACGCAGAATTTTTCCAGCGCAACAGAAAATCCTTTTGCATATGCGACATCCTCTCCTACTCCAGGAACATCTACTGAAGATTCTGTTTTTAAAACAGTAAAAGATATATGCCCCGTTCCTAAAGCTCAGACTAGAAAAAAATCGAACAGAAAACATACAAAATCTGATATAATTAGCAGTTCACCATACAAAATTGAAGTAGAAATGCAAATTAACATGAAAAAGAAGCCAGCATTAATTAAAATTGACCCGGAAGGACCCCAAAAATCGAATCCCAGCAAACGGAAAAACGCACGAAAAATCAAGAACTTAAAAAACCAAAGAATGTTCCAAAAAAGAAGAACTGGCGCTGTGCCGGCTGCCAGGAAATATACAAAGAGCCTATAGTAGAAGATTGGATTGAGTGTTCAGACTGCAAAGAATGGTGGCACGAAAATTGTACCGCCTATCTTGGCCATGGCCCCCTTTAAGTGTGACTTATGCGCTCATAATTAAAATGCGCACCCTTATACACCTTGGCGCGCACTCTTATACGACCGTTTGTATAAGAGTACGCATTTCTCATTTTTGTTTTATGTTATAACTTATACGTTAAATTATAGTAATAACTTGTTTAACTTCATGTTGATTTTTTCTAAGATATAAGTAGAGTAAAATTGGGGGACCTGGATCAAGGAGATCCAGGTCACCCCAATTTTACTATTCATTTCATCAATATTCAAATATTATTTCGTACTTCCCAATTAACTATTAGTTTCATTCATAGTATTAAAAGATCATAATATCAGTTCAAAGTGCCGTCTATTCATGCAATATATTAAGTAACTAAATACTAATCGTTACGTGTGTTTGTTTTATATATTTGATATTCTAGTTCATAAACTAACGCTGAATACCAGAGGGACACACGATATCTTCATTCATTATAAATATGTACCTCGTGAGTGTGAATGAACCTTACAGCTTCATATTATTATTATGTTTACATGTACAATTATGATGAAGATGATGTTACAAAGTTTTTAAACAGGTTTTAATATTTAGATAAATTAAATGAAACGCTTTCCAATGAATAAGTAATTATGATTTATTCCAGATTCATATAATACAAATACGTATGTAAATTAAATGAATAGGTAAACTTCATTCTTGTTCTACAGCGACTGGTAAAAAGTATTGTTCAAATAATGTAGCATATCCTTCACTCTCAAGTAAATGCTGTCATTGTAAATGTTCTTCACAATGTGCTGAAAACATATTTCAGCACTGCACTGACATACAGACTTTTCAATGCTTTCAAATTGATTTGCATTATAGACCTCAATCCGAATTACTTTAGAGCCGGCTGACACAGTTTTGTAAAAACTTAACAACTGTTTGTTATCAACATTGTTCGCTCGTTCCTCCTCATCCAAGCAATTAACGACGTTTTCAACTATGTCAGGATTTATCATTAATGGTGGAGAAATCGGTGAGTAAGCCCAGCTCGGTATCTGAAATAGAAAAAATCTTGTAATTAAACAAATAACATAATACATTTATTCTATCTTCTAATCTTTATAGGTATAATTATGAGTTATTAAAACAAATACCTAAATTATTTATTTATTTGAATAAACTTACCGACATTGTAATTTAACAGGAGCACATCCGAGGAAATGGAGAAATTAAATGATGTTTTATTTGTCTCGATTTTATTTATAACTACTTTCTTTATAGCGTTTTAATTTGATATTGAAATAAAATAGCGAAACATGAGATCAGACAATGTTTGTTTGTTTTTGACCTCTTACTAACTGATTATGATTTTAATAATTTGTACCATTAATTAATAATACAAATCCCTAGGAACCTATATGTATGTATATTTAGCATAGAAGGTATACACCGTTCAGAACTAGCTAAATACAATTTAATAATTTTATAACATTAATTCATAATATTAAAATATACAAACAAATCCATAGGAACTAATGTGTATATTTATTAATAGCATTTAGGGTCTGTTTACATCGTACAGAATGTAATACTGTGTGCATACATTTAAAAGAAAAAATATATGATTTATGTACAATGTGAGTATCGGTGTATCATCACCTTAATGAAACCAAACGTATTTGGATAAAATGCTGACAGTGTTCAGCGGTCATTGATTCTAAAGGTAAGTCACTATAATGATTATGGTATCGGAGTATTTGTATGTTCGTTGTTGTTCAATATGTGTAAGTAAATGTATGTTTAGCATTTTTTACGACAAGTGAAGTCGTGGTATTTGTGTAGTATAATTGTAAGTCATATTTAACAATTCTTAAATGATTAGTAACTAGTATATTTTGTTTACAAAATTAAATGGGATATCTTGTTTTCGCTTAGTTGTCATATTCTTACACGTGGACTTTACATATTTGGAGGTACATCGTCTGGATTTTGCTCTATATAATCTGCAAGAATCTTAGCCAAATCACAAACTGCTCTCTACGAGGGAAAGAATCAACACCTACACAGCTACGCTTCAACCAGAAAAATGTAAGTAAACTTTAATTATTTTATTAAATTATAATGTCTTACAAATGTGTAATGTGTAAATACTGTTTAGTCGAACTGTAAATTGTATTCTGTGTTTAAATTCGGCCTCGCAAGTTGAAACTTTGTGTACTTGTTTGGTTCTGTACACATATTTATAATTATCTATTGGGCATATTTTAGGCAGTAAAATGTGTTGATTTAATGGCACATGTTCAGCCTTATTCTGACAGTTCTTTTAACTAAAGTAAGTCCTGAAAGAAGTAAGGATAAACATCAGACAATAATTATTAACTGTCATTAATGATTGTGTAATTTTTCGTTTAGCATCCAAACTATGTGCTGCTAGTTGCATGCAGTTTCATTTAACAGAATAATACTATTACTAAATAATTATTGGCCCTACTTATTCAATATAAATGTAGATTACTTTTGATATTTATTAGATACTTATTTAATCTTAACTAATATTATAAATGTGAAAGTGAGTTTGTTTGTGCCAATAAAATTAATATTGCATCCGATCTGGCTATTAGCAGAATTTTTAATGAGAAAATTATATTTTCCCTGTATTGTTATAACATGACATTAAATAAAATATTTTGTGGACTCCGAGATTAACCTAGAGAGTCCTTGTTTAATTTATTTGCTATAATTTTTAATAATTAATATTTTGAATATATTGTTTCAGGTCCAAGTCAGCTTCATCTTCGATGCCACAACTGTTCTCATCCAGTGAAGAATCAGATACCGAGGAGCAGTCAATGCAGCAGAAAACGACTTCATCGCCTCGGGTTGAGAAATCTGCTGCAAACAAGCGTTCCAAAGCCTCTGTCGGATGTGGATCTAAGACTCACAGATCGAAGAAGCCTCGAATAAATCCGGTGCCGTTAACTGATAATAAGTTAACGGCACGGGACCTGTTCGGTAGTGACAGCGAAGAGGATGATTCGTTAGTGAAGCCGTCCATATCAGCCGGTAAAACACCGCCTCCTCTTTATTCTTATTATACTAAGAAGGTTGAGAAAGGCTATGCTCGAAAAATAAGTGAAACAAAACAGGGGCCTTATTACGTTGAAGTAAAGGTCTACAATTGTAAGGACATCGCAAGCGTACCACCAGTAAATAGGTGGCGTCACTCAATCGTTACAATCAAAACAAAAACTGATGTGGATACGGAGATGTGGCGCCACCTAAAAGCATTTACGTCCTCAGTCGACAAAGATTTTAAAAACTGTCCAATAACTTTAATAAATTCTTATTATTAAGCTTTTTTTTTTTTATTATGTTATTGTTTAATTTGTCATTATGTTAATAATCCTAGTAATTTCCTGTAACCTTCATTAACTCTTTAATTCTTACTATAACGTTTTTATTACACCTATTATTGTTTAATTTGCCTGTATGCTATGTAATATAATCCTAATAATTACATGTAACAAATATTCAGTTAATTTAATAAATAAATAAAAAAATGTAGGTATTCTACTTATATCTTATGTTTTTATTTCACAGTTATACAGTCCAGAGAACACAGAACACCATTCACAAGATCATGTAGTACAATTATGACTTGTACACAATGTAAAACTGAAATACCACGAAATCAGTATGCGTATCATATGAGAACTAATATACACAAGACTAATAGTTTATTGAGTACTGAATTCAAAAATATTTTTATTGTAGCAACAGCATTTAAAAATAGAATTGTAACTTTTCGTCTGAACTTAACTCAGGATGACGAGCACCTCACTTGTGAGGCGATCCAGAGTAATACTCAGACACATAAAACTCAGGATGACGAGCACCTCAATCATGAGGCGATCCTGAATCATACTCAGACAGATCAAACTCAGGATGACGAGCACCTCACTTGTGAGGCGATCCCAAGTAATACTCAGATACATGAAAAAAGACAGGATGACGAGCACCTCACACCTGAGGCGATCCTGAATTCAGTGCTTCCAGATGTTAATAAATTAATAACTATGATACTGAACAAGTATGATTGCATAAAAGTAAATTTTGAGCTTTTTGTCAATTTTATTTTACTAAAATCTGACCATGAACAACTAGAATTGAAATCTTTTAACACTAAGTAAAAATACCGATATAAATGACTTTTTTTTAAATAAAATTTATGTCTTGACACGGAAAATGTCTGAATTTGAACACGTACAGTCAGGTTGGACATATCTTTCGCTAAGTTATATTGAGATAAATATAAGTAAATATTGCCCCATGAGTGGTGGCACGTACTTAAAGCTGCCCCCAGTAATAAAAAATACTAAAAGTTGTTTGAATTTACGTAATAATGATGAGTGTTGTTTTTTATGGTGCGTTGTAGCTGCATTATTTCCTCGTACAAATAATGTGTGCAGAACGACGTCCTATCCTCATTATAGTGAAGTTCTTAACATTCAAGGAATATCATTACCTCCTTCTTATAATGATATCAAACAATTCGAATTGATAAATCCTACAATAAGCATTACCATATATGGTTTAGACAACAAATGCGTTGTCACTGGACCTTTATTTATGACAAATAAGAAAAAAGAAAATCATGTTAATTTATTATATATTGAACGGAATGGTAAAGGACATTACTGTTTAATAAAAGATCTCATACGATTAGTACGACGTCAGATTACTCATCATCATGGTAAAGTTTTCTTATGTGATTCATGTTTACAGTTTTTTACAAATGAAAATAAGTACACATCTCATTCTTGTTCTAAAATATTGACTATATTACCGGAAAAACATACCATACTGAAATTTAAACACTATGAAAGACAACTTAAAATTAATTTTATTATCTATGCTGATTTTGAGAGCTTGTTAATAAATTGTAATGAGAATAGCTCTAAAAATACTGTGACACTAAAAAAGCATCAGCCATCAAGTTTCGCATACTACATATGCTGTTTTCATGATAATAAACTTAACAAGTTTGTCACGTATAGAGGCATAGATTGTGTCGAAGTCTTTTTAAAACGTTTACTAAAAGATGTTAAACGAATAAACAAAGTTTTGTCCACTAATTTATCAATGAAACCTTTAACTTATAATCAAGAACGAGAATATCGAAATGCAACTAAGTGTCATATACATATGTAATCAGTTATTGGCCGGAGACAAAGTTCATGATCATGATCATATTACTTCTGAGTATAGAGGGGCAGCTCACTCGCAATGTAATTTGATGTACAAAGTGTGTCCATTCATACCAGTGGTTTTTCATAATCTGAGTGGCTATGACTCGCATATATTTATTAGAGAGTTGGCTAATTATGAAGGTTCAGTTAAAATAATACCAAAAACTAAAGAAAAATATCTTACAATAACCAAGTTAATTAGGACAAAAAAAGGTACTCGCTCAGTACAGATTAAGTTTATTGATTCATTTCATTTTCTTAGATCAAGCTTAGATTCTTTAAGTAAAAGCTTATCAGAAAAAGATTTTGTTTATTTGTCAAGAGAATTTACGGACAAAACTAAACTTAATTTATTACGTAAGAAAGGTATTTATCCATATGATTATATGGGCGACTGGTCAAAATTTGATGAAAATCAACTACCACCAAAATCCAGTTTTTATAATAGTTTAACTATGAAATCTCTAACAGATGACGAATATGCTCACGCCCAAGATATTTGGGACAATTTTAAGATAAGAACGCTTGGTGAATACAGTGATTTGTATTTGAAATGCGATGTTTTGTTGTTATGCGACATATTTGAAAAATTCAGAGACACGAGCTTAAATTTTTACAAACTGGATCCTGCTCACTATGTGACTTCACCTAGTTTGAGCTGGGATGCTATGCTTCTGTACACCAACGTTGAATTAGAGCTCATTAGTGACTTAGAAATTTATACATTTATTGAAAAAGGTATACGAGGAGGCTTGGCACAATGTTTCCTCCATCATGCTAAGGCAAATAATAAGTATTTACCTCATTATAATGATTTAAAACCCTCAAGTTATTTGATATATCTAGATTGCAATAATCTTTACGGTTATGCAATGACTAAAAAATTGCCTGTTTCAGAGTTCAGATTTTTAACTCAGCACGAAATTGATAGCTTTAATGTATTGCATGTATCAGATGATAGTTTTTATGGTTTTATTTTAGAAGTAGATTTATGTTACCCTGATTGTATTCACGATCAGCATAAAGACTTACCTTTTGCTGCAGAGAAATTTGTACCCCCGGGAGGGAAATCAGCTAAGTTAATTGCTAATCTGTATGATAAATCAAATTATGTTATTCATTACGTACATTTAAAACAATGCATAAAAAATGGTTTGATATTAAAAAAAAATCATCGCATACTAACCTTTAGACAAGATGATTTCTTAAAGAAATATATAGATCTTAATACCAATCGGCGTATGGCATCTAAAACTTCTTTTGAAAAAGATTTTTTTAAACTTCTAAATAATGCAATATTTGGTAAAACTATAGAAAATAAAAGGAAACAAGTTGATATAAAACTGGTGACCAAATGGAATGATAAGAAAAACTTCACGAATAAGAAACTTTGTGCACAAAAATTGATTTCAAAACCTAATTTTAAAAGTGTGTCAATATTTGCAGAGGATTTTGTAGCTATACAATTGAATCGTGATAAAATAATATTAGACCGACCAATTTATATCGGATTTACAGTTCTGGAGTACGCCAAACAACACCTTTATCAGTTTCACTATGATTTTATAAAAAAGAAATATGGAGACAAAGTTGAATTATGTTATACAGATACCGATAGTTTACTTTATGTAATCCATACAGACGACTTTTATCATGATATGCATGAAAATATAACACAATTTGATACTAGTAATTTTCCAATAGATAATCAATATGGCATACCTAGAATCAACTCAAAAATCCCTGGCCTTTTTAAAGATGAAATGGGTGGTGATGTAATTACAGAATTTATAGGCTTAAGAGCAAAACTATATTGTATTAACAGTTTGAAGGCAAAGATAGCAAAAGCGAAAGGTATGTCTAAGTCTGTCACTAAGCATTTAAAAATAACAGATTATAGTGACTCTTTGTTATTAGATAAAAGTCAATCGTTAAAAATGAATATGATAAGATCTATCAAACATATATTGTACTCACAACAAGTTAGTAAACAAGTATTAAATAGAAACGATGACAAGGTTCAGATACTTTCAGATCACATTCACACCTTGCCTTGGGGGTACTGTGATGCGATGATCTAAACCGGTATTCGTTAAACTTTTTGTTGATCTTATTACGTTTAAATTAAGAACCAATTATTATGCAATCCGCATCTTGACAACCACTGTTCTAATTTATATTCATTTGAAATATTGAAATATATGATATACTACTGTATACTACTGTGTACTATAATAAGAATAAATTAATGTATTGTATAAAAATAATGTATGATAATTATTTTAGAATAAGATATGTACTAAATAAATATATTACGCTACTATTACGATGAACTTATAATAAAATGTTGTCTCAAACAATGGACTTTTATTCCTAAACGTTATCTTCATCATCATCATCAGCATCAGCAAATTGAAGTTCATGCTTGCTTTATAATGAGGTTGATGTACTCGTAGTAACGAGTATATAAGTGTACGTTAGGTGGTAATTAGATTAATATACACTATGAAGTTGATCAAACAACCCATATCTCTCAGTGTTAATAATATAAGATTAAGTGACTCTGTTCACCACATCAGACATAGCGCTTTATTGCCAAATGTCGTTCGCTGTATAATATGTGGCCCATCAAACTGTGGTAAAACGAATGTTATGATTAGTTTACTGCTGCATGAAAATGGGCTCAAATTTAAAAATCTTTATCTTTACTCTAAAACTTCTTTTCAACCAAAATACCGTTTCTTGACCGAAGTATTAAAAAGAGTGCCACAGATTAACTTTTACGACTTCAATGATGATAAAGATGTCATTTCTCCGAGTGAAGCTTTAACAAATTCTGTATTTATTTTTGATGATGTTGCGTGTGAAAATCAAGTAAATATCCGCAATTATTTCTGTATGGGTAGGCATAAACAAATAGATTGTTTCTATTTATCTCAAACCTATTCTAAAATTCCGAAGCAATTGTTACGTGACAATGTTAATTTTCTTATTATATTCAAACAAGATGATGTGAATTTAAAACATATTTATGAAGAGCATGTTAGTTCTGATTTACAATGGAAAGAGTTCATAAATATTTGTCGAACTGTTTGGAGTAAACCTTATAATTTTCTACTTATTAATAAAGAATCGTCATTAAATAACGGAAGGTACAGACAGAATTTTGATATGTTTTTTAAATTTGACTGATACTGACTATATATATGTACATATAAGTAATTAACATGCAAAATCAAATTCAGTATAATTTCCTCTTTAGCTGAACGCGGTTGTAAAAATATTAAAATGGAGAAAAATATTAAAATAGAATTAATGAAGTCTGTAGACTCCATAAAGAATAAAATAAAACAAATGAAGGACCAGGAACACTCAATGAACTTGTCTCTCGATAAAATGCTAAAGCCTGTCACAGACCCTCTTAAAACACTAGTTGATTCGAATATAACTATGGAAAAAATAAAACATTTAGAAAATACAACACTGACTAATTCTGGAGATATTGAATTGGATGAAATTAATACTACCTCATCTACAAAGTTTAATGACTGTTACGAACCAAAACTTAATTCTTCACAATTGGTTAAAAAGTCTCCTAAAATGGAAGTACCAGATGATTTAGAAATTTCATTAGAGGGTCAGGATATCTATAATATTTATGATGGTGTAAATATACCGTTTGGAATAAGAAGTGAAAACAAAACTTTATTGGTGGGAAATTCAGTAGTATCATTTTCTAAAATTGACAGTTTGAATAACGATAGTGTTATTTTGATTAAAATCGGTGATAAATCCTACAATTTAACTCCTGGCCTGAGAGAACTTTTACTTCGAAAAAAACCTGATTTAAAACTAATATCTAGCAAAGATAAACTTGTCTACAAGGATATATTGCATTATACAAATGTTCATAAAAGAGACTTCAATCCTAGTGGTCAAATAAAGGGTGATAAAGGAATAAAATATCGTAAAATAATCAAACCATTGTTTTCCGAAACGTTAAACGATAATATTCACACTAAACTTGGGGGATACTTGCCAATGTTAAAGAAATATAAAAAAAATACTGACCTGGTATATTGGGATGACCCTAACGAATTAGTTGAGAGATTGAAACTGTTAATTGCTTCAAAAGATGCTGGCAATACAAACCATGATAATGAAATACTATCTATAATTGAAGAACTAAAAGAAGCTGACATAATTAAAGAATAAATAGTAGCAATAACATAGTTTTCATTCAGTATCATTGTTGGATTCGTTATAAATGTTTATATACTGAGTTTTGAATATGAGTAAAGCCGATGTGGTAAACGAAATTCATAAAAATGCGAGGGTAAACTTCCCACGAAGACATGTTATTATGAAAGATATAGATGACCTTTGGCAAGCAGACTTAATTGATATGCAATCAATTTCTAAAGAAAATAAACATTACAGATTTATTCTTACTGTTATTGATACATTTTCGAAATACGCCTGGACCTTTCCTTTGAAAAGTAAGACCAAAGATGTTGTATGTAACTCTTTCAAGATTTTGTTGGATAAAGGGCGTGTTCCCAAAAATCTGCAAACGGATAATGGAACAGAATTTTATAATAATAAATTTCAAAAACTTATGAAATCTTATTGTATAAACCATTATTCAACCTTCTCAACCAAAAAGGCATCAATAGTTGAGCGTTTTATAAGAACATTAAAATCTAAACTGTATAAGGAATTTAGTTTAAAAGGTGACTATAAATGGATAGATAATACCCTTAATAATGTTATCTATAAATACAATCACACTTATCATCGGACAATTGATGAAATCCCGGCAAACGTAGACAATACTAATAAAGCACGCATATTAGAGAGATATTTCAGGTTGGTAAAAACCGATAATATAAAAAGCAAGTTTAAAGTGGGCGATTATGTTCGTATCAGTAAATACAAAGGAACATTTGAAAAGGGGTATACTCCCAACTGGTCAACAGAAATATTTAAAATTCGAAAAATACAAAATACAACTCCTACTTAATTGACGATGCAATCAAAGGCCAACCCATTTTAGGTGCATTTTATGTGCAAGAGCTGCAAAAAACAAAACATCCCAATTTATATCTAGTCGAGAAAGTTCTTAGAAGTAAAGGGAATAGGGTATTAGTAAAATGGTTAGGTTTGCCTTCTTCTGAAAACAGTTGGATTGATAAATCGAATATTTATTAAATGTTCAATTCATGATACATCAGTCTTATGATGGGTATTGGAGAGAGCAGTCTTCTTAATTGGCTTATAAATAATTTACCATTTGAATTACATTTACCAGGATACAATTACTGCGGACCTGGCACTAAATTAATTAAAAGGCTTACACGTGGAGATAAAGGCGTTAATAAATTAGACGAATATTGCAAACAACACGACATTGCCTATCATAAGTTTTCAAATATAAAGGATCGTCACAAGGCAGATTTAGTTTTGTTAAATATGGCAAAAGAGCGAGCAGTTGCTCCGGATGCGAGTGTAGGGGAAAAACTGGCAGCACGTTTAGTAAGCAGCGCTATGTCAACAAAAGTTAAAACTGGCGCTGGTCTTAAAAAAAGTAGCAAACAGTGTTCACGAAAAACTGTATCTGGAAAAGGGTTGAAAAATAAATTTAAAAATGTTATTAACAAAACGAAAAGACATATGAAAAAATTAAAACCGAAATGCAAAAAAGTGGCAATAGAGTTAGCTATGACTGCTGCTAGAGAGCTAGCTACTGATTCATCTATTAAACTTCCTCGTGTTATTCCTATACCAAAATCCGGTGGAGTATTACCTTTGATTCCTATTTTTGCGGGATTATCTGCGGCGGGAGCCTTAGCAGGTGGTGCAGCTGGTATTGCTAAAACCATAAATGAATTCAAGATGGCAAAAAAGTTGTATGCTGAATCGAAGAGACACAATGAAAAGATGGAGGCTCTCTGCATCGGAAAAGGACTTCACCTTAAACCACATAAAGATGGGCTCGGAATTTTTGTATCGAAAGAAAAAAACTAAGATATCGGCTACCCAAACGAGCCTTAAGTAATTTGGACATATTGAAATATGGAAATAATATTCCCTATTTTAGAGGTGTCTTTATGAGAGATGAGCTCCCTAAACATCCTTTTAAAAAAGAATGTGGAGTTATTAATTTAGATAGCTCTAAAAATCCTGGCTCTCATTGGGTAGCCTATGCGAAATACAATAATTATATTGAGTATTTTGACAGTTATGGAAATCTAAAACCTCCAAAAGAATTTATAAAATACGTGGGTTCTAAAGTTCACTATAATTATGATAATATTCAGCGTGATCACCCTTTTAATTGTGGACATCTTTGTTTAAATTTTTTGAGGAATTTTTGGTATAGTGCAGGAATAAAATAAACAAAATCTTACAAAAGCGTTCAGTATACAAGCATGTCTACTACGGTTACCATCTCTGGAAATAAATCGGAATTGGTTACATACTTTCAACCACCATTACATTTATCTGATCAATACGAGTGCGGTTTGCTATATTTTTCAGTATTAAATTCAAGACCAAATATTCCCATTATTAACAGCAGTCTGTCCGTGATCAGAATCGAATGTGATCTTGTTCACGGTTCATACTGCAACGGATTACCAACCCATTTTATACATGAATTTGTATCTGATACTGCTCTAGGCCGTCGGTGTATGGAAATACCGCAAAACGTTATTTACTTTCCAGTAAACAAAAACATAATTCCATCTATATCTGTTAAGATTGTTGATCAATTTGGTCACTGTATTAACTTTGGAGAAGAACATATTCAACTACGTCTTCATTTAAGAAAAGCGAAATGATAGTATACCATAAAAATACCTCCGTGAAAACAAAACGTCTTAGTTCTTCTGCGATTATCAAGGTGCAAAGACGTAAGAAAAAAGTTAAGAAATTGACTAAAGCAAATAAAGATTTTCTTAAAGCCCTAGGCTTTAAAGTATGAATATACTACAGATTACTGAATCACCGCACTTCGACACTTCGATCGAAAGTTATGAAGTCCATTCATACAATCCCTACAATAGCAGCTTTAGAGAAAACGATGAAATCAGAATTCCCATCCACCAGCAAGACATATATGTGCTACCATCAGCCAGTTCAATTTACATCGAAGGACAAGCGAAGCTCTTCGGTAAAGATGGGAATCCAATCAAAAAAACTGTTACGTTCACTAATAACCCTGTTATGTCTCTGTTTCAAGACATCAGATACGAGATGAATGGTATTGAAATAGACCGCATAAAAAATTCTGGAATAACATCGACAATAAAATCATACATCTCATTAAATGAAGCAGAAAATAAAGTTGCTGCCCTATGGGGTTGGAGTTTAGAGGGATTTCAAAGTGATGGGCGTTTTAGTGCTGTGATACCATTAAATAAGGTTTTGGGGTTTGCAGAAGATTACAATAAAATAGTGATAAATTGCAAACATGAACTTATATTGAACAGAAGTAACAGTAACTTAAATAGCCTTATCCTTACTGACGATATTGCTCATTTTCAAATAGATATACAGAGAGTCCAGTGGAGGGTGCCACACATAAAAGTATCAGACCGAGAACGACTGACACTTTTAAAACATTTAGAAAGAGATAAACCTATTCAGATGGCGTTCAGAAATTGGGATTTATATGAGTATCCGTTACTACCTAAAACCACAAAGCATTCTTGGTCAGTTAAAACTGCTTCACAATTGGAAAAACCCAGATATGTAATTTTTTGTTTACAAACTAATCGAAAAAATAATAAAGCTAGAGACAGTTCAGTATTCGATCATTGTGAAGTAACAAACCTTACGCTCTTTTTGAATTCACAATATTATCCATATGAACCTTTAGGTTTAAAGTTTTCTGAGAACAAATATAGTATATTATACGAAATGTTTGTGAAATTTCGTCAGTCGTATTACAACTGTCCAGTAGACCCGTTGCTTGATCTAAAAGAGTTCAAAGAAAAAGCCCCTCTCTTTATCATAGACTGCTCAAGACAAAACGATAGCCTAAAAACAGGTCCAGTGGACCCGATAAGACGACTGCTTATTGTTTGATTATAAACGATCGACTTGTGGAATACAAACCTCTCAGCAACATTGTGCGTAGATTATCATGATTGCTATTGTGGATATTCAAGGCTTTAAAACAGAAACAAATGAATTTATAATAAAACAAATCGCTATATTGTATAATAAAACATTACAAGTGTTTTTAATTAAGCCACCATTTCCATTTGAAAAATTAACGAAACAAGAAAAAAAACAAGTTAGTTGGATTGAACGTAACAGAAAGATACACTGGCGCGAAGGATTTGTACCCTATTCTAATTATCAGAATTTGGTTATACATATATTAAGAGATAAATGTATCTATGTCAAAGGTTCGGAAAAAGTGTTGTGGTTAAAGCATATTTTAGAAAATAGTAATTGTAATGTATTCAATTTAGAAGATAAAGGTTGTTCTAGTTTGATAAGTTTATACGATGAATACAAATATTCTCAAGATTTATACAACTGTATTTATCATAACTCTGTATGTGCTTTAAAAAATGTATTGTGTTTAAATAAGTGGTGCTTCGATAATAAAATTCTAAAATAAATACTTTCTTGTTTCATTTTCTTTATTTAGATAAAACGCATCTTAGAGGTTTTATCCCCCCCCCACCTCTATCCGGTCTTTATAGGTGGTTGACAAAAGCCCCATGATACCATTATACGTTTATAATTGAATCAGATATGTCTCAAAATGAATACAAACCTCGATATGACATGTATAACACGTTTAAAATGCGTGAATTTTCATATAATTATTACTGGAGGACGTTTAATAAAAAGAAAAGATTGGTGAGGGAAATGGCTGATGAGGGATTCTTTTATTATGGAAATGGTATAAATGATATTGTAGCATGTTTCTCATGTGGAGGTGTTATCGAAGATTGGGAGATTTATGATGATCCTTGGATGCAACATGCTATACATTATCCCGAGTGTTTTTATTTGAACGCTGTGAAAGGAAAGGAGTATAATGAAATACGCAAGCCTGTACAATTATGGAAAATGTCTATGTTGAAATGTCAAGTGTGGATCAAGAAATCAAATGTTTTGTAATCGATTATTTATTCTGCTCATGCTTTTTATAAATAATAATAATAAAATATGTTACTTAGTTGACAGCATACTTTGTTTCTTTTATCACGATACCAGACACACCCCAACCACAACAAGTAAAATTTGTATAAATTGATTACTCGAAACTAAGCACGTTTAAATAATTGAGTTTAATGAATATAAATATAATCAATTAGAATAGAAAGTATGAAATAATATTTGAATGTTGATGAAATGAATGAAAATTGGGGTGACCTGGATCTCCTTGATCCAGGTCCCCCAATTTTACCCTACTGATATATAGAGAATTAAAATAAATTAAGTCGATTTCTTTGACTATAATATTCTTTTTAATACAATGCCTCATTATAAAAGTGCGCAATCTTGCACCACCTTACCCCATACACACTTTATTTCATACTTGTTTTTTTCTGCAGATTACTGTACTTCAGTAGGTATAGCATCGATTTATTTTTATTTTGTTGTTATGAACATATTTCTGATAGTATTTTTTACCAATGTGAAACATTGTAACAATACCAATTTGTTTTTATTTGATTTTAACCATAATACACAGGTATAATGACAAAGAATCCAAACTTACTAAGTAATTTGGTTAGTTTAAAAAATATTTTTAAGTCAACAAGTTTGTGATCTCATAACAAATATTTTTGATTGTATTGAGTATCGTTTTTTTTAAATTAAAACAACGCATATTATCATAGCGCTTCGAGAATATTATACAAACGGGATGTCTTGGTGATAAAGTGGCGCGACGAAAAGGCGTATATTTTTTCTCGGCTTTTCCTCGGATAAACCCAGCATTGTAAAATATTATATATGTATTAATTTTGTAGTCCTGTTTCCATAGTGTTACTTCGTGTTTGATTTTTTTCATTATTACATACATATTTTTTAATATCATCAAAATAAGCGCGTCATCGGGAGAAAAAATCGTTTTTTGGCTCTCCTGTAAAATTTTCTCATTTGAGATGCGACCCCTTTGCCACGTAGACGACGAATTCAAGGACTAGAAATACAGCAGTCAACATCACCAATCCATAATTCCACGGAGTCCACTTATATTGAATCGACAAGTATGCTCCGAAACATAGACGATAATATACCTAATTTGGAAAGTGTTGTCAGAACAAATAGTTCTTCAACCGATACAACGAGATTGGCCGCAATTTCAAGAAAAACTGTGAAATTCAATGGAGGTGCCATTGAATTTAGAACGTGAGCGGCGGATGGAGGAATTGTGCTGGTATTTTCTCGTTCCAGATTGTAAAAATGGCTTTGGCGAGGAAAGAGAAAATCCAATTACCGCCCTGGACTACTTCCAAAACCGAATAATGAGTGGTGACAAAAGATTTAATACAAATGAATATTCATTTTATGCTCTATCCATAGTGGAATATTATCGTGCAAAAGCAAATGTCTCTGCATCGTATAGGACGCGACAAAGACACGGCGAGCAAACTCCTGCGGCGCTCGTAGATAACATTCATCTCACTATGCGAAACATCAGAGAATCTGCGGCATATTGGCAGAAATGTAGTTCCGCGAGTGGCTCCAACGTGGTTTTTAACATTTTCCTGGAACGATCTGAATCGGCCAGACATGATTAAAGCCTTGTCAATCGCCGATGGACATAATGACGCGGAACGCCTGACATTCCCAGAGCGCTTAGAATTAGTGCAAATACATCCGGTAGTGATAGCACGTCATTTTACACTGCGTGTTAATGCTCTCACGCGATTCCTAAAGCACAATGAAGACTGCTTGGGTGGTCCTGTTGTAGAATTTTGGTACCAAGTAGAGTTCCAAAACCGCGGTAGCCCACATCTACACATGTTAGTGTGGTGCAGTAATGTTCTGGAACTCTTTACTCTACAAGGAACAGAAGTAATTGAAAGAGTGTTTTCATGCTCATTTAAACCTAACGACCTTGTGTTGCGCAAATAAGTCAAAGATTTGCAGATCCATAAACACACTACAAAATGTAAAAAAATCGCGATTTTGTTTAGTGATAAGGTGAAAAGGACTTTAGAAGAAACTTTCGTAAACAATTACAATGCAGTCCTTTTAACTACATGGAAGGGAAATATCGACGTGCAACCGTGTTGTAGTGTCACCGCTGTGGCCTACTACGTCGCAAAATATGTTGGTAAAGGCGAACCACATTATAGTGCTGATGTGATACGAGAGGCTATTACGAAGGATAAGAGACTAGGTAACAACAACAAACAACAATTAACAACAACAATTATTTTCAGTATCAATGGTAATTTTAATTCAACGCTTGGTGAGCGCGCCAGAATGCGCATACATTATCAACGGCAGATTGAATGCAGGTGCATTCAATCTGCCGTTGAAAATGTCGTCACGAAAAAGTGTTTTTGTAAATAGTTGCAGGCCGGAGGAACGCTTCAAACTTTTGAGATTTGATTTTGACGAAACCAGTATTTACAATAACATTTTTGATCGTTACGTGTTACGTCCAAACGAGCTGCAGGATTTAAGCCTTGCTGAATTTGCCGTCCGATTTGAGACTGTCTCTAACACCTCATGATCAGAGGATAATGGTGATGCGGAACTAAGAGACGAAGATATAGCCTGTAAGGTATATTAGATTGCAGGACAATACAAGAATGCGTGTAAGGGATGGGTATGCGCGCACTACGAAAATCAATCGTTGCGACGAAAATTCGTCAATCTGTGAACAACAGAAATGTACTACAATCCGCGCACAATCGCGCGCAATCGTTTGCGATTTATTTTCGCAGATGCGAAATCGTACGTATATTTTGTACCCTATATAGCGGTACTGTCTACGCGCATTGCGGAAAAAATCGTAAGCGCAGCGGTCATTCGACTTGTGATCTTTGACGATGTCAGACGTAAGTGTGTCGGAATCGAATGCACCTACGCCACGTGCCGCCGCAACCACCGATGTCAACGATATTGATACAGACAGATTAATTAGTGCGGTGGCAAAGAGGCCCCAAATATGGAATAAACTATCCCCTTTTGTATGTGGATCATAATTTAAAAATAAAATTACGGGATGAAGTAGTGGATGATTGGAGCCAACTTTCCAATAAACAAAAAAAACCGGGCAAGAGCGAGTCGGACTCGCGCACCGAGGGTTCCATAACATCCGGGTTTATGCGTAAGGTTTATGTTTATGAAATTAAATGTTTATTTTTTTTATTTTTGAGTTGATTGAATGAATGGTAGATTGCGGTTTACAATTTATGACGTATTAAAAAAAAAACTACTTACTAGATCTCGTTCAAACCAATTTTCGGTGGTAGTTTACATGGTAATGTACATCATATATTTTTTTTAGTTTTATCATTCTCTTATTTTAGAAGTTACAGGGGGGGGGGGGGGACACACATTTTACCAGTTTGGAAGTGTCGGAAAAAAATTATATTAGAAACCTCAATATCATTTTTGAAGACCTACCCATAGATACCCCACATGTATGGGTATGATGAAAAAAAAAAATTTTTATTTTCGGTTCTAAGTATGGGGAACCCTAAAATTTATTGTTTTTTTTTCTATTTTTGTGTGAAAATCTTAATGCGGTTCACAGAATACATCTACTTACCTAGTTTCAACAGTATAGTTCTTATAGTTTCGGAGAAAAGTGGCTGTGACATACGGACGGACAGACAGACAGACAGACATGATGAATCTATAAGGGTTCCGTTTTTGCCATTTGGTTACGGAACCCTAAAAAGCTATAGGTGAGTATTTTTTATTTGATCAAAGTGAATACTTTATTACAGGTATACTATACATACTTATATACTATAAGTATACTATAACACTATGCCATCATCCGTCACTCGCCTACAGTTCACGCGCCACTTTACTACGCCTTCTTGCATGAGAGTCAAAATGGCGGGTGTACCTTAAGTTATCGAATTATCCCATTTACCAAATAAATGTCCCTAAATTGTGTTATTTAGTACCTAGGTTTAAACAAATTGGACCTTCTTCAGATCTAAATTGTATCAAAATTACAGAATGGCGGGTGTTTTTTAATATATCAATATATATATATGAAACCATTACTCATTAAATATAATTATATCGATAAAATGTACCTAAAATGTACCCTATATAAAACAACATCCACACTCGACCAGTTGATTAGTTCCCGTGAAATAAAAGAACTGTTTCGTAAATACATAATTTTATAAATATCACGAAATATTGATCTAGACGCATCCTAGAGTCTAGATCAATATATCGTAGTAATTACGAAACAGTTCTTTTATTTCTCTGGAATTAATCAAGTGTGGATGTTGTTTTATATAAGGTCCGATCAAAATAGTTGGACAAACTTTTAGGAATCATTCAGACCATCAAAATATAAAAAAAAAAAAAAAAAAAAAATAAAAATAAAACTTTTCATTCATACAAATAAAATAAAAACAGCTAACAAAAATGTACTAAAAATGTTGGTTACTTAATGCATAAACGCATCCCATATTCTGATACTACAAAGTATGCAACACGTGACTGCGTCACCGCCCGCCGCGTTCATTGATAACGTTCTCATGCCTTCTCACTCTAACATAGCCGGCGCCCGCGTCGCTCCCTTGACGTAGCCATGTGACGCAATTTCAGTTTACGTCGCGCTTCCGAGACGATAACCTGTTTCGCGAATGTCGTGTGCGGAAGTGTGAGTGTAATTATTATTACGTAGATATCACAATCGCCAACAATGCCGAATTACGCCTACTCAAATCAAGAGTACTTCGAAATGGTGGTGTGTTATCGGGAATGTAACGAAAGTTTACGACAAGCTCAAATCCTCTACCAACAAAGATTTGGGAGGCGGCCGAGCCCTGCCACGATCCTGGGAGCTGTACAGCGCCATCGTGATTATGGCACCTTCATGCCACCAGCGGCGGACACAGGAAGACCGCGCTACGCGGTGCATCTTGAGGAAGACATTTTAGATTTCTTCAGACGACACCCCACGGCAAGCACGGCCGATGCTGGTCGTGTATTCAACGTCAGCGATTTTTACGTGCGCAGGGTCCTTCGTGATGAAGGCCTCCACCCGTTTCATTTTACTCGTGTTCAAGAGTTGAAAAATGAAGATTATACGCCTCGAGTCACGTTTTGTAGGTGGCTACTACAAGAACCCCTATCCTAATCCTAGGCAATCAAGTGTTAGGGCCTGTGTTTTTAGACCGTCTTAACAGTAACACCTACATGGACTTATTAAGAAACGATGTGGAAGAAATGTTAGAAGAGGTGCCTCTGCCGGTCTGGCGTGACCTCTACTTCCAACATGACGGCGCGCCGGCACATTTCGCGATGAACATAAGAGAGTACCTCGATACTCGGTACGAAAACCGCTGGATTGGCCGGGGCGGTCCAGTCACATGGCCTCCTAGGAGCCCAGACTTGACGCCGCTTGATTTTTTTTTCTGGGGTCGTGCTAAAGACTTAGTGTATGGTGAAAATGGACACCTAATAGCAAATGTGGATGAGCTACGTGCGCGAATCACCCTTGCATTTGAAACAATAAAAAGTGATAATGACATTCTTTTAAAAGTGAAAAGACACGTACTTAAACGAGCTCGCAAGTGCATCGAGCAAAACGGTAGGCACGTTCAACAGTTAATGTAAATAAGTTACCTATCTACCTACCGGCGTAGAGTAAGTGATTTCAATTAATTACTGTAAATAGGGCTGATTCTAATTTTTAACCACGCCTAATTCAGTGTTTTACTGTTATGGAACTTAAAAATAATAAAAAAAAAGATTAATAACAGTACTACTTACCTACATGTCTCTACTGCGAGCTTGTTTGTTTACAACTTACTGCAATAGCTTTGATTCATACCTACCTAGTTTGATAACAGTTCAGCACGCAATTGGCCAGTCCAAAGCCTGGTAAAGTGAGATGGGAAATTAGAATCTTTCCTTTTTTAAGTACCTAGGTAGCTAAACAGGTCTTAATCATGTGTGTTCGAGGACAGTTCTATGTTCTATGTTCTATGTTATGGGTTTGGTTTCCGCACTTAGTCCTTCAGTGGACCATTGTGCGTGGGCCATGGCGGCCGTCGGTGGTTATTCCAACCAGCCCACCTCCCTCCAGAAGCTGATCAAATCTCCTGGTCTGTCAAGAACATCTGTATACGATCTAGGTGTCCCGAGGGTTTCTGACCTTATCTGGGTGACGCCTGTGCACTCAAAGAGCACATGCGCAACGGTTTCATCAGCCTCCATGCAAGCCCTGCACAGGGGACTGTCTGTTATGCCTAATGTGTAAAAGTGTTTATTTAGTGAGCAGTGTCCCGTGATGGTCCCCGTCACCAGGCGCAGGCCTTTCCTGTCCAGTCGTAGTAAGCGCCTGGTTAGCCTGCCATCCAGTAACGGCATAGCTTCTTTGGACTGCCTGCAGCCTGGTGACGACGTCCACCAGCTTTCTGCTTGTGTGTGGGTGTGCTCCTGTAGCCACCTGCGTAGTTGGTTGAAGGGGATGGGCACGATAGGTTCCGGTCCACAGACTGACATACTGGAAGCCCTTCTGGCCAGCTCGTCAGCTGCGTCGTTGCCTAGCGATCCACTGTGTCCTTTTATCCATTGTAGTGTCACTGTATTGCGGTTCGATACAGTTACCCGCTCGAGCGCATTGTGACATTCTAGTATTAGGTCCGATGTGATGCATTTTTTGTCTAAGGATTGGAGGACTGAGGCGCTATCAGAGAGTATGCGAACATGGGTGTCCGTGACTCTCCTGGCCGCTATGGCATAAGCCGCTTGCATTATGCCCACACACTCTGCTTGGTAGACCGTGTTGAGCATTCCCAGCGGTTTGGATATTTTTATGTTGAGGTCGTGTGAGAAGACTCCGACTCCAGTTCCGCAGTCAGTCTTTGAGCCATCAGTGTAAATCCTCAGTTCTTTCGGGCCTGAGTGGTCGCACTGCTCCTCTTCAAGCACTATGTTGTAATGCTTTTGGAAGCAGTATTGTTTCGGGGCTCTGTCGCAGGGTGATGCCATCATTGGCTGCAATTTGATCGCATCTTCTTTTAAACGTATGTGTTTGACCCTAGAGTCTTTGCTCAGGGTCCCTGATTTGAAGAGCCTAAAGGCAGCCAGGGTCGCCTCCTCCCTCACTATGAGGTGTAGAGGCGGCAGTCCAAGCATAGCCTGTAGGGCAGCGGTGGGTGTAGTTCTCATGCAGCCAGTGATTGCCACACACGCGAACCGCTGCAGCTTTTCAAGGTCTTTTTGGGCTGTGCTCAGGTCTGTTCTGGGCCACCAGACTAGTGAGCCGTATGTGATGATTGGTCGGATGACCGTGGTGTATAGCCAGTGAGTAACCCTGGGGCTAATCCCCCAATTCTTGCCAAGCGTTCGCTTGCACTGCCACAGGGATATGCTGGCTTTCGTGGTAATATAGCTCGTGTGTTTTGCCCAGTTCAGCTGTTTGTCCAAAAATATGCCCAGGTATTTGGTTTCAGTTGATAGGCTTAGGGTTGTACCAAAGAAACGTGGTAGTTGTAGTGTTGTCAGTTTCCTCTTTTTCGTGAAGAGAACCAGTTCAGTTTTTGTGGGGTTCACTGATAGTTGGTGTTTACCACACCAGTTTTCCACTATTTTCAGGGCCTGGCGCATTAGATTGCACAGTGTGTTTTCGTGGGTGCCATTTATTATTATGGTTATATCGTCGGCGTATCCTACGGTATAGTAACCTTTGTCGTTGAGTTCTTTTATTAGACTGTCTACGACCAGGTTCCATAGAAGCGGCGACAGGACGCCCCCTTGCGGGCAGCCCTTCGCCACTATGGCTCTTGTGGTGTCGTTTACGGTCACTTGTACTGCCCTTCGTTTGAGCATGTTGGTGATCCAGCCGCTCAGAGACGGGTCTATATTGTGTCTGTCTAGGGCCGTGCTGATACTGTTGAAAGTGGTTTTGTCAAAGGCGCCCTCGATGTCAATGAAGGCTGCCAGTGCTGAGCATTTGTGGTCCACTGCGCATTCAATTTTGGATACCACGCTGTGTAGCGCAGATTCCGTTGATCTGCCTGTGGAGTACGCATGCTGTTGTTTGTGGAGTGGCTTTGCCCGAAGAGGTCCATCTCGGATGTGTCGATCGCATAGCCTCTCTAGGGTCTTTAGTAGAAAGGATGTGAGGCTTATGGGTCTGTAGGCCTTGGGTTGTGTGTAGTCGGCCTTGCCCGGTTTTGGTATGAAGATGACTTTCACTTCGCGCCAGGCTAGGGGTATGTATCTTAGTGCTATGCAGGCCCGATAGATTTCTACCAGGCGTGGTGTGATATGGTCAACACCCCATTGTAGTAGGGCTGGGAAAATGCCATCTAGTCCTGCAGACTTATATGGCTGGAAAGTGTTAATGGCCCACTTTACTCGGTCTTCTGTTACTAGGTTGTGGGCACTGGACCAGTCTTGTTCCGTTGGGGACCAATCTGGCACATCTTCCCAGGTCCTGTCCTCCAGGAGTTTGCAGTCTGGGAAGTGAGTCTCGAGAAGGACCTTGCTGGTTTCATGGTCTGTTAGTGTGTATGAGTTGTCGGGTTTCTTCAGCGCGCCAAGGGTTCGGTCCTGATCTGTTGATAGGATCTTCCTTACTCTTGCGGCTTCATTATTGGTTTCGATGGATTCACAGAATTTCCGCCAAGCTGTCCTTCTGGCGGTTCTGATTTGCTTTTTGTATGTGTATTGTGTTTCTTTGTATAGTTCCCAGTCTTCCGGGAGTCTGGTGTTTTTGGCTCTGTTAAATTGTTTCCGAAGTGTGCTTCTGAGTTTACTAAGTTCCGCGTTCCACCAAGGATTTCTTTCACTGTTGGTACGCGGTGCCCTTAGTTTGCAGCATGCGTGGTATGCTTCGGTTAGGTACTCTGACAGCTTTGTCACAGTGTATTCAAGTTGTGCAGGTTCTCTTATAGTTATTTGTGATAGGTGCCTAGCTAGTAGGGCGGCTAGGAGACGCTTGTACCCGGGCACATCGGTGCGCCGTGGATTTCGCCTCGATGTTGGTTTCCCTATAATGGTATTTAATGTGAAGCGGATTCTTCTATGGTCTGAGCAAGAAGGTTCGTCCGATACGTGCCAATTTGTTATAAGATTTGTCGCGTTTTCTGTAGCAAGTGTTAAATCAATGATCGTTTGTCCTCGGACTGTGACCCAAGTGGGTTCAGAGCCTCGGTTAACGATGTTAAGGTTAGTAGAAAATAAATAGGTGGATAGTACCTCTCCTCTGGAGTTCGATGCGTCGCTGCCCCAGAGCGGGTGATGGGCGTTCGAATCGGTGCAGATGATCAGGTCTAACTTGGTGCGCTCGCAGTGCTGTACCAGGTCGGCCATTTCTTTCGGCGGGCAGTCTGTATCCTCGCCCGGCATGTATACCGAGGCTAGTACAACATCTGGGAATTCACCTTCGGTCTGGAGCCTGACAGCTGTCAGATCTCTGGAACAGAATTGAGTGAGTAGCGTGGTAGGGATATCTTTGGGTATATAGGCACAGGTTCTGGGTTTATCTGAACTGTGCGTGTTAAGGATTAGCTTACCTCCGATGTTACTGAGGCCGCAGATTCTGTTGTTCCTGATCCACGGCTCTTGGATCAGTGCAATTGTTCGGGGGTTAACCTCCAGTGCCCTGCGTAAGCTAGCCGTGGCAGTCTGGCTATGTTGGAGGTTAGTCTGGATGATGTTGAGTGGTGGTGACGGTGATGAGGGGGGGAGGTTAGTCAGTGGTGGATCCATCGGACAAAACCTCCGCCGTCTCCTCTCTGTACTGGTCGTCGTGTTGACCACCCGGCGACGATGCAAGAAGTTGCTCGCTCCAGCCGGGGGATGCGGGTGGTATGCTGGCTACGTCGTCAGCCATCGCCGCGCGGGCCATGACCTCCTCAAGTTGGGCGATGTCTGCGTCGTCCGTCTGTGTCGCTGTCAGTGTCGTCGTCGTGTCCGTTGCGCAGTCCGAGGGCTGGGTCGTGGGCCAGAAGCGCACGTATATCGAACCCAGTAGGTACGATATCCGTCGCTCCCGCCCCATGACCCTTTCCACTTCCTCCGGTGGCACACCTAGGGTCAAATGAGTCCCGTAGTTGTCGCCACCGACGGTAGTTGCCCTGTACAGTGACCACCGGGCTATGTCGTACCACGTATTCTGACGAATCAGAATACCGTGGAGCCTCTGTATGTCACCTCTATAGCGAGGGACGAAAAGCGAGGCTCTGACGCGGGTGGGCACATCGGACTGTCGAAGTACCGTCAGTGTGAGCTCAGTATCGGGGAGTTTGAGGAGGGGTACGTGTCGGGTCAACCATGTCAGGGCGTAATCGTCCTCACACCAAATCCGTACTGTGCCCTCCGCTACCCGTGGGTATCCGCGGAAGGCAGGGAGTGGTGCTGTCGGGTCCGAGTCAATCAGTGCATTTTCCAGGCCTGCTTTGACCAGCTCGGCCTCGTCTTTTGTCAAGTCTCTGGAGGGGGGAGGGAAGCAGATTGCGACGGCGAGCCTCGCAGGAATATCCTTAGTGGCCCGCGCGTAGGTCCTCAGCTCCCCCTGGGCAGAGTGGACCCTTACGCGTTTGGCGTCCCCCTGGAGCGTACTCGGTGAAGCCGAGTCGTCAGGGCGTTCCCTCTTCGCCGGCCCTGTACCGCTCGGTCCAGGCTGCGGCATGGAGGTGCCTGTCAGGGTGGTGGCGTCTGGGCGCAAGGATCCACCTCGCCTACCCCTATGGTGTTTAAGTCGGGATTTGTCCGTGTCAGTGTTGGTGTGATGAGGTCGGTCGGCGCCCCCGGCAGACTCTGTCGTGTGCAGGGGTTTTTCGCGCTGGGTTTCCCCTTCGCGGACTGGCCCCTGCACGCGCGGTTCCGCGTCCGGCTGTTTTTCGCGCTGGGTTGCCCCTTCGCGGACTCGCAGCTGGTCGCGTGGTCCCACGTTTGGCCGCTTTTCGCGCTGGGTTTCCCCTTCGCGGACTTGCGGCCGTTCTCTTTTTTCCGCGTCCGGCCCCTTTTCGCGCCTGGTTTCCCCGTCGCGGACTCGGGGCTGGTCGCGTACTACCTCTTCAGCGTCCGATCGCGCATCGCGCTGGCTAGTGCCTTCGCGGGTGCTGCGCTTTCGGTCGCCTACTTTCCTCCCCCGGCCTGTGATTTTTCCGCGCTTTTTCAGCAGGCGTACTCTATCAACCGGGAGAGTGGTAGGGTCGTCAGATTCGTCAACCTTCCCCATCACTCTCTGTCCGTGTCCTTCTAAGTCTGGGTTGGTGATGCTGTTCCGCACGATGCTCTGTTGCCAGAGGCTCGAGGGAGGCATGCACGTCGTGGAGGGTATTGGCGCGTAGGTCGCAGCCGTGGTAGGGTTTATTGGCGCGTTAGTCGCAGCCGGAGTTGTATTTGTGGGCGCGTAAGTCGCTGCCTGTGTTATGGGCGCTAGATCAGCAGCCGGCCGTGCTGAGGAGCACGGCAAAGTTGTGCAGTCGGTTGCCCCCCCCAGAATACGTTGGGGGCTGACCGCCGTAGCGGTGTGGGATTCCCCGGCTTGGCCGGGACCCACCTGGGTAGTTTCTTTTACCTGCTGCATTTTTCATTGATGAGGGGGTGGGCTTTTTTGGAATCGAGGTTACCCGTCCTCTGGGACCGAAGGGATGTAGGGATAGGAGGGAGGGTGTTTGGTGGTGGGGTATAGGTTACTGGGGGGTCACCCTAGGCCTGGGATTTGGCCTAGGGATTTAGGGATTGACGGAATTATAGGGATATGGAAGGGTTGGAATGATCAGGATTAATTGGTACATGGGATAAGGTATATGGGTTACCCTAAACCTGGGGCTTGGTGTTCGGGCACTTCTCTTGTCCGGGATCTCTTTCAAGATGCTCCGGTTGCGAGATCAACCTTATGCAGTCGGTCCCGCAGCCGGAGTTGGGCTATCCGCAACCTGCCCACCCGCTCGGTTGCAGGAGAAGAAGTGCCCGGCAGTCTGGGTCGCTCCACCACGGATGTACGTATGCATTCGCGTTGGTTCGGTCCAGCTAGCCCCGAGGTTCGAGGACAGTTTATTCATACTCAATGGCAGCCTGTTTTCGAGTTGCGCGTAATTACTTAGTATCTTTTACTTATCCTAACAAAACTATCCTAAAAAGGCGATGGTGTAGTGAACTGAAAGTTACCGTTACCATTACGATGAAATACAGAATGTAGAACTGACTGGGTATCTACCTAAGAGAGAGCACGCGACGCGAGCCGCGGCCCGCGGGGCAACGACCTTGCGTGTTGTACCTACTACGGCCGGGATGCGTTTATTCATGTGTGCCGACCATTTATTATTTTAGGTCAAAATAAAAAATACTTTAATCAGTGTTTTTCTTTGCTTGGATAGCTTTGGTTTGATGTACTGAACGCTGTGTTAAAATTTTACCAACTAATTTAATCGGACCTTATACAGGAAAAGTTTTTAACCAGTGCGCAAATTTTTTTTGGTGGCTCAGTGTAAGCAATAGAACACATTTCCATTTTTAGTTTATGACTTTTTTTTTTTCATTTTTCCACTTTGTCCCAATTTGAAATAAGCAAGACATGGATATAATTTAATAGTAATACTATGAATGAGCATGAATGAAAACGCGAAGGCGGTCCGCCGGCCGCAGGACCACGGGGGCGCGGGACGGGGGTGCGGGGGCATGCGGCGCCGCGCCGGCGTTTGATAAACAAAACGCATGCACATGCAGTACGTCACTTGCGGAAGCGGAGGTCGGATGTCCGTTCGCCGTCCCTGCGCGCGTGCCGCGTACTAGACTAGCGTAGTGACAATGTCTCATTTTACTCACCGCGAGTATTATGAAATGGTGCGAGTGTATTTGTTAAGCAATGAAAATTTACGAGCAGCACGAAGAAGATACGAAAGGGAGAGCGTACCTCGTATGCGAGCCCGAAGGATCCTCAATCCCACGGTCCCTAATGAGAGGACAATTTTAGCAGCAAACCAAGGTGTATGAAACAAGTGAAAGAGCCTAGATGACTTGAAAGAAAAAATAATTAACGCTTTCAATGAAGTATAAAGTGGTGTTAGTGTCCTAAACAAACTAAATGCTTACTTATTATACACTTCGAACAATACCTAAAATTATTGTGATTAATAAAATGTAGAGGTAAGAAGAAATTATAAACAATCTTAGTGTCTTAGGTTCTCTTTGATTAGACATTGACGCAAATTGTATCATGTCGTACCTATCATACCTAAATGTTTTATTTTGAATGGACTAAAACGTATTACTTTCTTACTTATTATGATTTATTTTTTGCATTTTGATGGTCCTAAGCCCATGAAAGTATGAAGGATAAATTGGAATTTACGAAAAATTACGTTTACAAATAACTTTACACAGTCTAAACTTAAAAAATTGTAGCGCTAAACTGGGGTCAATAATCCGCGAGCGCGCGTGAGTACTTCTGATAGCAGCTGGCGCGTCAGGCGACCGGTCGACGCGCGGCGTGAATCGGGCGACCGGTCGACGGACTGGCAAGCGACGTCCATAAACAAGTCTCGTAAGCGTTAACTTAATTTTTTACTATTGAAACATATCAAAACAAAAAATACGTGTTTATTAAAATATATTCAAGTTTATTATGTCAAAATTTGCGCACTGGTTAAAAACTTTTCCTGTATAGGGTACATTTTAGGTACATTTTACCGATATAATTATATTTAATGAGTAATGGTTATATATTGATAAGGTCATGCGGGCCTATCCCGCCGGCGGGGTTATCCCGTCGTTTGGCTGTAACATTGCCAAAGTCCTCACCATTTCGGTATACTGAACATTAGTGTATTGGAAAGACATTGCGCGCGAAAGAATTATTTGTCAACACTACGTAACTTCTTTCCACTAATATTGCCCGCGCGTGACTAATGTTTACATTATGTTAGCTTTCATCGTAGCCGCGCAAGCGGCGGTGCATTGTGACTATCTCGCTCTATCCTGGGCTTTTAATTTCCAGGAGAAAGGGAACGCAAATAAGTACCTACTTATTTATTATTATTACTGAGCAAAGGACACCGATAAACCACCTGGTTTATCGGTGTCCTTTGCCCAGTTCCTGTTAGTGTGTGCGTGCGGTCAAATCGCTAAGTTTACAATGCATTTGTAAATACCTTAACGTTCTTGGAATAAGTTTTATTTTTCTTCATTTTGTAGGTATTGAATGATGGAATTTGTATGAATACAAATAAAACTGCGGTTGTAAAAGTCTTATTACTTTGACTTACGGTCCATTTCAATTTGTTTTGACTGTACAGGGTTAATATGACAATAATTTCCGGAGTTTTAATTATTTTTGGGATAAAAAATTACCTATATTAAAAATGATACAAATAGATTCAGTAAACGATTCTGAACAAACTATTTTCAGGATGTGCATTAATTAAGTTACATGTTGTATAAACAACCATTCATTCAGCATGTCTATAGTGGAATCGAGTCTAACAGATCACAAACAAATATTTCTGGAAATAGGCAGATTGGAACTGCAAATACACAACAAAAAACATTACAAAGCACTGGATTACACAAAGTTATATAACTGCGCTCTAACAGCTACCTACAGCAATGAAGATAATAACTATAATTTTCTGGAGAGATTTATTTCGGAACAAATCAATAAGAGCAAAATAGACAAAACAAAAATATTAAACCTACCACAAAAAGACTGGATAAACCGAGATATTATCGATTCAATAAACTCACGAAACATACTATGGCAACAAACAAAATCACATCCAAAAAACGAAGACCTAATGAAAAACTTCAACGAAGAACAACAAACAAAGGAGGAGTAACATATCAAAGTGTATTAACTCCACCCACCATAATAAAAATAGTACAAACGGATTTTTTATCTATTTCAAACCTTGTTACTCATGTCAAAATATGACGCATCAAACTGTATTACTTTTTATTACAAAAAAGAACTAAAAGTGCACATCGTTTCAAACAATATTAAATCCAGGTTCGTTGCCATATCAAAGTGTATTAAATTTTGTCGCTAGAACAACGTGTGTTAAATCCATAGATATCTCACTAGTCATATTTCGGAACGCAACAAACTGTATTGTTTGTGGTCACTCGTTCGTTGTCAAAATGACAGTTTTTCGGTTATGTCATGTTGTGGAATCCTTTGAGTAAATAGGACATATTTTGAAGAGATTTTCTTATTATTTTGTGGTAAAATTGCATATAAAGATGGAAGAATCAATATTAGTTGGAGAACATTCAGATGGTTCAAGAAAACGGCCACGTAATCAAAACTTACGTGTTCGGCGTAAAGAAGCAAGGTACGTGTCGTTCGCACTTGTTTAATAAACCTATTTTAGCAAAGCAGTTAGTAATTTAATTTAGTGGAGTTATTTCGTGTTTTTATTTGTGTTAAATTTTCTTTGTTTCAGATACCGTGATAGTGATCCGGCTTTGTTAGCATTTAATCCACCATGTACACATGAGACAAAACGATATTCTTGCTGTTCGATTTCTATGAATTACTTGATTTTTGCTAAACAAAAAATGTATGATGCTCATACGAAAATTGAGCAAGATAGGCGATTGTCAAACATGATACGGGTATCAGGCACTAAAAGATCTAGGCCATTAGCAAACCCTAAAACTAGGGCCAGAAGTGCTAAGCAATTCTCTGTTAAGTATTACATTCCTGTCAAACAAGGGAAAATGATGTCTGTATGTGCAAAGTTTTTTCAAAAATTGTTTAATGTTTCTCAAACCAGAATCAACTCTGTTGCAAAGGGTGTATTTAGTGGTGAAGGAGTTCATGAACGGAGAGGTGGAAATCACAAGGCTCATCTATTCGCCCAGAAAAAACAGGCCGTTACTGAATTTATCTCTAAACTTAAAGGTAGCGCAAGCCACTATAACCAACAAAAAAGCAAGCGTATATATTTGCCATCCACATTGTCAATAAATAAGCTTTTCAAAATGTATAACAGTCAAGCCAATTATAATCTTAAAGTAAAAAAGACTTTCTTTGCAATATTTTGTACTAAATTTAATATTGGCTTTGGAACTCCTGCTGTTGACGTTTGCAGCTATTGCAATAGAATGTCATTGAGAGTGAGAGTGATACACAAAAGAAGAACAGTATAATGCATAATTTCGGAGCTCATAAGTTACGGGCCAAGACTTTTCACAAATTGCTAAAAGCGGACTATTCTGATAGTGTCAGACTTTGTTTTGATACATCATCTTCCTAAACTTAATAAATATAAGTGAAGCCTACTATGCTCGGCAAATAAACTTTTATACTTTTTGTATTTGTCTGTGTGGTGCCGGACTGTCTGTGTGGTGCCGGACTTGTCTGTGTGGTGCCGGACTGTCTGTGTGGTGCCGGACTTGTCTGTGTGGTGCCGGACTTAAAGAATTGCACCACCCCTTACTTCCCGTGGGTGGTAAAATGATAAATGATAAATGATTTATTTTCTGTAAGTAGGTTTTTACAAACACTTTTACACGTCATCATATTTTTTAAACTAGATGTGGTCGGCGTTTCCTATCTGACTACTCTGAGAAGAAAGGCCGAAACAAACTCAGAGGTCACAGTCTCTTTTAAAGTCCAGACAAAATCTTGGTCAGATCGTGTGAAGACCATGTAGATTGATGTCTGAAATGGTCTTTTGAGGAAAGAACCACACAGATTGAGCGGACCTGTCCAATCAGTGCACGCATTTGTCAAAAATCGTGCAGCTCGACTCAGAAATGAGGAGCTCAACGATTCGACGAACAATACCAAAGAAAGGACATTTGGGTAGGCCGCGTAAATTACTCAAACTGCCAGATCATGATTAAAACTAAGAAGGAAAACAGAAAAAAAAAATGACCCACATAGTCCTCACATTCACAATAATTAAATGAAAAGAAAAATAAAAAATACTTTACAAAGTAAATATTCATGTCATTGTCTAAATAAAATTCATCAATGTCAATGTGTATATAAAAATCCGGACATAATCTTTGAGGACCATGTAGATTAGTGTCTGAAAAGATCTTTTGAGGAAAGAACCACACAGATTGAGTGGACCTGTCCAGTCAGTGCACGCATTTGTCAGAAACCGTGCAGCTCAACACAGAACTTCAGGAGCTCAACGATTCGACGAACAATACCAAAGACAGGACATTTGGGTAGGCCGCATAAACTACTCAAACTGCCAGACCACGATTAAAATGTAAACAATGACCCACATAGTCCTCACATTCACAATAATTAAAATAATATAATACTTTATACAGTAAATGTACATGTCATTGTGTAAGTAAATAGATACTTAAAAAAAAAAAGAAAATATTAAAGTGTAAAAATTGCAAAATAACATTCACTGTCTAAACCTATTGGAGCAGCTCAATCCCAAGCCTTTTTGTCCTCAATATAGTCTTTTACAGTATAATAGGCTTTCTGGCATAGTTTTCGCTTTATAAAAGCTTTGAATTTATTTAGGCTTAGTTCTTGAATGTGGCTAGGAAGTTTATTATAAAAATGTATACATTGGCATCTAAACGAGCCACCTATTTTCTTGAGCCTTGTTGTAGGAACAACAAATTTGTGTTTGTTCCTAGTATTTATGTTATGGATATCACTGTATTTTTTAAACAGATTAATATTTTTATGTGCATACAAAAGATTATCATAAATGTACTGAGAAGGCACAGTCATTATATTAATCTCTTTAAATTTGTCTCTGAGGGAGTGTCTAGGACTTAATTTATAAATAGAACGAATTGCCCTTTTTTGTAAAATAAAAATTGTCTGAATATCGGCGGCATTTCCCCACAACAGAATACCGTACGACATCACACTATGAAAATAACTAAAGTAAACTAAACGGGCTGTCTCTAAATCAGTCAAATCACGAATTTTCCTAACGGCGTATGCTGCAGAGCTAAGCTTTTTTGACAATTTATCTATATGGGGGCCCCATTGAAGCTTGGCATCCAACGTTATGCCTAAGAATACTGTGGTATCTTCGGGTTTTAACTCTTCATCCTTAATGAGAACACTAGTTTCTACTTGTCTAACGTGGGGTATCGTAAACTTAATACATTTCGTTTTTTTTCCGTTAAGAAGTAGGTTATTGACATTAAACCAGTTAACTACTTTTGCAAGGGCGTTATTTACATTGTCAGTAACCAGCTGCTGACGTTTGATTTTAAACAAAAGAGAAGTGTCATCTGCAAACAACACTATATCATGATTATCCTTTATGAGGTACGGCAAGTCATTGATATAAATAAGGAACAAGAAAGGACCAAGAATTGAGCCCTGGGGGACCCCCATTCTTACTACAGATCCGGGTGACCTTTTTCCGTTAACATCAACTCTCTTAATCCTATCACTCAAGTAAGAAGTAAGAAGATCCAGAGAGGCGTTCCGGATTCCGTAGTGGTGCAGTTTCCTGATTAATGTGTCATGAAGAACACAATCGAATGCCTTGGACAAATCGCAAAAGACGCCCAAGGCATCGCATTTGTCCTCCCATGCATTATAAATATGTCCTAAAAGTTCAACTCCTGCATCGGTAGTCGAACGACCCCTTGTAAAACCGAACTGTTTATTATGCAGTAATTTATTGTTATTAAAAAATCTGTGCAATTGATTCAAAATAAGTTTTTCAAAAATTTTACTAAAGGTAGGTAGTACTGAAATAGGTCGATAATTAGTAGGGTCTGATGTACTACCCGATTTAAACAACGGTATTATTTTACTGTTTTTCATAAGATCAGGAAACTCACCACGGTCAATACAATTATTAAATATAACAGCTAAAGTAGGTGCTACAATGTTTATAATCGACTTAGCAACATCCACAGAATTACCCCATAGATCTGCGGTCTTTTTAACATTTAACGTGTGAAAGGTTTTAATTATATCGTTACAGGTTACATATTCAAAGTGAAATTCAGAATCACAAACTGAAACGTTTTCTTTAAGTAAAGACTCTGCGGCAGCGGGTGATGAGTTAAGAGATTTAGTAGTTGATACTGGAATCTCTGCAAAGAAATTTTCAAAGGCCGCGGCGACTTGAGAATCTGATGTAATTATATTGTCATCAATAGCAAGGCTGTAGTCACTACTTCGGGTGCATGACCTTCCCGTTTCGCTATTAATGACATTCCAAGTCGTTTTAATAATGTTGCTACTATTTTTAATTTTTGAACTCAAATAACGTGACTTGGCAATACTACAAACTTTTTTAAATATTTTAGAATAATTCTTAACATATAAATTAAATTCAGCAGTGTTTATAAAAATCCGTTCTTCATATAATTCATAAAGTCGTTTTCTACTTTTATGTATACCAATGGTGGCCCAGTCACTGAAGGAAGCGTTACTATTAACCGATAATCTTTTTGAAATAAAAGTGTTATCAAATTGTGTGCAATACATATTAAAAAAAATCATTATATTGGTGATTAGGGTCATCATTAGTGAATAAAAGTGGTAATTTACCCAAGAGTTTAGTTTTAAATGTTTCCAAGCGATTAGTTGTTTTTGGGTTAACAGTGATATCTTTTTTAGTAACTTTTTTGTTGTAATTTGGAATACTGATCAATTGTCCGCAATGATCTGAGTCTATTAAGTTAATAATTTCTTTGTGGGTCGGTATAACATCTGTATAAATGTTATCTAGGCATGTGGCACTAGTAGGAGTTATTCTAGTGGGCTCTAAAAATTGGTTAGCAAGATTGTATGACTGAAACAAACTTATAATTTTAGTACTTAACCCAGAATTTTCTAACAAATTAACATTAATATCACCACAAGTGATGATAGACTTCTTTGTATTACAGATTTTGTGCAACACTTCATCCATAACTTTTTCAAAACAATCATACAATCCTGAAGGTGGTCTGTATACACTTAATATAATGAACTGCTCCAATTCTATACAGGCTATTTCAATTGTTCGCTCAACAGAGAGGCTTACGATATCCTTTCGGTCCTTAAACTTAAGCTGGTTATTTATTAAAATTAATGAGCCACCATGTATAGCATTTACTCTGCTGAATGAACTACCAACCTGGTGATTACTGAAATTGAACATGAACTGGTGGCTTTTAAGCCAATGTTCTGTCAAACAAAGAATATCTAATATTGTTACAATTCAGGAATAATTCTACTTCTAAGTCTTTGTTTAAAAATCCTTGAATATTTTGATGCAAAAAAGGCGACTAAGGGTCTTGCCGGAGAATGGGCAGCAGCGTTCTCTATTTATTCTACCATCATACCATACTGCGATCGCCAACCCGCCTGCCAAGCGTGGCGATTATGGCAAACCCCCCCCCCCCCCAAAATTGGGGGAGGCCTATGTCCAGCAGTGGACGTCTATCGGCTGAAACGTCGACTTTTTGTATTGTTGATTTGAATACCCAAGATCCACATTTTTTTACCTGGACGGAAACGGAGGCTGGAAAAGGCTCAGTGGAAATATCCTCTGCTTTATTATCATTTCTACAAACATACAACTTTGCTGAATCCAAGACCAAATTAAGACCGTTCTGTGACGGTTGTGGAGGGCAGAATAAAAACATGCATGTTGTTCATAGTTTATGTTAGTGGCTTTTTAACTCTCCTTCACATATTGAGGAAGTTGTTTTGTTCTACCCTACAGGGTAGTCTGTGTGGTGCCGGACTTAAAGAATACCACCACCCCTTACTTCCCGTGGGTGTCCCAAAAGGCGACTAAGGATCGTACCGGAGAATGGGCAGCAGCGTTCTCTATGTATTCCACCACCATACCATACTGCGATCGCCAACCCGCCTGCCAAGCGTGGCGATTATGGCAAACCCTCCCAAAATTGGGGGAGGCCTATGTCCAGCAGTGGACGTCTATCGGCTAAAACGACGACCCTACAGGGTAGAACAAAAGAACTTGAATGAACAGAATGTCCTCTTACAAGAGGACATTCTGATATGCCCCGGATCGTGTCTTTGGAGTGGTAGAAAAAGAATTGAGAAAGAGAGAAGAGATCATCACACGAGAAGAATATACGCAAATTTACTCTGCAAAAGGAAAGATTGGGAAAAAAATGGAACACGCTGGATATTAAAAGTCTACCAGAATTTATGAAAAAGATGGATGGTATTAGAGATGCTAAGAGGATTTATTTAAAAAAGACAATGGTAAGAAATAAAGCAACAAGGCAACTCAGGCCAAGAATTGATGTCAAAATGGAAATTTTTTACAATGCTGATACAGGAAAAGACTATGGCCCAATTATGAAAAGGGGGTTCAAAATTGAAAATGCACCAGAGCCTGCAATCATCAATAATAATAATCTACTAAATCAGGCAAAGAAAAATGATGTCAACATGTTGCTGAAGAAACGTTTTGGAGAGGAATGGCAAGATAATGAGGACTTAGAATATTATAAAAAAATTATAAACAGTGATGATGATGGAGTCTCTGATTCAGATCAAGAACAGCAGGAAATGTGTGACTGTTTGGAAGAGGAGGATTAAATATCTAAATTTTAGTTCAGTGAGCAATAGTCTTCATATTCATATCAAACTGTATTAAATGACAAATGTGCCAAATCAAACAGCATTATTTTGTGGTTAATGCATCAATATGTATTAAATCCAAAAAATATGTGAAATTTTATTGATAATTAATCATAAGAATGTATGTGGATTAAAGTTTTATTTGCTGAATTGACTGCTAATAAACCCTATTATAGAAAAAAATTGTTAGTTTGTGTGCTCTCTTTAAAGTATTATGGATTGTAACTGAAGTAGTAGTGTAATTGAAGTGTAACTGAGTGTAACTGAAGTGTAACTTTTAAGATACAGGCATAATCCATCTTTGATGGAGTTAAAACACTTTGATCTGTTACTCCTCAGAGTAATACACCTAATCAAGACACAAAAGAAGAAGTACTACCTTAACTTATTTAAAATTAATTACAATCAACCGAAGAAAATGTGGGACCTTATAAATAATTTATCATTAAATAAAATTAAGGCCAACAGCCGTGCCCCCCCCTAAACTAATGTCGAACTCGGGCCTGATTACAGAAGGTAATGAAATATGTGATTTATTTAACACATTTTTTTCATCAATAGGCGCAGACCTAGCCAGCAAAATACCATCACATACCATGTAAACACCGGTAATATTTTTATGTACGATGATAATTACACACATAACATAACACTAAACGAGCTTGCCCCCTGTAGCACAGATGAAATATCTAGAATCATTGATGACCTGGACAGCAACACAAGCACAGGTCTAGATAGCATCAGCACTAAAGCGATCAAATGTTTAAAACTTATCATAATTGGGAGACTAACTGACCGTATAAACGTATGCTTATCACAAGGTATTTTTCCCGACACGCTTAAGATTGCTAGGGTCAGTCCTATTTATAAATCCGGAGGTAGGACTGATCCGAGTAACTATAGGCCGGTATCAGTCCTACCAGTGATCTCAAAGATATTCGAGCGAGTTCTATATAATCGAATTAGTAAATACCTAAATAATAAGAATTTCTTGATGGACCAACAGTACGGCTTTCGAGCTAAGTCAAGTACTCTAACAGCTGCAGTAGACTTAATAACAAAAATAAAAACAAGTATTGATGAAAAAAATGTTGTCTTAGGGATTTTTATTGATTTAAAAAAAGGGTATGATACAGTAAGTCATCAAAAGCTCATCCAGAAATTAAATAATATAGGTATCACAGGCAGCGCCCTCGATATGTTCACATCATATCTACAAAATAGGCGGCAAGTAGTTAAATTAGACAATTTCACTAGCTCCGTCCAAAACATTACATATGGCTGTCCCCAAGGATCGGTTATTAGCTCATTGCTCTTTCTAATCTATGTTAATAACATCACTAAAATAGGGCTTAAAGGGCACTTAACTTTATACGCAGATGACACATGTCTATTTTACTTTAATAAATTTATTCATCACATTATAACAGCCGCACAAAATGACCTTGACCTGCTCAACGAATGGCTAAAATGTAACTACTAACTATTAACGCCGCAAAAACATCTTTTATGATTTTTTGTGCCAAAAACAAACCGTTGCCCGAGTTCATGCCACTCACAATAGATAAAGAAGTTCTCAAACGATCAACCTATGAAAAATATCTAGGATTACATTAAGACGACAAACTTACTTGGAAACTTCACATCGACCATATCAAAACAAAGTTAATGTCATTACTGGCAGCATTACGTAAAGTCTCAAACTGCATTCCAAAAAAAGTACGTAAAATAATATATAACTCTCTGGTTAAATCACATCTTGAATATTTAGTTGAGCTATGGGGGTCAGCCGCGAAAACTTACCTAGACCCACTACAATCAAAACAAAATTATAAAAACATTATTTCACTATCATTATTTAACTCCGACAAGAATACTATACAAAAAAATCAAACTGCTCAATATTACTCATCTTTACAAATACTACACTTGTATCCTTATTAAAAAAATCATCACCAAATCTGTTCAATCAAACATACAACTATACATAGGAAAAATATACCTAACATACAATGTAAGGAACAAAAACAAAATCCAGTTACAACCAGCGCAAGCTCGCACTAATTATGGCAAAAAACAATATTGGTTGAGGGAGCACTGCTGTTCAATAGTTTACCGGAGGATGTAAAAAAATGTGACGGTATAAGCACATTTAAACGCAGATTACGGCAATATATTGTTACGAGCTTCGGGTTCGTGACAGTAAAAACTGCCGATTTAATAACCAAAAATTGACACTTTAATTGACAACACTAATTACAACTCAAACACACTAATTACAAAACACAATTGCACTACTGATCGCTTTAAGTCGCACTTGAAGATCGCTTCGGATGTTTTCGCCTCGATCGCTTCTCTAACACTGTGTCGGTCGTGGCGCGTCTCGGCCTTATATAGCGCCGAAGATAGTTCTAGAACCTTCCATTGTAGAAACATCTAGAATGTTCGAGTACATGTCGGTCCCGACTGACCAAATGTCGATAGTTCGAAAAAGTTCTATAAAGTTCTCGCATCGAAATTTCTAGAAGGATCTTGACTACTAGTTCCGCTACTCGATACTAGATGGCGCTAGTGGTAACTAATGTCACCATGTACCAGGCATTAATTGTGGCGCGCAACAATATAACTACATTGGAAGTGACATGACACAGAGTGAAGATTCTGTTTCATGTTATTTCGAATGTAGTAGCATAAGTTACTATAATATCTCCAACATCTTAGAGGTAACCAATACCTACTAGTTATAATATAATCACTTGTATCTCATTCTAAGCGAACTGTTATTTAGAAAGTTCTTATGAGAAATAAAGTTCTTTAAGCCCAAAAAAAAACACTTTTGAGAAAACCGACTGCGAAGAGCAATTATTAAATATTTTACAAAATCAGAATAAAACATATGATGAAGATGTGAGCTACTCTGAAATGATAATACCTATGTTGAAAAATCTTTACATTGATCAAAAACATTACGCTAAAGTAGAAATTTTGAACATTCTTAATAACGCGCGATATTATGTTCCTCCGCCAATGCATACCCAACCTGCATTGTTTTCTACTTCACAAACACACTATCCATCGCAAGCACAGTTAACAAGAGAAACACCTCAGTCTTCTACAACTATAATTGCACCGCCATCAAACATAATCCTAAAAAAATCAGTGAAGCCCCAGCCAGCAGAAAGACGTCCACTGCTGTACCTAGGCCTCCCCCAGGCCTTGTGACGGCCACAGGAACCCATTGGACAGGAAAGTCAGCTGTTACCTTTTATTACGGGCGGTGTAGGTAGTGGTAAATCGTTTCCCTTAAAATTAATAGTGGAGCATATTAAGCGTACCAAAAACGCACGCGCACACACCAAATGTTGATATACTTCTAAAGCCAAATTTTGTAGAGGTTTGGTCATTAACTGGACGAAAACAGCTTGTAGACATGGCTCAGGAGTGAGATGGGCCCGCAAATGTAAACACGCGTCGCGGGGCAAAAAACGCCTCCATCTGCAGTTTCGAGTCGGCAGGCTCGAATACGTCACCAACTGCCGAGAATGCATGCGTTGCAACGCGTGCCGTCCCTGCCTCGACACAGGTGGAGACAACGACGTGTGTAGGTTCGTCGACCCCCAATCGAGCCTACGCAGCAATAGTAGCCGCTAATAAGCCTGTTGAATCGCAAAAATCGCAGGTAAAACTAGCGGAAAAACAAAAAGGGGGTAAACGGAGCCGGTCGAAACCCAACAAGGTTTTGAAAAGGCAAGATCCAGATAAGGACACGTGCGACAAGGATGGTTTCATCAAGGTGGAGAAGAAGAAGAAGAAGCTTCCTTGTCGGAACCAGTGCGGCACCGCGCTGGCGGGACCCAACATGCTGCTGCGTCCAGCAATCCCGACGACGCAGCTGTACGTATCCAGACTGCATCACTCCACGAAGGTTGAGGAGATCGTGCAGTACGTGCGTGTGAAGACCAACTGGACTTTGAGGGTCAAGAAGTTGGAGTCGCGTCACAACACGAACTTCAAGTCGTTCGTGGTACGTGTTCCGACACATCATCTCGAGAAGTTCCTCAAGGAAGAGTTCTGGCCGAAGGGTGTTGTGTACCGCCGGTTTCGTGGCCGACTACATGACACCAGTCAGCGAACGCAGACACTTCGTGTGCTTTAGTTTGTTAGTGTACCTAATTATAATGTGGGCATGCATTTATAGTATTTTTAAATTATTAATATTGTATTGTATGTGTTTTATATGGGCCTTGATGCCTGAAATAAATGGATAATAATAATAATAATTAGCATTTGTGGACAACGAGAAAGCCTTTGATTCGATCGAGACATGGGCTGTGCTAAAGTGTCTGTACGAAAACGCCACTATGTCAGTCCGACTCCAGGATCAGACCTCGAAACCTATCCTTCTGCAGCGAGGTGTGAGACAGGGAGACGTTATCTCTCCGAAACTGTTCACTGCTGCACTGGAGGATGTCTTTAAGGTTCTGGACTGGAAAGGGGCTGGCATGAACATTAATGGCGAGTACATAACTCACCTTCGGTTTGCCGACGATATCGAAGTCATGGCTGAGACTATGGAGGACCTCAGTACAATTGCTCGATGACCTCAGTAGAGCCTCCGAAAGAGTGGGTCTTAAAATGAACATGGACAAAACGAAGGTCATTTCAAATGCCCATGTAACACCCACTCTCATTAGGATCGGAGACGCTACACTCGAAGTCGTGGACGAGTATGTTTTTCTAGGACAAACCGTCCAGTTAGGTAGGTCTAACTTCGAGAAAGAGGTCAATCGGCAAATCCGACTTGGCTAGGCAGCATTCGGGAAGCTACGCAATATCTTTTCGTCCCACATACCGCAGTGTCTCAAGACGAAAGTCTTTGACCAGTGCGTGTTGCCAGTGATGACTTACGGCACTGAAACGTGGTCGCTCACAATGGGCCTCAAAAGAAGGCTAAAAGTCACCCAAAGGGCAATGGAGAGGGCTATGCTTGGAGTTACCCCGCGTGATCGAATCAGGAATGAGGAGATCCGCAGCAGAACCAAGGTAACCGACATAGCCCGAAGAATTGCCAAACTTAAGTGGCAGTGGGCAGGGCACATTGCTCGCAGAACAGATGGCCGATGGGGCCGAAAGGTTCTGGAGTGGCGACCGCGTACCAGAAGACGTAGCGTTGGAAGGCCTCCCACAAGGTGGGGCGACGACCTTGTGAAGGCCGCAGGAACCCGTTGGAAGCGGGAATCACAGAACCGGTCGAAGTGGAGGTGCTTGAGGGAGGCCTATGTCCAGCAGTGGACGTCTTTCGGCTGAAATGATGATGGAAAGACTGTACTATCCTTCCAAGGAACTAACGATAGACGAATCAATGATTATGTGGACAGGTCGGTTACGTTTCCGCCAATATTTAAAAAATAAAGTGCACAGGTATGGAATTACATTATACATGCTAGCAGACAAGCATGGTATCTGCATTAAAATTAATTTGTACGCGGGATCTCAAGATCTAATTGTTTGGGGAAGAGACCACGTAAAAAAAGTAATTCGTTTGCTAATAGAAAACTATTTAAATAACGGCCATTCTCTATATGTAGATAACTACTATTCAAGTGTTGATATCGCTGAGGAATTTTTAAACAACAATACTCATTTAGCAGGAACATTAAAAATTAATAGGAAAGGCAATCCTGCACAAGTAATGAATACTCGATTGCTTGTAAATGAGGCCTGTATTATGCACAATATTAAAAATATCACAATGAGCAAATGGAAAGATAAAAGAGAAGTTGCTTTTATAAGTACAGAACATGACATTGAGTATATAGAAACCAGAAATAAATTTGGAAATTTATCATACAAACCAAAAGTACAATACAACAAATATATGAGGCCTGTTGATAAACACGACCAAATGCTTCGTTATTATTGTGCAGAACACAAAACCCTCAGATGGTATACAAAAGTAATTATACATATACTACAAATCAATGTCATCAATGCTTTTTTAATATTTAATTCAAATCTATACATATAATAAATCTGTAGAAGGGTCAATTCTGTACATTGAAAATATTGAAAAAATAAATAGCGGGGGGTGTTGCTGGATCGATACCAAACCCAAATATGTGATTAAAAAAATTTTTGTCTGTCTGTCTGTCTGTCTGTATATGCAGGCATCACGTGAAAACTAACGGTTCGATTTCGATGAAACTTGGTATAATTATACCTTATTATCCTGGGCATAAAATAGGATACTTTTTATCCTGGAAAAATACGTAGAAAAAAAAATCTTATTTTTCGGTTTTATTCATAGACATTGTTCTGTAGAACCGCGAACACACGTTGCATTACCCGTAGTGGATAATTTTCCATTTCAATTTAAGAGAATACAGTTTCCTGTAGCTTTGTGTTACGCCATGACAATAAATAAGGCTCAAGGTCAGACCCTAGGAGTTGCTGGCGTAGATCTTACCGCGAGTTGTTTTTCACACGGGCAACTTTACGTAGCTCTTTCCCGTGTGAGCAGTCCAAGAAATCTTCATGTTCATATTCCGGACGAGCTCACTAACAATGTTGTGTATGCTGAAGCTCTCAATTAACTTTTTGTCGCATTGTCACGATCACTTTTTTATTATTGCAAACTTTTCGTCACTGTCAGTAATTTACTGCTACATGCTACTTATCAAGGTCGGAATTACTATGGAAAAAATACTTACTATAGAACGCGAGCTCAACAGCAGTAGCTCAATAGAGGGATCTCCTTAATTATTATAGGCTTAGCCGTATTTGGGTCCAATAGATATTTATAAGATGTCATTGTCAGAGTTACTCAAAATGGAGAAATAAACCATCCACGCGAAGACCGACATCCGCGCGGACGGAGTCGCGGGCGGAAGCTAGTAGAGAAATAAAAATGAGTTTGTACGATTTTAGGCTTAAAATTATTGAACATCTCTTGCCCAAGACAGAAACAGAAATAAGGCGTCCTGCAGCAGGTAGACTCCATTTTCCAGCACATTTGCCCAAAAGAAATGGTAGGACTATAAGAAAACGATGTAAACACTGCTATAATGTCGATAAAAGAAGAGTCGAAGTTTTATTTGGCTGCTCAGATTGCCCAAATTTTCCAGAATTATACCTGGGGGAATGTTTTAGAAATTACCATAATTATTAAATATTGGTATGGTTGTATCGCAAAACATCACTTCAGCAAAAGTTAGTTTTGCACAGTTTCACTTTCGCAAAATTTCAATTACATATGTTATCATAAAGATTTGATTTTTTCATAGGTTCGAGCCGATTCTTATGTTTTTTTTATGATTACTCTATTCTGTAGTGGTTAGTAACAAGGTTGTTTATTAATTAGTGTGAATAATAATCTGCAGTTTCTAGTGACATTGCGAAAATAACTTTATTCGAAATCGATACTGTGGAAGGGACTAAAATGAGATATAATGTTGCGAGTGTCATTCTGCAATCATTTGTGGTGATTTAATTATTCATATACCTATCCAATTATTGTAATGATTTTATATATACTTAGGTTAAATAACCTAATTTGGCATCGAAAGGCAGATATGTAATTTCCTTGATGTGTACCTGTATACCTTACTTGATCTTGTAACCGTAAAAATCAATAAATATCTAGCGATCCATGTTTTTTATTTTACTCCGCATATTGTCTTACCACGTTAATTAATTTTTCCTAGAACTCCAAGCGTTTATTTGCTGGCACATTTCTTAATCTAAATGCTAGCATTATACCCAAGGCATGTTCAATCTGAGCATAAATTGGTGGCAATTCATGTTGTGTGTTCAGTTCTGCATTGAAATCTTTTGAAAACAATGCATCAAAATATTTTTTTGCTGCACAACAATTAGAGCTTGATTTATTTTTGACAGGTTTATCCTTAGATAATATTAGTCTCAACTTTTTTGTTTTATTTTTCTCACATTCGTCTTCTTCAGAATCCATGATTTCCTCAATGCTGGTGTCTGTATCATAATCATAATTTTTATCTTGACTATAAGAAGAACTCGCTAATTTAACCTTTTTTTAAATATTTTGCAAAATCGATTGACTACATTCAGAAAAACTTTCGTTCTATTTATTATTATCTTGCTCACAATGTTTATACTCGTCAGTAAACAATGCCTGGCTACATTTAGAAAATATCTTGTCTTCTTGCTGATTATCTACAAAAACCACTTTCATTTATTTTATTTATGTATACAGGTACATATAATTCTCTAAATATGTACCTGTTATTGTCGCGAATCATATTTTGATAAAGATACAACCTGGCACTGACCTGCAAATTGCAAAAAACGTAGGAAAAATTGAATTTCGCGGGTATTCACCTTAACGCGAACGGACGGATGTCTTTTTAGTTTATGGCCATTCAATATCAGGCTATAGCACAGATTACTAAATAGTTACTACGTAACAGATACTTCACTCAGTAGAAAATGTCCAATACCTGCTGCTATAATAGCCTACTCCGTCGCGTCAGCAACCGCTGCATGCTAAAATTTGCCTAAATGCTCAAGCGTACAGTTGTGATTGCTTTGCACTGCGCGATCCCACAGCAATCGGAGAGCTGCCTCTTCGATAAAATTAAATTAACATAACTATTTGTGTCTATTTTATTGAGAACTGTGAATATGTTCTGACTATAGGTGATAGTTTAAAATTGTATCATATAAAAAATATTTTTTTATTAATTTTTGCTGACTGTGCAATACATCTAAAACATGACATGACATCTTCATTGACAGGTAAATGGAAAAATTTTAGGTGTTTATCCCTTCTTTTACTTCATTTGCACCCATCTACTGCACATAAGGCACCAGAAAAGGCATCGTAGGTACGCGTACAAACGAATGGAACAATTAAAATTGAACAACGTGCGTTCGCTTCGCTTGCGAAAACCGCACTGAATTTGGTCCGCAAACGGCCCGAGACCGCTCGACCGGGCGGTAGGTAATTATAGCGCGCAAGTACATGGAGTGACGGAGGCCTGGCTATAGTCATTGGACAGTACTGCCTAGTTTTACGTGAATTGTTATAAATAATTGAAAATAATGTGTCCTATGAGTACCTATAATGTAGTTAACGACGTAATTTAATAATAACGTGGTTGCTTCTGGCTCAAACAACACCATAATCATCGCCCACCATTATCATCATCATCATCCATCGCCAATATCGCCATCATCATCCATCATCCACCACCATCATCATCCATCACCATCATCCAATACCATCATATCATCCATCACCATCATCTATCACACACCATCATCTTCATACATTATCATCATCATCATCACCCACCACCATCATCATCATCCATCGCCAATATCGCCATCATCATACAATCATCAGCATCACCCACCACCATCATCATCCATCATCCACCACCATCATCATCCATTACTATCATCTTCATACATTATCATCATCATCATCATCACCCACCACCATCATCATCATCCATCATCATCATTATCATCCAACATCATCCATCACCATCATCAATCATCATCATTATCCATCATCATAGCTGTAGATAGTGTAGATAGTATCATCTTCAAAACTTGAAGCTATCTGAAAATACGGGTAAAATACCACAGAATAAAATACCACAGACGCCCCATTTCGATCAGGTCATTCATGATGTTGATCGTACTCACCGCGCGTGCGAACGGCGTCGCTCTATAGCGATAACTGATAGTAATAGTAATTTATAGTAATATTTTACTCTTATTTCAGGTTAACTTACAGAACAAGCCAACACCAAGCTCCGTACGCCGAGTAAGGGCAGAAAAGGCAAAAATAATATGCTTGGCCCCATGGACAACTTCGATATATGTGCTATTAGAAATATTGTGGCCTCAATATACGACGTTCGAATGGAGGTACCTACGCTGAACAAGATTCTGGCGTCAGCTAAAGCTGAATTAAACTATAAAGGCTCCAAAACGACATTAAGAAAGATTTTAAAAGAAAAGCTCGGATTTAAATTACAAAAATGCCGCCAAAACCGAATGGTGCTCATACAGCGCGATAATATAAAAGCGTGGCGAGTTAAATATTTACGCCGCCTCCGACAAAATAATGCCATGAGTGCGGAAAAAAGAAAGTAGTATATACGGGTGAGTCGTGGATCCATGTCCATTATACTGTCAACAAATCGGCTGTCCAATTTTAAAACCTAGTATCTGACAAATTTAAAAAAAAGCGTGTTTTTGCATTTTTCGACCTTATAGACCACTCTCCACATACTAGGTTAGCAAAAACTCCCAAAAATTTGTCAAAAACGAAGTTGCACAAAGTCGGAAACCTAGTATCTACAGTAAACGTTTACAAAATGCAAAAATTACAATATTAAAACATAGTATCTAACATCAACCATTTTAAAAACCTAGTAAGTGCTTGTAGTTACTTGGATATAAAATGGTTCATGTAGATATTAAGTCAATGAAATGGTTGAAATAAACGTCAAACCTCCCGCGCAACTTTAGTAAGTGAAAAGAAGTCGTTGCACGTGCGTGTTTTTGTCTATAAAAATGAGTAAAAATCAGTTTTATAGGTCAAAATTGATCTTGAGTGCTTTAAAAGAACAACATGGTGAAATGTAAGTACGCTTCAGTGTATAATATTGTCAAGGTTTTTTGTTTTCCAAGGTTTATTATGAATAAAAGGCCTTTTTTTTTTTTTTTTTTTTGAGGATGGGAAATCATCAAATGACTCCTCCCGCTCTGGGTGGAGCGGAAGGGAGTGTCAGACTCTTACTGACTAAAACCCACCCGTGTTCCTTCCTTAGCCCTTTATGTTCCGGGCCAGCGGTAACCCTTTCGGACAATCCCGCTGACCCGGCAGGCTTCGGCCCTAAGGGGCCCCTCCTCGATGCTGACATCTCTTTGAGGCGCGCGTGGAACACGTACGCGCCGTCCGGCACGGGCCTGGTCCTGATCGGGCGGTGAGCTACCCATTACTCTCCGCCCGCAGGCCCGCGCCTACGGTGGCCGGGAGTCGTCACGCGGCTCCCGACGCCCGGAGCGTCTCCCGCGGCGGCTGGGACGGGAGGCTCTCTCCCTGAGCCGTTCCGCCACCTCCTTCGCTAGCACCTGCTTCGCAGAAGGAGGTGACTGCCTCCCACTCCCTCTCGCCCCGGACCATGGCTTGCACCAGGGCCGGACGCGAGAGGTCGCCGTCGCTGCCAATCGCCTCTACGAGGACACGGCGGTGCTCCGCCCAAGCGGGGCAGACCTCCACCGTGTGCTCCACCGTGTCCTCTGGGCGATCCTGGCAATGGTGACACCCGGGCGTTTCCTCCCGCCTGATGATGTGCAGGAACCTCCCGAAACATCCGTGTCCGGTGAGGACCTGCGTCAGGCGGTAGGTGAGGGCGCCGTGGCGCCTCTCTAGCCACTCCTCAAAGAGGGGTCTTATCGCCGCTATCGCGGCGTGCCCTGCGCTGGGTTGCGACAGTCGCTCTTTCCATGCCGCCATGAGATCGCGCCGGAGATCCGTCCGCTCCGCAGCGATTTGCCGCGGAAGCGGATCCTCCCCCCGGCGTAGTGCCTCCGCGCGCCACTCATACAGGCGCGCGAGGACTATCGCCTCCAGATCCCATGGCGGCAGTCTGGCAAGGAGGCTTGCCGCCTCGCCAGAGATCGTGCGGTAGCCCCGGATAGCCCTTATGGCTACCACCTTCTGGGGCGCGTTCAGGTAGTGGGCGGCTCGCCGCCGCAGTGAACGCGCCCACACCGGGGCCCCGTATATGGCCATGGACCGCACGACCCCCGCGTAAAGCCTCCGGCAGGAGGCGTTTGGCGCCCTCAGGTTGGGCAAGAGCCGCTTGAAGGCGGCCCCGGCCCGTTCCAGTTTGGGGGCCAAACGTCGGAAATGCTCCACGAAATTCCACCGGCTGTCGAGGACGAGACCCAGGTATTTCATCGTCATCCCGACGCCGATGTGAACCCCTCCTACCGTTAGTTGGGATCCCGATGGCGGCGCGTTCCGGGGCCCATGAAACGACATGGCCTCGGACTTGTGCAATGCCACCTCGAGACCCAACTGCCGGATCCTCTCCACGACTATCGCAACCCCGCGTGTCATCGCGTCGGCCGCCGCCTGATGCGACCTCCCCTGCGCCAGGACCAGCGTGTCGTCAGCGTAACAAACCACGCTGACGCCATCAGGGAGGTCGGCGCGCAGCACCCAGTCGTACCCGATGTTCCACAGAGGCGGCCCCAGGACCGATCCCTGTGGGACACCGCACGACATCTCTCGCCGGTTCCACTCCCCATCGCGACCGGGGTAGCTGACGGCTCTTTCCGTCAGATACGCCTCGACTATTCGACGGAGGTAGAGCGGCACCCGGTGATACCGGAGTGCCGAGTGCGGAGTGCGGAGTGTGGAGTGCGGAGTGCCGGAGTGCCGGAGTGGAGTGGCAGGGTGTTAAACGCGTTGGCGATGTCGAGTGACACCGCCACGACGACCCCACCCCGGGACACCGCGTCCCCCGTCGTGAGGGCTCTCACGCGCATGATGGCGTCCACCGTCGAGCGCCCCTTGCGGAAACCGAACTGGCTGTCCGCAAGATCCGGCCCCGTCCTCACCAGGTGCCCGACGAGGCGGCCCGCAATCACTCTCTCAAAGAGCTTGCCGACCTCGTCGAGCAGCACGATGGGCCGGAATGCGGACGGAGAGTCCGCAGGGCGCCCTGGCTTCCGAATGAGGACCAGCTTCCCCGTCTTCCAACGGCGTGGAATAAAAGGCCTAACCTCGAATTAAAACTACTTTTTTATAAAGCCTGACAAGTACCTCAAATTTTGCAGTCACTCCCAAGAAGGTACGACTAATATTATTGAAACGGCACGCTGTCAAGATATGAAATCGTTTTTCGCCTCTCCTGTAAAATTTAGTTTTATGCAGATACTGGGTTTTGATATTTCAAAGCCGAAATGCTGGCAGTCATCCACCGACAAAGGCGTTCGCAAAAATTATATTCCTCGACAAAGGTGGGTGATGGTCCATGGCGGCTCAGAGGATGGGTCTGTGGAGGGTGCAGGTTTATTATTTAAAGCTAAATCAAAAAAAGGCGACTACCATGACGAGATGGATGGTAATAACTTTACGAAATATTTAAAAGAAAATCTAATACCAAATTTGCCTGAAAACTCCATTCTCGTCATGGATAATGAATCCTACCACAGTATCGTCGACCGTAGGTTCAATTGGTGTAAGGGACAAAATACCCAAAATGAGTTGAGTACACAGTTTTGTTCAGAATTTTCCGCTCTTTCGAATGGTGTATATAAAAAAATTGTAGCTTAAAAAAAATGTCCCTTACCCCACTGATTTTTCGGATCCAAATTTCGAATCAGCCCCATAATAACAATGTATCTGAAAAACTATGCAATATAGCAATTTGAAATGGTGTAATTACCGCTGCCAATCCACTTCAAATAAGGTAAGGGTCTAATCAACGAATTATCATTACATGGTTTATATTTGAAGTAATAATAATAAAACTGGCCTTACACTAATGTCTTTGTTATCTCAAAAAATAAATATCATCCATACTTTAAATGGATTGCACGAGTTTTGACATAGTTGTCCCTTACCCCAATTTGCATTGTCATACTATAAGCAGTGTCAACGTTACACCTATTTGACTCGAATTATATTTAGGTTCGGTGTCCGTTACACCAATTTGCTCGTGAGAAGTAATGAATATTTATCCCTGTTACCTTTATTTACACACACTTCTAACTTCATAACACAAGACGCACGCACGTGCTTGCACTATTACCGTCCTTTTCTATCTCACAACGTCTTTCTGTGTGCGAACAAGAGGGTGATACCAATACGAAAGCAGCGCGCGAGCATCAAAAAAGTCGCTATCAGTGCGAGTCAGGGGGGGTCGTCTCATTGGGCAAGCTCAGGAATGCCTACGGGGGCTAGGCCGATGTTGCCAAGTACTCCTCTATTATGAGAGACCTAAAAACTTCGGTCTCTAATAATGACGTTTTCGAGGATGGCAACATAAGTAAAACTCTAAAGTGGCTTATTCTTAAAAAAAGCTACCATCTGGTAGTTTTAGCGACATTTTTGTTTAAATTATTAATCACCAAATTAGCCGATATAATGTTTCGGCTAATTTATTTAGTGTTAATATTATTAAAATTGAGTAAATATAAATATATATCATGCAGAATATAGTAGATATACGCTCGTATAGTGTAGTTTTTAACTTTAAAAACAAAAGGGTAACTAATCAAGCCAATAAATAAATAATTAATTTAATTTACTGCAACGCATCGGGCGGAGGCTGCCTACTTATTTTACTCACAAAATTAGGTGGGTAAGCTTTTGTTAAATGTACCTGGCAACCCCACAGTACTTCACAAGAAAAAAATGTCTGCCGGCGAAAGCTCAAGCGCATTTTATTTCTTGTGAATTCTCTGTATCTGTCATCATCTTTTCTGTTTGCAACGTTAAGTGTTATCCTCGCCATTAACGACGTTGAGTAGAGCCTAGGTTCCTCCGTCTGCTGTGTGCCGAAACACCTGTGTTGTGTACGAAACGAGATAGTGACTCTAATTTGTGTTTTCAAACATGAAGGAGAATAAAAGGAAATGTTTTAAGTGTGGTTCTTCGCCGTTCGATGATCCCGAAACCACATTATTTAGGTTTCCAAAACCTGGTTCCACAAATATTCTCCGGTAAGTGCTCCTGGTAAATTAGTTGCATGCTCCATCATCTGTTATCACGCCGGGTTCGTTAGTCCCCAGACTTTTTTTGTCGTTGAGTGCACGCGGGAACTAGTTCCCAGGCGGTAGTGATTCCATTGATTCCAATTTACTATAAATCCGCCCCTAAGACGACCCACTGACCGTACTTTCCACTTCCATGTATTTAGAATGGTTCATTCATAAGTTCCGCGTATTTTGATGTATGACAACACTTGAAGCGGTATATTTATCTTGTTAATTATACCCCCTAATCCAGATTTGTGACTGGATTAACTTTGGCGTACTTAATTTACTTAGGTATTCTTCTCTTTATTTCAGTTGTGAATTGTGGGCAAAATATTGCTGTCCGGACAAATCATGGGCAAACAAGGACTTTCAGTTGAAACTGCACACTGAACACAGAATGCTATGTCATCGACATTTTAATGAAACAGCATTTGTGGACTTCCCATCCAAGAAATTGAGACGTTTTGCTTCACCAGATGTGGAGGTAAGCTAAACAGTGACAACCAAATATAGAGTAACAATGACGTAGGTGTCGTTGGACACTCGATGTAAGCAGAGCTTCTCTTATGTATTCTTTATAAAATCGATAACTTAAAGATAGATGGTGGTAGGGGTATAGTGATGGGCTAGTGGTAACGACCCTGACTTACAAGTTCTAGGTTGTGGGTTCGAACCCAGACAGGCACTTTACTTTGTGTAAATAAATAATTTCATCTAAATTAAATCTGACAGACATGGTATGCTAACCCCAAATAAATTGGGATAAGTGCAGGAGGATGATATTAAGTTAAAACTATAGAAATCGCTACTAATATATTAGAATTTCGTATATAACTAATGCCAACATTTCTTTGCAGGATGTTACCATGCCATTTCTACAAGTGGAACCTGTAGCTGGTCCATCACAGCCTCTTGTGGATATAACCAATATATGTTACCCATCAACACTTAATCTCCCGGGACCCTCTGGAATTAGTAACAAAATTCCTGAAAATAAAAGTTTCATGAAATGCAAGAAATATTTGCAAAAAGTTTGCCTGTTGAAAAAGCAATTGAAGCGCTTGAAAACCAAGCAATATCTGCAAAAATTAAGCACCAGTGATGCTGTGATGAAACTCACTGATAAAATAAGCCCAACCTTTGCTTTATTATTGCAAGCAGAAATTAGAAATTTTAAGAAGTGTGCTAAGGGACGTAGATGGACTGCTGAAGATAAAATTACTGCATTAAGACTATATAAACGGTCTCCCACTTGCTACAGACTACTAAGGCGAATGTTTTGCCTGCCGGCTCCAACAACTTTAAAAGTGCTCTTGCAAAAATGCAAACTCAACGTTGGCATCAACAAACGGCTGTTTGAAATTGTTGGGAAGTTTTGTTCAGCCCAAGAAGCTGTTAATAATGAATTCATAATAATGTTTGATGAAATAGCATTAAAAAAACATTTACAATATAATGTGAAAGAAGATAGCATAGAAGGCTTTCAAGACCATGGTGTCCAGGGTTGAACAGCACAACTAGTGTCTTACGCACTAGTCTTCATGATAGCTGGGATTAGAAAAAAAATAAAGCAGCCCATGGCCTATTATCTATCAGGATCTTCAGTCACTGCCGATAGATTAGCAGTCCTAATAAAAGAGGTAAGCTTAATTAGTTTATACTCACTGTATGAATAGCACCCCCAACGGTCTATTGAAGGACTGAGTGCGGAAACCAAACCCATAACATAAAACATACTGTATGAATCTATAATGTTAATAATTTACTGTCTCTAAGGTACAGTTGCATAAATTTACCAATATGGCAATGATATGAATCATAACCAAGTTATGTTTATTTTTCAGGTGCTTGAACAATGTGATGAACATGGCATTAATATAGCAGCCAGTGTGTGTGACATGGATGGAGTTAACAGAAGGGCTTTAAGCATTTTAGGGCCAACTACTACCTCTCCCTATTTTAAAATAAATAATAAAAAAGTTGTCGCACTTTTTGATTCGCCTCATTTAATAAAGTGCTTCAGAAATTTATTTTTAAAGCATGACATACAATGCTCAACAAATATAACATCAGTTGATGGAAATCAGGGAACAGGTAAACATTACATTTTATAAATAACTGGGTTGGAGTGTAGCTTATGGGGCACTATGGAGCGTAATAAATAATATTTATAGGCCTATTTCTTGGAAACGGTGTGTCGAAGGGCCAACCTTCTTGGAACGTAAATGATTTCTATAGTTGAAACTGCAATAAGATAGTAATAAAACCTCAACTCCTACAAGTCCGCCCCTAAGATGACCCACTGACCGATAACTGGCAGTTGTTGATCCAAGAAGAAACCTATTCAATTGTATTTAAACTGTTCATGATATTATATTGTTTCAGGTGTAGCCAAATGGAGTCACATTGTCAAATTTTATGAACTGGACAACTCAAATCCAAACTTTGTGTTTGCACCCTGTCTCAAACAAGAACATTTGAATCCCAATACTAAGCAAAAGATGAGGGTAAAACTAGCCGTTCAAGTGCTGAGCCACACAGTTGCTGCTGGCATGTTTGCTAAAATATCACAAGGTAACTTGGTTTATTGAAATGCATTCATGTAAAGGATTCCTAGATAATTTCTTTGTTCTAAAAATCCATACTACAAAATAATATTATAAATGTGAAAGTAGCTCAGTTTTCCTACCGGTCTGATGGTTTGTTACGTTTTCTACATACTGCAAAAAACCGCTAAACCCTGGGAAATGACATAGGGTAGTATTAATCCTGGCAACGCGGGAGGAGCCACGGGCGGAAGCTAGTAGTAAATAAATTGATGCATTGTTATATTGAGAATGGGCAGCAGCGTTGTCTATGCATTACACCATCATACCATACTGCGATCGCCAACCCGCCTGCCAAGCGTGGCGATTATGGCAACCCCCCCCCCAAAATTGGGGGAGGCCTATGTCCAGCAGTGGACGTCTTTCGGCTGAAATGATGATGATGATGATGATTGTTATATTTAATAAAAATGAAATATTATGTTCTATTACAGGTGAATTAACAGCTGACGCGGCTGTGACGGCGGATATTATATCCAGAATGGACAAGCTGTTCGATACTCTCAACAGCGACACGGTGGATCTGCGAAGAGGAAAACCTTTCGCGACCAATTTAAAAATTTCATCGCCGCATTTGAAATTTATAAGAGAAATGAAATTATTTTTAGAATCACTCAAAATCATAGGCTCCAAATGCACACCACCATCGCAAATAGGTTGGCTGTGGACGCTTAATGGAGTAGAAATGTTGTGGGAAAGTTTGCGCCAAAAACATAAAGCTATAAAAAGTCTAGCGACTCGAAGGCTACAACAAGATCCTTTAGAAAATTTATTTGGGTGCATTCGGGGAAATTGTGGTTCAAGCTGCAGTCCTACCACTGGTCAGTTTGTCGCAGGCTTAAAAACTGCTATTTTAACTAGCCTTGCTCATATTGGTGGTGGAAACTGTGAGCTCGACAACAATGAGGTTATTATTGACAATTTTAAATTATTGTTTCGAAATAATAATCGCTCTGAAAAGCATACCGAAGAAACTTCAACCTCATCTTCGGTATGGACGTTAAATGACGATAACATTCACGAAGAAGTATTTGAGGAAAATGGTGAATCACAAGCATGTGCTTATGTGTGTGGATTTTTGATAAAAAATTATAAAAATGATTGCGCGAAATGTAAATCAATATTTACAACATCGGACCGAACGGTTATGCATTCTTTTAATCAATTTAAAGAATATAATGATTTTAAAGAGTCACTAAATTATGCTAGTCAAAACTTTGTTCTCTGTGTGGAATGTTGTGCCACCTGTATAAATGATTATTTGTTAACGAATGCTCATAAAAAAGCACTAATGCAAGAATTATCTAACATTTTAAAAAATTCTGTCAATTTTAACTTTCTAAATGATTGCACGGAGCACAAAGAAAGTAACATAAATTATATAATTAAAAGTGTCTTTCATATTACGATTAAAAGATTTTGTACAAAAAAAAATAGATCTTTTTCTCAAGAATCCGCCACAATAGCACTTAGGAAAAAAATAAATTTATTAAAACATGTTTAAGTAGTAGCATGGTTGGTAGGACTCATACTATGCGGCTTTGTAAAACCCAGGGACTTTAAAAACACCTTCATAAAGGTAATTATAAGTTTGATAACAGAATCAAATACACAAATATGTAACCCTTATAAATGTGTTTTTCAATAATGTGTTATCCCAAAACACTTTAAAAACTGTAACAGTAATATTATTGTATCTGTAACCGATATAAAAGTGTTAAGAGCGTTTACGCCGTACGGCTTTTCATACAAACTTTCAAGCCCATATAATTCGAAATGAATGAACCGATTTTAATGAAACTTCCTACGCATAAGCAGGATACAAAGGTCTAAAAGTTAGTACTTAGAGAAATTTTCCATAGAAACAGAGATTTCCAGTTATCTTTTTTTAAATAAGACATTTCGAAAATGTTCCCTACTAACTTTTTAGACCTTTGTATCCTGCTTATGTGTATGAAGTTTCATTAAAATCGGTTCATTAATTTCGAAAAATAAGGGTTTGAAAGTTTGTATGAAATGCCGTACGGCTTAAACGCTCACAGGAGGAAACAGGGCGTGCGATTCTCCATACAAATGTATTCCCCACGTTAATAGTTCCTATGTATGCGATGTGTATTGAGTAATTTATAATAAACTACTTCTGACCTATAAGACCAACTACTGTTTTTATTATAAAAATACTAGTAAGAAGCTTTGAATTTTAGAAATAAACCACAAACTTGTGATTTTTGTCAAAATTTAAAGTTTTTTACACTCATAATCATCTTTTAAGATATCAGCAAGCAAGAAAGGCTGCTTGACCACCAAAGCGGAGCTGGAAAATTGTAACCAGTGAAATTGCACAATAATTTAACATCGGTTACAGTTTCCCAGTTCTGCTTTCGTGGACAGTTCTTTAAATAAATATCTCAAAGAAATCCGATTTTGAATTTCCCGCTTACGCGAGTTTATGGGGGCATCCGCCAGGGAGCGCCAAAACCGTACCATTTTATTTGTACGTACTTGACATTCTTCTCGCTAGAGTAAATATGTTCCTTGGTGCGAGTTCACTTGTCGTTCGGTCGGGATAGTGCACGGTTTTTGACAAAAATAATGAGGTAAAAATGGAACAACAAAACCAATTAAACCAGTTGCAGACCACACCAGCTAAGGTGAAATCAACACCTTCTCCGAAGAATAAAAAGTAAGTTTCGCAAAGTATCTAGGTACCTGTTTGCTTACACCATACAAAAATAAATTAAACCTTGCGTTATAGGTTCTAGAGAAAACTTGACTGGAACAGTAGAAATGTTTTTTTTTTAGAATGTGTAATGACGTATCAAAATGATAACTAAAACTTAATGTTTGAAAGCGCCCGCGCGCCCTTGCGTGCGTGCTCTAGGCCCTGTTCTTTTTCCAAAATGATTGTGTGTTATATGAGTTATAGTTGTTATTTTCGTTCCTGAATACAAATGAATTCTGAAAGGGGAGGGATGTGGGGTAGTTATCAAAAAAAAAAATAATCGACTTCAAAAAGCTAAAAATAACTTTAATTTCGGAAGTCTGTCTTTTAAAAGTCGATTTAATTTTTATATTTCGTAATTTTTTGTTTTAAGTAAAAGCTGGAATATTTGTTGTAGGTAATAGTTTGTTTTAGTAAATATTGCACTAGAATTTGACCAAGGTTTTTACATTCTCTTTGACACAGTACTACACCCATAGCTCGTATCAATAAGCCATGCCGTCACACTTACACGTATTAGTCCATATTTTGAAAATTACTGAATCGTTTTTGATGAAACTTGCATTGTTCCATAAGTTGAAGAAAATGTAAGCCAATAAAAAAGAAATGGTCACGATCCGGTAGCTGCGGAGAAATGCGTGGACATACATACATTTATAAAATTGTGTTTGTTTGGAAGCCCTAATAGATTGTCATGTGTGAATATAATGCAGTTCCAATAATATTACATACATACGTGTCGAATTGATAACCTCCTTTTTTTGAAGTCGGTAAAAATGATTTTAACTTTTACTTGTGTGCCTTGTAGGTCCGAGTCAACAGTAAGCTCTGAATTTTCGGAAAGTATAAATGACACAATTGAGGACAGTGACATTGACAACTCTAGAAATAACGAAACTTCATTATCAGTCAGAGAACGAAAGTAAGTGAAATTTAATAAAAAGTAAACATTTAACCTTTGTACTTGTATGTCTCTGTTTGCAATTTTTCTGCATTTCCTTATTTTCTTTACAACAAAGTGCTTACTTACTTACATACTAATTGTACTTACATTTTCAGGTTATATTTGTTTGGAAAACCCGAATCCAATGGCTTCAACTCAACAAAACAATCTCCTGTCCAAGAAAAAGGCAAAAAAAACATAGTGGTGTATAGCAGTAGTGACACTAGTGATATAATTAACACATCGACAGTTTCTTTGGAGTTAACTCATTCCTTTTTCAATGATTCGTCGGATACGAGCACAAACTTTCGAGTACCTGGTCTCGATCAAATAGACAGCTACATTTGTCGTGATCAAACACAAGAGCCATTTAAAAAGCGACCTAAAATAACTATTCTTTCTGATGAGAAAGTACATATCCTTAACAATAATCTGTATTTATCTAAACAGTCCATTCAACCCACCATAACTGTAGATCACTATGAACCAGAAAAAGAGGCTATATATTTCAATTTATGTAATGTCAAAGATGTCAAAACTACTAGCAATCTTCTCTGTCCAAGCAATCCCTCTCATGATTTGAATCTTACTCATGCTAAAACTGCGACTTCCTACTTACCAAACACGTCAGATGTTTCTCAACTAAATATAGCTGTACTGGAAGTATCCGGCGCTACCAACTACGCGGCTGGTACCATCATTATTGATACTTCGTCTTCAAACTTGCATAAAGAAGCAAGTTCATGCGTATCTGGCACAAAAATTGAATTCAGCACCGCTCCCGGTATAACTTCAGACATTTGCATAGACGCTAATATTTGTAACTTCAAGAACCGGCCTTGAAGTCTCATAGCTCACAGTCTGATAATACTTTCAGCGAAAATGTAAAGTCAGATGATAGTTCTCTTGATAGTAATCTTGGAATCGACCTGGCACTTCTTATGACGTAACTGCTGACTGGAATCGACCTGGCACTTCTTATGGCGTAACTGAAGATTGGAATCAACCTGGCACTTCTTATGACGTAACTGAAGACAGGAATCAACCTGGCACTTCTTATGACGTAACTGAAGACTGGAATCAACCTGGCACTACTTATGACGTAACTGAAGACTGGAATCAATCAGGCACTTCTCGTGACCATACAGTGGCTGCAGATTTACTAGGATCTTCGAATCTTCTTAGCAGGCCTGATAAGAACAAATCAAACTCCACAGTAAAAAAGCGCCTCAAGAGAAAATGTAAGAAAGGATTTAAGAGAGCGCATAGTGATTTCATGTCTGATGATGAGTTCTATTCAAATTTCCGGAAAGTAAAGATTTTTCAGCTGGTAGTTCTGACGTGTGGTCATAGAAAGAAAGCGAGGTATCTGATACGTCAGATAAATTACATACAAAGAAAAATAAACGTAAGAAAAATATAACTAAACAGAAAGCAAAACCGATCGAAACAAACGAGCAAGAGAAACCCGTTAAATATAAAAAGGAAAAACTGATTAACAAGCGAAAAATTATGAAAAGGAATAGAGTAAAGGACGATGCTTACAAAACGTCATCTGGGAAACCCAAAGAACCTAAAAACTGCAGTCTAATCCCTGTCAACCAGGAAAATGTCCTAGGCAATGTTATGAGCATTTAGATGAAAGGCGACAAAGAATTTTCGACCACTTTTGGAATTTAGATATTCAGCAAAAAAGAGATTGGTTGGTGCACTGTGCACTAAGAGTACCAATTAAACGGAAAAAGACTGATTCAACTAAAAGTAAAAGACAATGTACATTCGAGTACTATATAAATGAAGGAGAAAGACGGAGACAAATTTGTCAAAAAAAATTACTAAAGTCTTTAGATATTACACAGCATTTTTTGTTATATACACTGTGTAATGCACAAGAAGACGGTTTATCCCAAAAAGATAAACGAAGTAAACCAATTAATAACATGAAATATGAAGAAGCTACTTTAAATGACACATCACATTACTGTAGGCATTCAAGCAATAGGCTGTATTTACCACAAGAATTCAAAACGTTGACTAACTTATACCGCTTATACCGAAAATCATGCGAACAGAAAAAGATAAATTACCTGAGCGAACGTGTTTTTATTAATCTGTTCCATAAGGAATACAGCAACATAACTATTTACGTTCCGAAGAAGGATAAGTGCAACATTTGCGCTAAACATGAAAACAATCCAAAGGAGGCAGAAAAGGACAAGGAAAAGATGAAAGATCACTTGAAAGAAAAACACGCTACTTACGAAAGATTTACTAGTCATCAAAACTATTCTGTAAACAAGGATACTCTAGTTGCAAGCTTTGATTTACAAAAGATTTTAAATACGCCTCATGGTGACAATATTTGGTTATTCTATAGCAGAAAATACACTGTGTATAACTTTACGATTTATGAAAGCTCTACTCAAAACGGGTTTTGCTATGTTTGGGGTGAATGTGATGATGGAAAACGAGGGTCAATTGATAGGGTCCTGCCTTTAAGTATCTGAAAGATGTCGATGATAGAGGAATAAGAAAAGTTATCCTGTATTGCGATGCTTGCACTGGACAAAATCGTAATAGGACAATGCTGGCAATATTGCAACATTTTTTGTCAATATCCAAGAATGTCGAAACGATTCAGATTAACTTCTTATTGACTAGTCATAGTTACATGCCAGTTGACAGCATGCACTCGGTTATTAAACGAGAAGTGCGAAAATTGACTGTTTGGAGTTACAAGCAATGGCCTAGTTACATGGAATGTGCTAGAAAGAATCCACGTCCCTACGTCGTAACCGTTATGGAGAACAAGGATTTCATTGACTGGGACCCCGTTACAGAAAAACTGTTTCCACAAAAGACAAAGGACTTGCAAGTTACGAAAATTAGAATAGCTACGATAAAGAAAAAAGACCTTAAAACCATTTGGACTAAACACTCTATGAAGGAGGAAGCGGTTGTTTATGTCATCAAAATAAATGGAGAATTGGCAGCCAAAAAGATAGGGAGTAATCCAGAACGTAAAACGAGAAGTGGGAAGGGACAAGGAAAAGAGATGGGAAAGAGTAAGGTTAAGAGTAAAACATCTTTTAGTGTGCCGTCATCAGTAGCAGACTCGCCTGATATAACAGTGGACAATAATTGCATAGAACTAAGACCTTTGTATAACACCAGGCTGCCAATATCGTTGGCAAAATACAAAGATTTAAAAAAAATGTGCGTGAATGCTATGCCTAGTAGATTTCATGAAGATTATTTAAAGCTACCATATTGCGCTGAAGTGATTGATAATTTAAATCAAACGGACGAAGAAGATAATGTTGATGAAAACCTTGATTGAAACCATTGATCTCAATTTTATTAATATTTTATTTAAATGATTGTAATAACTAAACATTGATCTCATACTCTTATTGAAGGCTGATTAAGAGCGTTTACGCCGTACGGCATTTCATACAAACTTTCAAGCTCTTATTTTTCGCAATGAATGAACCGATTTTAATGAAACTTCATAAGCATAAGCAGGATACGAAGGTCTAAAAAGTTAGTAGAAAACATTTTCGAAAAATAGTGTTACAGCCAAATTAGACCGATTTTAAATTTTCCATAGAAACAGAGATTTCCAGTTATCTTTTTTTAAATAAGACATTTCAAAAATGTTTTCTACTAACTTTTTAGACCCTGGTATCCTGCTTATGCGTATGAAGTTTCATTAAAATCGGTTCATTCATTTCGAAAAATAAGGGCTTGAAAGTTTGTATGAAAAGCCGTACGACGTAAACGCTCTTAAGCGGTAGAAGTAAAATTGTTTAATTTTATTTGATTAACAATGCCTTAAGAGCGTTTACGTCGTACGGCATTTCATACAAACTTTCAAGCCCTTATTTTTCGAAATCAATGAACCGATTTTAATGAAACTTCGTACGCATAAGCAGGCCTCAAAGGTCTAAAAAGTTAGTAAAGGACATTTTCGAAATGTCTAATTTAAAAAAGATAACTAGAAATCTGTTTCTATGGAAAGTTTAAAATCGGTCTAATTTGGCTGTAACACTATTTTTCGAAAATAATTTCTACTCACTTTTTAGACCTTTGTATCCTACTTATGCGTATGAAGTTTCATCAAAATAGGTTCATTCATTCCGGAAAACAAGAGCTCGAAAATTTGTATGAAATGCCGTACGGCGTAAAGGCTCTATTATGATTATTTTCAGTTACTTTTTTTATTTGAATAAGAATTCTAAGTAAGTAGGTTATACGTAAAATTGTTACCATTTTTTAAATAATTTGACTATAATAAACATAAATTAAATAAAAATTGTTTTATTACAATTAATAGAAATTGGCTATTACAATGTACAAACATTGCATGTAAGTAACACACAACAAAACACACACACGGTTGTATTACATTTTCATGTCTCTTAAATGATTTTTATAACGATTTCCAAATATAAAATATCCGTACGTCAAAAGTTTGTGCTTCATTTTCTTTCAAAAATCTCTTTACACTGTATTATTTTTCATACATTTTTTCAACAAGACCTTTACACTATTTTTTTCATTATAGGTTGGATCCAACGTAGAGATCAATTTAATGTAAGGGACGGGACTACAAGATACTTGTTCAGTAAGGGACATTACTAACAAAATACGTTGGTGTAAGGGACATCTATTTTCTTAAATACCTAACTTATTTAAATAAAAGTTACACAGGTAGATAGAGCACCAAAATACAAGATTATGTGTGAAATCAGATGCGAAAAAGGTTAATAACAAAAAAAGTTATGGGCGACTTAGTCCGAAAAAAAACCTTGTCGGCCTGAAAAATCGTATTTTGTCCCTTACACCAATTGAACCTACGGTCGACGGTATGCAGTTGGATGAAGCGCCAACGACTGCAACCCGCAAAGCGGACATAAAGATATGGATGCAGGAGCACGGTGTCTCATTTGAAGAAGACTGGACCAAAGCAGAGCTGCTCATGCAGCTAAAAAAGCATCGCCCAGAGAATAAGTATTTGGTGGACGAACTTCTGCGTGAACATGGCCATGAAGTCCTAAGACTCCCTCCTTACAACTGCGACCTAAACCCGATAGGATATGTTTGGAATTTAATAAAACGGGTCGCAGATAAAAATGTGGAGCAACATGAAAATAAAATTGAGGAGTTCACAAAAAGAGCTATAGCTTCAATTACGCGAGACGACTGGAAGTAACAAGTAAACCACATCAAAAGAGTCGAAGAAGAATACTGGAATCGCGATGTAGGTAGGGAGAGTGAAATAGAGGACTTCATTATCAGTGTCGGTATGAACAGCGACAGAGAATATGAAAGTGACGACTATAAAGACCAGGACTGTGAAAGTGACCAGTCCATGGAGGATTATAATCAATTGATGGACGGAATTGAACCAATTATGGGTTCAGATGACCAGGATACTGCTGGACCAAGCGGTTTATAAAACCTTTTGTCCCCTGTTGATCGTTTCAAAGCCATAAAAATTAATTAAATTTACTTCAAATTCTCTGTCTGATTCGTACATTTTTAAACTAAATCCTTTTCTTGTGTCTTATAGAGAACTAATAATCATTTAGCTAGGCAGGTACCGCCTGTCTTGTTCAAAAACCAGCGTGAAATGATCGCACAAAACACGCGTACGCGTCAGCGGCGTCGGTCTAGTGTGAACACCAATCACACACGTCGGCGACGTCTCAGACGTGTGTCGGTCTAATGTAGTTCCGCCTTTACTTTACTGGCCTAAGGGATAAGGACTTAAGGACGTGACTTTATGTATGTATGTGAGGTGATATTTTTGTAATATGATTCTGATATGTCACAATTAATAAAGACAAATTTTAAAATCCAGTGTTATATGTACATGTACCCTTGTTCCTTATTTATTTTATTAATTGTTTTAGACTTATAGTGCGCCAGCAGGGCGGAGAGATTTCTTGGTTAAAGAGGCGTAGGAATAAAACGATGTTCTCGTTCAACAGTTTTTATAATGAGTAAGCTAATTTCAATTTTAAGTTAACATAGATAATATAGGATGTCATAGACAGAATCTACACAAAGATTGTTGTTTCTTAATTAAAAGTGGTGCCATCTAACCGAGATAATACAAGTTAATTAGACTGACGCCTGACTATAACAAGATGTATTGGTTTTGTCTAACCATCGAACTATTTTCATAATTGGCTGTGGTAATGTCTTCTGTTGGTCAAAGATGGCGCTGCGTTAACATTAATATTTTTGACATTATTTCTACTATTATTAATTAATAATATTAAAAAAGAATAATTTATAACAAAAAAAGTCAATAAAAAAATAAAAATCGATGTTTGAGAACTTGTTTTGCCAACCGTACCATGCGTACCCGCCGCCATTTTCAGATCTATTCTTTATCTGCGCAGCTTATATAAGTACTAACCTGAAAACTACTTGTGGCGAAGTAGCGTAATGTCAGCAGTAACATTATTTCCGGGGCGAATGGTAATCCTCTTTTGGTCGGTTTACTTAGGTCGGGTGCCAGCAAAGGCAATATTACACTTTTTACGGTTTCTGGCGTAAATCTATAGCGTGCATGAAATTTTGAAGCGAGTATTTTGAAAAGGGATCAGAATAATCACGTAAATACAGCCTCGGCCCCACTACTCTCCCTAGTAGCATTTTTGGTTGGCTACGATTGGCCAACGGTAGGTACATGGATGGAATATGGTTCGTTAAATCACCCACATGTAACTTACATTGTCCCAACGATGATTAATATCGTTATTATGCCGAACTGATTGCCAATAGTGGGCCTTCATGCATTTTTGCTACCGTTGGCTAAACAGTCTTGGTTTACCTGCAGTGAATAAAAGTTGGCCCACCAGAAATTAAATACAACTGGCCAGCGGTAGGGACATTGTTGGAATATAGTAAGTGAAATCACAAATAGTATTGGCCGGTGGCCCAACAAAGATTAAATACATTATGCCGACCGAAGATACATGAATCCATTCAAATAGGTATGTCAAAATGGCTGTCAGTCTACAAAGCAGTCGTGTTATTTCCGATTTTGGCCACACTCCTTAGAATTCTTGTCGGTCTGTAACATCGTTCCGTCTTGTGAGATGCATTTATTATTGCGGACCTAAGTTGGCCCAAGAAATTGAAGCAACCAATTTGGAGGGTCGGGCGGGGGGAGAGTCATCGCGTCGCGCGTGGCTCAACGCATGATGTCCCGCCGTGCGTCCGCTAGGAATGGTGATTCTTTCCGAAAAAGATCGATTTTTAAATCGATCGAATCACAACCTGATGAATCGATTCACAAAAAAACCGAGGTCTAAAATAAAAGAATAATTTCCTAAAAATCGTTTTTTTTTTTCAAGTTTGCATTTACAATGTAAATATAAATTCATTTTATTAAAAACAAAAAGATAAGTACCATAAATTATCATAATAAACGATCTCTTATCAGTAAAATCAGGTAATTTGATAAAAACATTTATTTTTAATATCAGATGGCCAATTCTACTAATTTAGAACGTTCAAAATCTAGTCGCAGTCGGCGACAAACAAATGTCAAAAACTTGTCAAAATATATGGGAAATTAGACGTATTTTTGACAGATCGAGACTGAGATCAGATTGTGAACGTTCTTAAAATTAGTAGAATTGCCCCTCAGATCAGCTAGCCTATTCTACTAATTTAAAACGTTCAAAATCTAGTCGCAGTCTCATCTCAGCGACAAACAAATGTCAAATACTTGTCAAAATGTATGGGAAATTAGAGGTACTTTTGACAGATTGAGACTGAGATCAGACTGTGAACGTTCTTAAAATTAGTAGAATTGCCCCTCTGGTATAAAAGAAAACATTTATTTTCTAAAAGTATTTGTTACATTAAAAAGTTAAGAAAATAGATAATAATTATAGCATATAGTTCCCAATGCTTAATATTTAAGGCTGAGTTGCATCATCTGACTTTAACCGTAACTTTAACCATAACCGGTGATTTTTGTATGCAGTTTGACAGACTTTTGACGTTTGTTAAAGTTAAAGTAAGATGATGCAACCCAGGCTAAGTTTTTTAAAAACAACAGTCAGCCAAGTCTACTGGGATCCAAACGGTTAAAAATCGTTAAAAATCAAATGTCAATATTCAAGGGTGAAATATCGATTCAGTACTACATATCGATTTTTTTGGCCAAAAAATCGGTTCTTCGATTAATCGATTTCAGATCGCCATGATGCCATTCCTACCAATCCGCCATTTTGTGATGTATCGTTTGACCGTCAAACGATACATTCCAAAATGGCGGATTGGACGACACGAAACGAACACCGTCAAACTTTGACGGTGTTCGTTTCGTGTTGGTGAAGAAAATCTGTGAATTCTTTACGTTTCGTTGTGTAAAAAAATGTATCTTGTAATTGAGTTTGAGGACAATGCCTTAGGCATAGTAAGAAATACTTGGCTGACGCCGCGCAAAAATTAAAGTCTGTGGCCGCTTTATAAAATAGCTAGCAAATTCAACAAATGCTTGCTAACACAAGAGCTACCTGATGAAAATTGGCCGCTGTACGCCATAAAGCGTGTTATGTATGAAACTGGTGAGTTAACCTTTATTATTTAAAGCTTATAAACTAATTGGTAGGTAATATCTACTAAGGGCGTTTGCTACGTTAAGCGTGCGCACGTGGCGGGTGCCCCGCCTCGCGTGTTTGTATTGAAAGTGAAAGATAGTATGAGTAGGGGAGCAGCGATATCTAGCGCAGACGCGTCCGGCGGGTTAGCTCATACTATCTTTCAATACAAACAAGCGAGGCGGGCACACACGCGTAGTGAACGCCCTAACATAACCCGATTTGAAGGACAGAAAGGCGGTTTTACACATTATGGTCACTTACATTCTGTCTGACTTGTATGCTAGTTGTTTTGTTTGTTTGTACCTACATGAGACAAACCTTGATACTTACCCGGCTGGATTATTATGATAAAATACTTCTACTAAACATTCTTCATTCAATCATTCGACATTTCTATTCTATTCTACTTAGAACATACACTTTCAAATGATTTTGATTTTTTTTTTGACATTTAGCCAGGGAGAAATGCAAAAAGCAAAGTCTGATCTAGTCTCGGATTCGGAGCAATCTAAAAAGAAGAGGAAAATGAACCGTAATATAGTTGCTAGTGACACTGAGGATGAAGAAGAAAACTATATTAACTTCAAATACCCAGACCCACCTAAGCCAGGACTATCAACTTGCAAGTCCAAGTCAAGAAAAGATTCAAAGAAAACATTGACAACTGGTAAGATATAATATTAAAAATTTGTGTGATGGGCAGATAGATTTGTTTGCTCTGTGTCTGCGTGTTTAATATCTATATGTATGTACTAGCTGCATTTATACAGTCCACTTATAGTTTAATTAGAGATAACCACCATCCGAAACAGTATTTAATAATATCAATAAATGTTTTTATTTTTTTAGCAGAAATACTTAAAATACAGATTGATCAACAGTCAAGAATTGACACACCAAGTCCACATCCCCAAACGAAAACTCAACCCGTAACCTTACATCAGGGAACCTAGCAGGTAATGTAGCATAGATATAATGCCGAAAGCAAACGAATTAAAGTGTTATTTTGGATGTGTGGTTGATGGTCAGCTTTATTTCATTTAGCAATTTTATATTCTATTCTATCAGTGTAATTCTGTTTTTTATGTATCTGTATTTGCTATAATGTGCTGTGCACCAAGCTACATTTTTTTTTTTTATAAACATTGTAGTAGGTAATCACAATAAAATTTATCTACAATTTCTGACTTGTGAAGGATTCACTCAAATAGGAATATTAATTTTCAGGTCCCCTACACCGTTACCCTAAATGTGATTATCCACATACAAACAAATTTAAGCAATGGAAGTCCATACTCAGTCCAGCAACTTCAGCACGAGGCAATGAATATATTTATAACAATGTTCGGTTATGCTACAGGCACTTTGAAAAAAAATTTCAATTACCAAGTCATCGCTTGACCAAAAATGCAGTACCGACGTTGAATATATTTTGTAAGTACAGTATGCCTCAATACTGCTTAGGCGCGCTATGGTTGAAATTTCTGTGAACATGCTTCGCGCCGTCCCCGCGCCCGCGCCGCAGGCCCGTATTTACATCTGTGTGTGTACACTTGCTAACGTCAAACGAAACAAAACATATCGTCATCGCTTTTTCACACGCGCGGCGTAATTACGTATGACCTTGGTTGGTTCATACCACTGCTAAAATTCACAACTTCATAACAAGTACTGCTAGCGGATAACGTAGCGTATAGGATTAGTAAACACGCAGGCCTGGGTTGGAATCTCGAGATGGAACTTTGATTTACCTTTTCAACAATAATCTTATCTTTTTTTATTATTCGATAAATTAATACACGAGAATAATAATGTAATATTTGTTTTATTTGTATTATTATATTGTTATTGAACATGCGGGGTAAAAAAAAAAAAAAAATTAAGTGATTTCAAAAATTTTATTCGTTATAATTTGATAAATAAACTTTTAAAACAGTTTATTTTCTCATAAAGAACAATTTATTGAAGTAAAGCAGGTAATCAGTGAGCTACGACCATTAGACTTAAAATATTGTAACTATCTTAGTAATAAAATAATATTGTGCTTTAATTGCGGATATAGCTTAAGTATTCATTTTCAAAATTCATTTTGAAAAGAAGATTGAAACTATAAACCTCAAAATAATCCTTATTACGGATATGACACAATAATATTTTAATATTACTAAAATCAATTTGTAATTTATAACTTAATACGTTGTATAACCCCCATTATTATCCATGCTATCAAGTAAACGCTGGCGTATGGATCCTGTAATGTTTAAACATATATCTTCATATTTCCTTGCAATGCAACTTCATCTGGTAGGTAACTGGTTGGTTAAAACCACTTGTTTCTTATTCACTGACTATACTCTTCCTTATATCTTTTGACCCTCCGACTCACAGTAGGTAATTTCTATAAAACAAAAAAGGAATATTGTAAGGCTACTAGCAAAATTATAAAATATTAAGTAGATACTTATTACTTTTTTAAACAAAATTATTTTGAAAATAGTTCAAATGTTACAAAATGATTATATTATAATTTATACATAATGCTATATTCATCATTCCAAAAGTAAATAAATAAACTCTTGGAAATATTATTTTTTTCTTCTATTTAGACCCTATGGTAAATATAAAACGTTTAATAAAATAACTACAAGGATCAGCAGTTAAACTTTAATTAGCTAAATGATAGATAAAATAATTAAATCATAATACTCACAGTCAGTCCGGTTTCATCAATTTTGTGATATAATATTAAGTCCACTTTTACGCTGCGCGATAATATCCGCTTTCATCTCAAAGCTTACATTTCAAAATGAACTATTACACAGCTATTATAATAGATTAAACACACGTCACTAACCCACAATATCAAAAACCAACCAAGAACGAACAACATTCTATTAGACGCGGTGAATGAGCCGTAAGTTACCTGCATCTGTCTACCATACCTAATTTATTTATTTAGATTTCTGTGGGTATACTCATAAAGTTTTACGAATTATGTGAACAAGACGAACATGACACGGAACTATATTCAAAAGCGTGATTATTCGAGTAATATGCGGGTGTGTGTGTCAAATTACTCATTAAAAGAAGGTCGTAAGTCAAACTAAACGTTAAGCAATTAGTTTTAAAGTTGCCTATGGACTTTTGGCGTGGATAGTACATACATACCATTCTACATAAATAATTATAAAAATATGTGCTATTATTATTGTTAACTGCCTGCAGTGTCCCATTGTTAACTGATATCATCTGCATCTAATCTAGCAGAAGAAGCATTTAATCTCTAAAAACCTTTTCAATATAGAAACTATTACTAGAGCTATGAACTTTTACAGTGATTGGTTGAGTCACTGTTGAGCGAAGCGCTTACCAACAAACAGCATATCTCTAGGGTCCCATACCTGAAGGCCCCTATTATTACTAAGCCTCCGCTATCCATCTGTCCGACTCTGTCGGTCTGTTTGTCTCAGATCTGATATTTTCACCAAATGTGTTTCTGTTGCTTCTATAAACAAAAAATAAAAAAAATATGTTAAAAACTAAATATAAGAATTTTTTTTTTAATTTATTGTACGGAAACCTTGTGTGTGAGTCTGACTCGCACTTGGCTGGCTTTGTTGATAGATGTTTTTAATTCTAGATAAGAAATGTTGGCTTACAAAAGGAACTGCATCTATAAAATTATTTATTCAATTTTGAAATAACTAAGCATTTCTCATTTATATCCACAGCTTTGAGTCAAACTGAAGAACAGCCCTCAACATCAGCTGTATCAGTGGCATATGAAGAGAGGTTGCCAGCAACATCTGGAATTGACTCTTTAGAATTAAGACATATAATGGCTCCAAGTAAGTATCAAATTCATATTATAGAGCTATGAGTTTTACTGTTATTATGTCATTATTAGACAAGCAATGCAATTTTTCATGGATATCTGTCTGAAAATAACATTCTACGTCTTGTGAACTCAGACTGGCTTATGCCTAGGAATCCTAAACAAGGCATAGAAATAAGGTGTATACAAAATTGTCTGTCTGTCTGTCAGCAGGCCGTATCGGCCGGTCGCATGAACCATAATAGGGTGACAGCAGATTTTTTTCTCAGAATGTGTATTATATGCTATAACAACAAAACAAGAATAAATTAAAAATTAAAGGAATCTCCTATACAACAAACATGTTTGTTCGGTTAATGGTACAGAACCCTTCTTGTAAGAGTCTGACTCGCACTTGGCCGGTTTTATTTTTTCAATTCTCAATAACAGCCCCCTACATGTACACGTACAGGCGTGATAATGATATACCCATACCACACAACCATAAAATCTTCAAGTTATCTTAAACTGTTTAAATAATTTCATATAAATACAGTTTAAGATATTTTTTAAGATTTTATGTTCTCTATTTGTTGAATTTGGCAGTGTAACAATCTCCCCACTTGGTTTTCACTACTGGAAAATAATTTCCAGTAGTGAAAACCAAGTGGGTAGTCTGTAGTACAGACATTATTAGAATAGTATATAAATACTATTCTAATAATGTCTGTACTACATGTGATATGTAATTATTGTATAAATTAAATCAATTTTCTCATATATATTTACAGCTTTCGGTGGACAAGGAGCTTCGACATCAACTGCCAGTGCAAATGAAGAGAGACCACCAACAACAGCCGTTGATGATTCCTCGAATTCAACGCGCACAGTACCTCCACGTGAGTATAAGTATAGTTAAAATCTCGCTGCAGACTTTGTCATAAATCATAATCGGAGTAGGGATGTGCGCTAGTTGCGCGCGCTCAAGGCCATTATCGATAACAGAATCATTAAGGTTATCACGTAAACATACTGCATTCATTAAGTATGCAGGGTAACTAATGAGTACTAATGTGTTTTTACGAGACTTCCTTCTCGTAAGAACACATTAGTATATCCATTAGTTAATTCTATAAACAGAAGGTAGTTATATGTTTTTACGTTCTTAATTACATAAAAAGAGGGTAATTAACAAATATGTTTTTGTCTCCTTTGCTATCCGCTAGTTGCGCCGTGCTATTAAGTATATATAAATCGCTACAAAAATAAATTAGATCATTCCTATTTTGGATTACAAGAGTTACACAATGGAGCAGGCTCATTATTTGTCATGCTGGCTGCGCCAAATATGGCTTTTTACAAGAAGCAAAGTGGGTATTTCGTGCTGTAAAGTCAAAAAATGATGATTATCATTCCGAAATGAATGCCGAAGGCTTTACGGAGTGGTTTAAGAAATTGCTGCTAGGTCTAGAAGAACCGTCTGTTATTATAATGGACAATGCTAGCTACCATTCCCAGCAAATAAATCTTGTACCAATATCTAGCACCAGAAAGAGCGAAATTCAAGAGTGGCTTCGAGAGCATGGAATTGAATTTACATCAAAAGAGTTCAAACCAGAGCTCTTACAAAAGGTGCGTCGACATCGACCGGAAAAAACATATCACTTGGATCAAATGGCTTTGGAGCATGGTCATGAAGTTATCCGCTTGCCGCCTTACCACTGTCAGTACAATTCCATCGAGTTGGTGTGGACTCAAGTAAAAAATGAAGTTGCAACGAAAAACAAAACCTTCAAGACAGCTGATGTCGAGAAGTTAGTCGATGAAGCCATTTCCAATGTCTCCATTGAAAATTGGCAAAAATGTGTGGAACATGCAGAATTGTTGCAAGACGAAGACTTAAGAAAAGCACATTTATGCGAAGAGTTCATCATTCATGTGGATGATGATGACGATGACTCAGACGAAGAATTTTAATTTTCTATTTTTAGTTTTATATATACGTTCTTTAGTTTATATATTTAATATGCTTTGTAGTAAATTTGGTAATAAAATAAAAAAAAATGTGTATTTATTTCTATCACCCATTTATAAATATATAAAACTATCGATATATCTCATCGACTGCAGTAATGCACAGGACTACGTGTGGGCGTGGCCTGCCCATAAGGCCCGTGAGTGGGAAAGAGAGCGAAACACTCGAATGATTTATGACCGAGTCTGCAGCGAGATTTTAACTATACTACACTCGAGAGCAATGAATCCGGGTCACTTAAAGAATGTTAAAAATCTCGGAAACTAAAAATGATAGGTTAATGCAATAAATTGTATTTAATAGACAATGTAATACTCCTTAAATGAAAGTAAAAAAAATATGAGTCACCATACATTTTATTAACACAAAATTACATAAAGAAAAAAACTGCTGATCTCTCCTTAAAACAAAAATAGGAAACATGAAATTTTTGAACTTTATTACGATTTTCTTGAATTTTAATACTTCGTATTGCCTCCTCGTGCTTCCATTACTGCGTTTACGCGGTTTGGCATGCTGTACACCAAGTTCCTTATACGATTTTGGGGAATATTCTCCCATTCCTCTGTGAGAGCAATTTTGAGCTCACGAAGCGTGATTGGGGGAGGGTTTCGTTGTTTTACGCATCTGCCTAGCTCGTCCCAAGCATGCTCGATCGGGTTGATATCCGGGCTGCGCGCTGGCCACTCCATCCGAGTAATGTTCATCTCTTGAAGGTAGTCATTCACAATCCTACCTGTATGAGGTCGGGTGGTCTGACATATAGTTAAATTTAAAAACTGTATAAACAGTTTAAAATTCTCGGAGATTTATCTTCCTGGGGATCCTAATTTGGCGTACAATGAATTTATCAACACGTTTAAATTGTTCTACGATTTATGCTTCCCGTTCAAGGAAATCAAAATCAACACATTTAATAAACCTAAATGGCTATCAAATGGCGTTAAATTGTGCAGTAAGAAAAAAAGAAAACTCCTATGGCAATTTAGATTGAATCCTAATCAAGAAAATAAAAAGAAAATTGCTACTTATTCTAAACTGTATAATAAAATTATTAGTCTAACGCAGAAAGCACAGAATAACTACAAAATACAACAATCAAAAAATAAATCGAAGACTACATGGCAAATAATTAATCAGTCAAACAACAATATCCCTAAACAGCAAATTGAAAAAATAAGAGTTGGTAATCGAACTATCCACAAACCGTTGGATATCGCTAATGCTTTTAATGACTTTTTTGTTGACAAAATTTGTCCAAAATTAGATGCTGAATACAAACCTAAAGCGTCAATTACATCAAGAAGTCCTAAATCAATGTTTATGGCACCTAGCACACCACACGACATACATAAAATAATAATGTCATTAAAAAACACTGGTAGTGTAGGTTTTGATGGGATCGCCACTAAGATATTAAAGTCAGTGTCAATTGAGATATGCAATCATCTAAGTCACTTAATCAATCTTAGTATATGTACGGGTATATACCCAGAAGCATTAAAAATATCTATAATTAAGCCTTTATTCAAGAAAGAAGATAAGGAATTGATGGAATATTATAGACCCATTTCACTCTTACCAGTCATCTCAAAAGTATTTGAAAAGTACATCTACAAACAGTTAATTAGCTTCATTGAAAAGAATAATATATTATGTGAAGAACAAAAAGGATTTAGGCAGCATAGAACTAAATAGATAATTAGAAGTGTGGATAAACGATCCCCCATATGTGCCATATTTTGTGACATGACGCAGGCTTTTGATTACGTCCATTATAATACATTGTTAAGTAAATTGGAAGCCTACGGCATAAGAGGTAACGTGCTCGAACTTTTGAAATCGTATTTGGAAAACAGAACGCAGATAACCGAGATTAGTCGCATTAATGTAATAAATAAACATGAAGAGGTATCACGATCACGAGAGCGTAAAATTAAATTTGGTGTTCCACAAGGAAGCGTTGTGGGCCCGTTTGGATTTATATTATACGTTAATGATATGCCCACGTCCATTGAACACCCTTTAACTATGTTTGCTGATGATAGCACCATTACAATCCCTTGTAAAAACGCAAATACATATGAAACGGACATAAATAATTCTCTTAATAATTTAATTAAATGGCTAGATAAAAATAATTTGAATATAAATTTAAGTAAGACTAAGATAATGCACTTCAGACAACGTATGCCTGGTGTGCCTAACCTTCATATACATCACAAAACTGACGATATTGATGAAGTAACTGATACCAAATTTTTGGGATTACAAATAGACTGCAGTTTAAATTGGAAAGCACATATAGGCGTATTGTGTAAAAAATTGAGTTCGTCGGCATATGCTTTATATAGGTTATCATCTATAGTCGATACCAAAGCACTTCTTGCGGCTTACTACGGCATAGCTGAATCTCACTTGCGCTACGGTGTCATTTTCTGGGCAAATTCCACCGATAAAGAGATAGCATTTAAGGCTCAAAAAAGATGTCTCCGGTCAATGTTTAAATTAAAAACCACCGACAGTTGCAAGCCATATTTTAAGCAGTACAACATTTTGACACTTCCCTGTATTTATATTCTCGAAGTAGCTGTGTTTGTAAAGAACAATCCAAATCGTTTTGAACGTTTGGCCGATGTATTTCCAAGAAATAGGCGAGACAATACAAAATTAAATCAGGTATCCTGTCAGACAGCTATGATGCGCAAAAGTATTTACAACATGGCCCCGATTGTTTATAATAAATTGCCACGTGCTTGGAAAGAATTGAAAACGTTGCAATTCAAAAGTAGACTTCGAAAATTATTAATAGATAAAACGTACTACAGTGTCACTGAGTTCTTAACGGACAAAACTTTTTCTGAATACCGGTAATTTTTAATTAAATAAATATTAATTTAGTTAAGGAATGTTACATATTATCTAGGACCTGGAATTTTAATGTATGTTTGTTTTGTTTATGTTCGACCACGATTTTTATTATAATTATAAGTACTGTTAATGACAATTTAAATTTTTAATCATTTTATTTAATGTAGATATATTGTTATAATTAAGTTAATGTTTTAATGACAATTTGAATTTTGACTACGATTTTTATCCTTATGTATACTGTTAATGACAATTTAAATTTTTAATCATTTTATTTATTGTAGGTATATTGTTATAATTAAGTTAATGTTTCAATGACAATTTGAATTTTAATAATTTTATTTATTGAATGTATTAATTAATTTAATGTTTTAATGAGAATTTTAATTTTTATCAATTTTGTATAATGAAAATGTTTGCATGCCGAATGGTGAAATATGGCAGAGCTCTGATTTAAACCTTCTACTATCTACTTATGTATTACCCATATTTGCAAATAAATGCTATTCTATTCTATTCTATTCCATCGTGCTTGTAGAGCATAAATTTTGATTCGTCGGAGAACATAACTTTTGACCAATCTTCAATACTCCAATTTACATGGCTCTGGGCATATCTTAGTCTTGAAATACGATGCCCACGCTCCAGTTTAGGGCCGTTTGCAGGTCTAAGGGGTTTTAAGTTAGATTCAGCAAGCCGACGTCTTACTGTCCATGCACTTGGGTTACTTCCTCCGAGGCGTCGAAACTGATTTGTGAGTTCAGTTCCTGTGAGAAAGCGATTTCGAAGCATGGTGTTCACCAAGTATCGGTCTTCTCGTGCTGTGGTACACCTGGTTCTGCCCGTTCCTGGTCTGCGTAGGTTAGAACCAGTTTCTTCGTAACGTCGGAGAACTCTTTGTACTGTTGACAGCGACACACCGACAGTCCTGGCTGTATCGCGCTGACTCCGGCCGGTTTCCAGCATTGTAAGTATTCTGGTGCATTCTTCAGGCGTAAGCGACATAATTTCAGCTTGAATAATGAACCTAGAGCACTATTAACATGGTTTATGTACCCACATAAATGACAGATTACAAACAAAAGCAAAACCAAATGCTGTAATTTCGTAGTTCCATCTTCGAAAGTGGCCCTTTTTCAAATTTGATTTTTTTATGATATAACTTTACAATAACTAAGAAGTTTTAATACCTTCATTTAAGGAGTACTACATTGTCTATTAAATACAATTTATTGCATTAACCTAGCATTTTTAGTTTCCGAGATTTTTAGGATTCTTTAAGTGACCCGGATTCATTGCTCTCGAGTCTATATATTTATTTTTACATTGTCTTAGCTGTGCCCGCGGATTCGTCCGCGTGGAATAGTGACTTTCGGCAGAATTTTTATTCGCATTAAAAAGTAGCCTATGACTTTTCTCAGGCTCTAGACTATCACTGTACCAAATTTCATTTAAATCGGGTCAGTAGTTTAAGCTTGAGTGCGTAACACACAGACAGAGTTACTTTCGCATTTATAATATTAGTAAGGCTAGTAAGGACTAGCTACTCCCCGCGGCTCAGCCCGCATAAATGCCGAAAAAAGTTATAGCTTTTAGACGCATAGATTTCATGTGTTATTCTTGTAATATTAGTTGGATAATAAAAATTGGATACAACTGGATTATTTTTTATTACAGACCCTAAGAGAACATGTTATTTGAAACCCACGGACAATGCCATTGTAAGGCTAAACGAGAAGCTACAGAAACTACGGGCGAAATGCAAATCGCAATCATGAAAAATACGCGTAGCTAAAAAAATGTCTATGTCCAAAAAAATGTTGAAATATATTGAAAAACTACCTGATGCGGCACAAACTTTCATGAAAATGCAAATGAAGTGGAAAAAGAAACCACGAGGGATACGCTACACTATTGAAGAAAAAATTATGTCCTTAACAATTATGAAGCAGAGTCCAAAAGCCTATAAACTTTTACAAAAAATGTTTGTGTTACTTTCAAAACGTTGTTTACAAAAAATACTTGGGGCATTTAGGCATTAATAAAGAAATATTAGAAAATTTGTAAAATGTAGTTCGGCGGATGCCAGAACAGAAAAAACTCGTCAATTATTTGACGAAGTGTCTTTGTCGCCTGGTCTCGTATATAACGCTTCCCTAAATGAAATCATAGGCTTCGAAGACAATGGCATTAATAAAAACAATAATATTGCAGATCATGCGCTAGTTTTTATGATTAAAAGTAATAAATCCAAAACAAAACAACCCATTTCTTTTACATTTTGCCAAAACAGCACAAAAAAAAGTGTTTTAAAAGAACTTTTAGTAAAAATTATAGAAGAAATAAACAACACAGGGCTGCGAATTGTTGCCACAATATGTGATCAATGTTCATCAAGTGTAAGAAATAATCTTTGATTAAAGATGCTAAATTTACACAAAATGGAGTGGAGAAGTGGGCAAAATGGGAACACTTAAAAATGTTAATGGCTGTGGACGTACGCGAAGATGAAATTCGTCTCGTAAATAAACTAACTGAGACATATTGTTGATAAGGACAAAATTAAAAAAAATGAAAGTTAAATTAGCCGCTCAGGTATTTAGTCAAAGAGTGTCTTCTGCAATGAGATTTTTATCAAGTAAGTGTGAATGGATTTCCTTTAAAATAATTTATACTAACATTTGGCTGGTGTTTTTTTATTACATTTTATTTAATTCAGCAATACTACATAGGAGTAATAAGAGGCAATTTAACGCATATCGTCCCGAGTCCGCCATATTTATACCACAAGATGTCGGAAAGTCCGGCTGTCCTTAATAACGGATAAAACGGCAAAGTGAACGAATGTCAGTTTGGTCGTTGGCTTATTGGATACAGGAACAATACAACATTTGAATTCTCATTGGTTGACGAAATCGTGTAGCAGCGCCGATTTTTAAACAAAAAACTAATATGTGTGTAAGGAAACATACGTCCGATTATTACAACTGGCGACCGTGAATAATAATAACAATAATTGTCAGGACTTTATGACATACGATAATTTGTCCGATATAATGACCACAAGGACTCCGTAGGATATAACATTCAGGATATAATATTTATAGACATGTGAAATTGCTTGAAGTAGAAAAATAAAAACCTGGTAGACCAACTTAGAGTAGTTTTTGATCAAATTACTAAATGCAGTTTCTAAGATGAGACATGAGGAAGATGCTCTTAATTTCAGCTGTAACTGACAATTTCTTATGACAAAAAATAACTTACAGAACATAATTGTATTTTTTTTTCAGCACATGGAGTTTTGCCACAGGAGTGTCAAGATACAGCTGATTATTTGTTAATATTTGATAAATGATTTGATTCTTTCAATGGTCATTCCTATCAAGGTGATTCAAAAATATATAAATGCTGTGTGAAAAGGAATTCCCCTCACTTCCAACTGTGGGCTGATTTACTCCCAATTTTAGAATCAAACAAGTTTAAATCAATTTACCGTAGAAACAACATTGATCAGATAAGATATGAGTTGATTCCTTCAATTAGAAATTGGTTCCACATATTAAGACCTTTAGAGAAATGTGGCAGTATTTATTATTAAATCACAATGTTGTTAATTTAGTAACTAGAAACTTTAATCAAGATCCCCTAGAAAATTTCTTTAGTAATATTAGAAATGATGGAGTTAGAAATGTTAATCCTGATTGTAATCAATTTATGAATGCATTTAAAACGTTGATTATTAATAATTTTAATTCACCCCATTCTGCAGGTGCAAATTGTGAAGAAGATTATAATTCATGTATGCAATCATTATCTCACTTGATTTTAACCAATCGTCATGATTCTGAAAGCTCTGATTTTGCATGTAAGGTTGAATCTTTGCTTCATGTAATGCACGAAATTAAAATTAATGTAAATAATTCGGTGTGCAATTGTTACAAATTAAAATTTGTTGCCTCTGATGGCAACCTGTGCAGGTGGTTTGGTGTTGGAATTAAAGGAAACAACAAACTATCTCAAACACTTTATAATTAGAAGTTTAAAAAGTAATTATAGAACTAATTTATGTTATTAAATAGATACTAGATAATTTACTAAAGTTAACACTATTAATGCCAGCCAGCTAAAACTTCAGCAGAAAGAGCTATGGGCGTGGGGTGTTGGAGATAAACCCAGTACTGTTCCGTTTAAAAAAGTTAATTTAAATTAAATATTATAAATCACAAATTTAAGTTAATTGATAAGTAACCTTCCAGTTATTAATAAGGGAATTAATTAGTAAATGGGCGCCAGGGACAATAAAAGTCCCGGATCCTGGAGCCGACGAAGGTGTCCAATATTCTTCCGGAGGAACATATAATGTCGAACCCAAGATCCTCAATTTAAATTAGGTTGAAGACCGGTTTCCAGTGTAGAAAACCGGACTAAGGTAACTAACCGGTTCTTATAGAAACCATATTAAATTAAATAAATAAATTCTTAGGAATATAAAAAAAACCGTCCCGCCTGCGCTATCGCTAGACGGACTCAGCCAGCCGCACAGTCGTCTCCGCAGGAGGCTTCAAGCGTACTCGAGGAACGGGTCTCGCGTCCAGGCCCCAGACGCTCCTCTAGATCCTGGCGGCGAGACGAACCTCTCGAGGTGCGTCTCCTGGAAACGACAATACGGGACCCAATAATAAAGGGGTAAACTAATTAACATTCCTTGAGGTGACCGAGCTGGGAAATCTAGAAGGCTAAAACATTAGCCGGTTAACATGGCCTTTGGACACTAGGAATCTGGATTACCAACGTGGCGTTCATCAACTCCACGACAAGGGCTCGTTCCCTTAAACAATAATTGAATACCGTGGTTAACACTGAGGAATCTATGATAAATAGTCAGCGGATGAAATACTCACGGTTGATTTACGGAGAAAGCACTTGACTGCAAGTACCTTGACCGGCTGTAAAGTTGTCTGCGTAAGCGCAATTTGGAATCCTGTAATTAATATTCATGGATCACGACAATATCCTTTTAACAACCAGGGAAGGCTCACAGATCACTTTCAAACACTATTACCACAAAATCCTTACCTTTTAAAACATGATACAAGCTAAGTGCTTTCACTCCTGCGTGTCAAGGGTGAAAAACGCTAACACGATCCCTTAATACTGACATAGATAGCAGACCGGAACTCGGACGGACCATTTCGAAAAACTCCCATAATGCTGGCAAAATGATTATAAGATCACTGAAGATAAACATTACACCAAGATACTTTAATTCTTGAAAATCACTAATAACCACACAACGTGACGTTTAAACGCTGAAACTATACGAATCCTCATGATCCAGATCAACAAACAAATTATTTGTAATATCTAATGCTAAATCTAGTTTAATTTGGGGTAATTACCTCGGAATAGCTAGTCGGGAAATTTCTAATCTATCACCTGGCCACATTATGTCAAAGACGCACAGATTAAAATCGGATTCCTAAACAAAGAAGTTTCTAGAAATAAGTCCATAATGAAAAAATTACTTCATTTCCGTTTACGGTTATTTAGTTTATTATGAATTTTTACTGAAAGCTGAAAATTATGAAGTATTGCTCCATACGATATTATTTCGATGGTTATAAATCAATATGTTAAAATATCGATTAGACTACAACTCTTAATCGGCGACCACCAGATGTCGCACTAACTGTCAGAAACTGACGTTCGACTGAATGACATTTGAAGTGTAAATAAACAATATTTGTTCTAATTTATTATGAAAACCTATTTAATAGGTTTTAGAATAGTAATTTATTGTGATTAAGTGATTACTAAAAAGTCCAGTGACAAAATACAGTTGAAGGAATGAGTTCTTCTATCAAGTGCAGTACAAAGTCAAACTACAATGAAATATATTACTCGGTAACGTCAAAATGTACTACATATGTTTTCAGGTAAATGCTACTTTACTTATTAGTAACGCAACTGTATAGGTACAAAAAAACTACGTAACAGTACCTAAACCAGCAACCACAAGGCATATACAGCCCTCAAAGGTCACTGCGACCAACAATCACTATTAGCGAATTTAAATTTTAGTTTAAATTCAAGTAAAATATAAATAAAAAAAAATGTATTCCTCACCACATGGTGATTTAAAATCCTTGATGGCGACCAACGTGTGTATTAGTTGGAGATAGAGGTTACGTCAATAGCTGTACCTTACAACCCAGTGCTGTTTCTAGAACCTTCCAGTTATTCTAATTTTAAGAAAAAAAAAAACCGTCGCGCAGAATCCTTTGTTTTTTGTGTTCATGTTTTTGTTTGTATTGTTATATACACTGTTATTTACTTTTACGCTTTTTACCTGTGTCCCAATACAAAACTCCAGGACGATTGTCTATGAAAATAAAAGCCTGGTATTAAAATACATACTTACTCTATAAGACTGCTAATATTGTAACGACGTTTATTATAGATAATAATTACACATTGCTCGAGATTATAAATTGTGACAGCCAGTTTTGACTTCAGTTCAGTTTAATTTTTTTTTAATTTCACACAATGGAACGACCCATTTCATTTAATATACTATGAAGTACTGGTCCGAGACGCGAAACCCGCTTCAACCGTAGAGGAACTACTGGTTCAAATTAGGGATCTCAGTAAATTGGTGTGTATACTTATGTTTTGGACAAATAAATGATCTATCTATCTATCTATCTTGGTGTGTTCCGACGATATTGTGGAGACAAATATGGACCCAAAAACTGAACTAAAAGCCATTAAGGACAAACTGCCAGAAATTGGTGAAGTACTAGATAGGTACCCCTCCAGTCTTAAAAAATTCAACCGCGCAAAGGCCTTAGGTTTCCATCTGTTTCATCGTTTGAGTAGGATTACTCCCCCAACTGATCTTAGTACAGATTTTGCAGCCGTTGACAAGCAGCTTAGCGGTTATTTATCAAAAATTGATTCGGTTAACGCGAGCTTCCATCAGACATTTACTGCCGCCGAGGAGACACCGAATGTACTGTCGAATTTACAGACGAAGGACGTCATCGTTTCCTGCATGAAAGAGACTGTTAAAACCCTGGATCATAAATTCGACGGTACAGGTTGCGTGAAAGCGTTTATTGAGCGTCTTGAGGAGCTTTGCGAGGCCAGAGGAATTAGCGAAGCCTCCTTACATCAATCTGCTCTAGACCTTTTCTCGGACGGAGCCTTATTGTGGTACCGGGGAATAAAAGCGTCGGTTAGTGATTGGGCGAAGCTAAAAAAAGAAGTTACTCACAGCTTTCGCTCCGCCAGATTACGATATGCGTCTCTTTTCTGAAATAACGAACAGAACGCAAGGGTCGACTGAGCTGTCATGTATATATATAGCGGTCATGGAGAACCTTTTCAACAGGTTTTCTTACAGGGTTCCGGAACGCGATCGTTTAGCACGGATCAAGTACAATATGAGACCGAAATACACGTCGGGGTTGTCAATAATGACGGTCAACACGCTGGACGAGATAAAAGAGAAGTGTAGACAACTGGAGCTAGGTTTCCATAGCAGGGCTCAGTTCCACGAGCCACCCAAACCTACGTCTTCTTTTGTCGCAGCAGACTTGGCATACCAACCCCCGAAAGGTTCTCACAGGATTGAAGCCGTGCAAACTGATTCTGATTCGTTGTTCTGTGTTCGTTGTAGGGTTAAGGGGCACTCGTTATCACAATGCAAATCTAAGGAAATTGTGTGTTACCGTTGCGGCAAGAAGGGCGTACGTGCACCATCGTGCCCTACGTGCAGTAAAAAGCAGAAGGTTGCTCAGCCTTGTCCAACCTGCACTTCAAAAAACTGAATTTACGGAACTACAGCCAAAATTTTGATAAGTCCGATTGGGACAATTATTTATAATTTTTAAAATTATTTTTTAATACACTAAGGGTAGATACAGTACATTATAAAACTACGGACGATAGTCGTCCACATTTAACAGTCTCTATATACGATGAATATTATTACGGTTTACTCGACTCGGGTTCTTGCATTTCGGTGTTGGGTTTCGATGCTGGCCAACAATTTATAAGGGCTGGTGCTACTCTTCACGCCGATGGACAGTTGGGCAGCATCGTAACTGCCAATGATTCGCGGGCATCCGTGGAGGGTTATTTATTTTTACCAGTGACTCTCATGGGAGTGACTAAGGTTATTAAATTCTATATTATTCCAAATATTACCACACCGGTGATTTTTGGTGTTGATTTTTGGAAGACTTTTAATTTAGCGCCATTTTTTTTAATAAATTACCTATACAATATTTAAAAAACAATAGAGGTCATACATGCATCTCGGAGGTTAGGCACCTACAGCCGTTTGACGAATTAACACCGGATCAAAAGAATGAAGCGGATTTATTAATTAAAGATTTTGAAAAGGTTTCCTTTGAGGCTAAAGGTCGTACCCATCTGTTGCGTCATAAAATAGACACAGGAGAAATTCCTCCTATTAAACAGCGGTCTGCCTGGTCTCTTAGGTGATGCGAAAGACTGTTCCAAGCCGTTTGAAGCCATAAGCATGGACTTGTTAGGTCCGTTGCCACGGTCTAGAGCGGGCTTCACATTTCTTTTAGTAGTCGTGTGCTGTTTTACGAAGTACTGTTTACTATTTCCTTTACGTAGAGCTGTTGGTAAGGCTATAGCAAAGAAACTAGAAGACGGCGTTTTCCTGGTTGCTGGTTTTTATTTTAGCATTGGTTGCTGTATATGCACGGTGCTAGAATAAAGTGAATAAATATATTTAACACTGTTTTTGCGGTTCGTAGTGATACACAGGTTCTAACTGTGTTCACATTTGTGAACTATATTTAGGTTAAGGGAAGGCGATTGTTTAAAAGTTGTTGGGAGTCTGTGGTTGTTGCAGGATTGACACCCCTGTGGGGTGTATAAACCTCCGGATTGCTGGTAATGCAGCATAATGATAGTCCTGAGATTGGAGGCCTTAATGGCGGGCGTGTAGGCTGCATTGATGGAAATCATTTAAGATGGTATTATTTTAAAAGGCTGAATAACCGTCACATTCCTTTATTGAAGACGGTTAGCTAATTTTCACTAGTGTGTAGTATTTAATTTCTTTTAGTGCGTTTTTTTTTGTTCCAGCTAAGCATTATTATCGGCTGTCTACTCATTTAGGATGTGAAAGGTGGTGTACGATGGAGTAGGGTGGTCTCTCCTATGTAAATATAGTAGGTCAGACTAGGATATTAGTTATTTATACATTTTTACTCTCTTTGGAGCTTGTCTTTTACATGTTCGTTAATGGATTAGACTCGTTCCAGGAGAAATAGTATATATTACACAGGTCACATGGATAACTAAAAATAAGCCATAAAACACGGGCGGAATTGTAGACTCGTTAACTAAAGCCTTAGTAGGCTTTCAACCCGCTCTATCAGGCGTCATTGTAGTCAATGACGCCTGATAGAGCGGGTTGTTACTCTATACTTGAAGTGTGACCAGAATCCTTTTAGGTCGTAGGTTTATGTAGTATATAATGTAAACCCAAATTAGTATATTTTATATAGGTTACATGGATAATTAAAAATAAGCCATATAACACGGACGGAATTGCAGACCCGACAAACAAAGCCTACTGCAATGTCGCCTAAATAGAGCGGTCTGTTACTCTATATTTGAAGTGTAACAAGAATTCTGTATTGTTTATGTATATACCTTAACTACTTTTATAAGTATCACTTATGTATAATATTAGAAATCGTACACCGGCTTCCATATTTTTTTTTTGCTTTTCTTTCGTTGTTCCTGTTTTCAGGCATTTTTTTTATTTTTTTATTCTAGTTTTTATTAGAGGCTTTTATCCACCGTGGCATGTCAGCCTCATCATAACTTAAACTATTCTAAACTACCTCTACAAGTATATTAGGTATACATTGTTAATTTCTAAACAAAACCGCAAGTAGGTTTGCTATCTCAGGTGAAGGCTGCGCTAATACTTTAACATAAGGACCGATGTCATATTCGTTTACTTTTATTTTACTCAACAATGTCTCTCTTTCCTTCTTTGTGTTAGTACACTCCATAAGTAGATGGTGAACATCTTCAACCGTTCCGAATGTTTCACAATTGGGAGACCTCACTTTATTCATCAAATAACCAAACTTGCGGGATGGGTAGTGACCAGAGCGTAATCTGTGAAGCAGAACAATATGATACCTACTCATTTCCCTGATAGCAAACCACGGTATCCGAGGAGGCTGATATTGTATAGTTTTTTACCAGATACCCTTTTCCCTACTTCGTTCATCAAAGTACTCCTTAAATCTATCATAACAAATTGTTTTGCAATAACATAATTGTTCTAAATAATTAGGTCGGTCCCTACGTAAAATCCCCTAAGTGGTAGATACGTGATTTGTCTTTTTTTGTTCCATGACCTTCAGGAAAGCCTAAACTATCGTCCAGTTTAATAAAAAAAAATACAAGTTGGCAAATTGACCTTTAAATCCACACACGACATTTACCATTACTACAAAATTGACTAAAACTTCCGACGTAGAACAACAATAGTGGCAATCCAGTCGTTTTACGTTGGACAATTCAATGGAACCCCGCGCGCCTCCCCCGCAACTCCCACTTGCGTGACACATGCGCTCGCGCCATCCTAAAAGACGGTAATGTTTACGTTCTGCTGCGTGATTGAAAATATTATAAAGTAAAAAGTATGCCTCGAAGGGCAAGTGATACAAAAAACAATAATGTGCAACCGCGTAATAGAAAAAAACCAGTTACGTGTGTAAAAAACAAAAATGTTTCCAACAAAACTCGAACAGGTAAGTGAATTTTAATATTATTTTTAATCAAATGTATTTTTACTAAAGTTTACACTTACTATTAAGTATTTTTAAATTGATTATTACTTAGATTTTCCATTTTTGCATTAATCAAACAAATTTTGCATCATTCCAACGTATAGACACGTATTTGGTAGTTCGGTTATTTTACGTCGGAGCATTTAAAAGTAAAGTGTAGTGAGTGGTAGTTATGGGATTCTACGCCGGAAAATAAAACCAGATTTTGTACATAACTACTACTTACGAAATTTTACGCCGGAAATGTTATTTCAATCTCACACTTATGTTATTTTAAAGTATTATAACACAATTTAACACATTATTTTTTTGTTATTTCAGCACTTCGCCAACGTGATTCTTCTGACGATGAACAACAACAAGAAAGTACTATTCAAGTTGTTGCTCAAATGCATAGAAATGTAGCTTCCCTCTCCGATTCGATTATTTTAGAAGAGCTAGATTCATATTCTAATATCTTATTACCTACCCACCTGCAACCACAGGACGAACATGAGTATAGTACCTTTACTTATCCAGATTCACTTAACCTTCCTGATTTGCCTTTAAGCCCGCACTCAACCAATCAAATTACTAACACCATTGTCGCTCATCCCAATGGTGCTATTCTCTCTGACCCCGGAATTATTACAGAAGAGTTTATTACATACACAGAACCAGAGCCACAGTTCTCTCAGGAAATTATCGTTAGAACGTCACACGATCCAGACACAAATATAATTATAGAAGAAATTGACGCCTTGCATGATTCTGAACAAGCTTTGGATACAAGTACTCCCTTAGGGTCTCCTTCTATTTCGACTATAATGCAGAATGTTGAATCAGAAAATTTAAGCTCATTTCATATTGACACCCCAAATTCATCTATGTGTGTCACTTCACCTATGAGTGACGAGACGTATGTACCATCCATTATTGATGAGATGACAGAGAACGATGCCGATGTTAGTAACACAGAAGAAAGTCAATTAACAAAAAAGAAAAGAAAAGTTAAGAAAAAAATGGATGTAGGAAGAATACGCAAGGTTAACAAATCGTCATGGATAGATAGCAAAAGAAAACAGTTAAAAAATCAGGGTTTAAGTTACATCAGTCGAAATGGAAAACCACGATCTGAAAAAGTCATATTACCTGCTTGCGATGATGAGTGTCGATTAAAGTGCAAAGAGAAAATAGGCGAAGATGTTAGAAACGAAATGTTTAATCAATTTTGGTCTCTTGGCAATCGTGAGCGGCAGTGGGATTTCTTGGTTCGTTGGTGTAAAAGAATCGGTAAGAGACGCATAACAACAGAGGGCCTATCAAAAAGATTATTTTCTGTCAAGTACTATCTGCCAAAAACTCTAGATGTTACACACGAAGAAGTTACGGTGTGCAAAAAAATGTTTTTGAACACTTTTGCTATTGGTGACGGCGTCGTACGGACAGCTTTGAAAAAAATTACCGATGGCGAAGGGCTTTCAATAGGTTCTGATCAGAGAGGATTTCATAACAATCACCCTAAAATTAAGAATGATGAAATGATTAAAAGCGTTTCTGACCATGTACAATCATTTACCCCTGTGGAGTCGCACTATACTCGTAAAGAATCCTCGAAATTATACTTAGATAGTGAGTTAACCATGACTAAGATGTTCAAACTCTACAAAGAGTGGGTATCAGAGACAGAGTCAAATAGGGCTAAAACGTTGAGGCAATACACCGACATTGTCAATGAAAACTTCAACATTGAGTTTCATAGACCTAAGAAAGATCAATGTGACGTTTGCATTGCCTTTAAAAACCAGCCGAAGCCAGTTAATCATGAAATTCAAGAACAGTTTGATGAACATTTGCGAAATAAGGACATGGCTCGAAGTCTCAAAAATGAGGATAAACTTTCTGCTATCAACTCACCTAGCACAACCATAACTGCAGCATTTGATTTTCAAAAAGTACACTCTTGTCCTCATGCAGAAACCAGCATATTATACTATAAAAGAAAACTGAATGTTTTTAATTTTACAATTTTCGAGATGGGCCAGAAAGTTGGAACATGTTATATGTGGCATGAGAGCACTGCCAAACGAGGTGCGAATGAGGTGGCTAGTTGTGTCTACGATTTTATCAAGAATCAAGCCTCAAAAGGCATACAAACCATAAACTTATACTCAGATAATTGCGGAGGGCAAAATAGAAATAGAATTGTTTTTATGATGTACCTAATTGCTGCCAAAGAATTTAAGGTAAATATTACACATAGATTTTTAGAAAAAGGCCACACTCAAAACGAAAATGACAGCATTCATGCTCTAATAGAGCGATGTTCTAAGAATAAGGAAATATATACGCCTGATCAATGGTTCGCATTGGTCAGGTGGGCCAAAGAGACTGGAAGTCCGTATATTGTCAAGGAAGTTGCAGGAGATGACATATTAGATTTTAAAAAGTTACTTGCAGGTAAAAATTGGACTAAAAATGACAGGAACATAAAAATAATGTGGACCAGAGTCAGAGAAATTCATGTTTCCTCTTCCGAGCCAGACGTTCTTAAATACAAAAATACATTTAATGAAGAATACCATCGCATAATTGTCAGAAGAACTCAAAACAGGAGGCGTCAAAATCAAACTGATGACGAGTTGAGCCAGGCTTACACTGGACCTTTACCAATCCTGAATGCAAAATTGATAGATCTCAAGTATCTTTGTGAACATAACGTAATTCCTAGACAGTACCATGGATTTTATAATTCTCTTGTCTCTTGTGATGTAACTGATTCAAGTTCCGATAAAGAGCAGTAGTATTTCTCAATAATTTATGCAGTTTAGCATTTACCTAAACAAATTTTGATTGTGATAAAGATAGGAAGTAGATTTTGCAATTATTGAATTTACCTAGAAGTTTTTTTTTGTTCTTACTTTTGCTGATTTTTTACTCCAAAATAATGCTTTTGGTTTAATCGGTTTTTTTAGAAGAAGAGTTTTGATTTTGTTAAACTTCAATTAGTCACTCACAATTAAGTTAGAAAAATGTGATTTTGTTACTTAGTTATTGTTTTATTTTAATTTTGTTACTTAGTTATTGTTTTATTGAGTTATTGTTTTATCGACTATATTGGCGTGTTTCACGGACTCTGGTTATTTGCTTTTGGATTGGATTTTCGTTGATATGGAAAGACAAAACAGTTGTGTGTCGTGCAATCGATCTATGTTACATCGAAGAAAACACAGTCTTAATGCAGTGTTTCTCGAAAGGTACCGGGATCTCGTTCGGGTCCCGTCTAATCGTATGTACAGACGGCTATATAATTGAAGTCGTAGGTGTTATAGTCGTAGGTAGTATTCAGCGACTACTTTGGATGCAACTATTATGCGCAGCCTGATGCGAGAAGACTCAGCTTGGCATTGGCATCTTAGACCTAACGACGTGTTTTTATTGGACCGTGGTTTTCGGGATTCGATCCCTGCTATTGAAGAACGTGGATATAATCCCTACATGCCGCCAACTAGAGGAAGAGGAGAACAGTTATCTACACCTGGCGCTAATAAATCTCGGTTAATTACAATGTGCCGTTGGGTGATCGAAACAATTAATGGACGATTTAAGAAAGATTTTAAAATATTTCGACACACATATTTTAATGTTGCGATGCGAAATATGATGACTGATTTTAAAATAACCGCGGCAATTATCAACGCTACACGGCGTCCATACGAAGATAATATATACGCCGAACAGTTTATGGATAATATAAATAGAGAAAATGAGTTGGCAGAATACGTATCAACAAATAACTTGAACAGACAAAGAGTAGCATTCGTGCCTCTAGATGGAAACAGTCCAGGCTTTGAGGATTTTCCACGGCTGACCTTTGAAGATTTAATCTTATTCACGTTGGGCTCATACCATTTTGAGAATCGCGCGGTCTTATTGTTACGAGCACATACGACCAAACGGGGATTATATCATGGAAATGTATCGACACCAACATTTAATTAATAATAAGATATTGATCAGAGGGCGAATCCAGTCACGTCATATCCGAATGAAACAGTACTATACATATATTTTGTTAAACCCGACACAACATGGAAGACAAAGTATAGAAGAGTATTACTGCTCATGTATACACGGCCGCCGCACTGTCGGGAGCTGCGCCCATATCGCAAGCATAGTTTATTATCTGTCTTGGGCCAGACATCAGGAAGCAACAGATGCACCCGCTGCCTTTTTAAATGATCTTATGCTTGATGTCTACGACGAGACACTGGAGCTTGATGCTCAATAAAACGAACGAGTTTTACTTTAAACTGTGAATCTATTTTTGATAGTAGTAGAAAACATTACACTTCGTATTATTTTGATTTTAAACAAATTTTAAATATAAAAAATATAAAGAATGGTGCGGACCGATGTTCCCTTGTTCGAGAATTTCTTTTGTCTATTTATCAAAAAAGTGAGGTAGAATTATTCCATGTCCTTTTTATTTTGTGCGTGAACTACCGACACTAAATTGCGCCTGATGTAAAACAGTTAGCAACGTTTGACATGGCCACTGAAGTCGCTAAAGCATCAGGCGTAAACATCTTCCCTGCGTCTAAATATTGCAATTTCTGGTAGACGTTCACTATTAATTAAAAGGTAAGACAAATGCTCAAAGAATGACCCTGGTTATTCAGTCCCCTCTGATAGGACATAGTCTCTCAGTTGTTTACTTGCTTGTAGTGCACCCACAAACAAATAATTGATATCACATGATCTGAATTCTGACATGAAGTTGCTACTGAGTCGATCCGATGATTCCTCTGTCTTACTGTTCCCGTATGCCTCTCTGGGGGCCGTGGGAGAGGTTATGCGCCGGACTTTCTCCCATGATCTCAGTGGCCCGGCTAGCTCAGTCGGTAGAGCATGAGAGTCTTAATCTCAGGGTCATGAGAGCATGAGAGTCTTAATCTCAGGGTCGTGGGTTCGAGCCCCACGTTGGGCGCCACTGTTTCGACTGATGATGACTAAATATATGTTTTTATGCGTTATTTATTCTTTTATTTTTACAACAAAAAATAATTAATCATTATGTCAGGTATTACACATATTAACTAGTAACCGTTCTGATATTCAAAGCTTTATATTTGGGTAATATATATACTTAAAGATAGATTATACTTTATTCCGCTATCACATTCGTGTTCGGAGTCAACGTGCAGCCCAACTTTGCACGTACTCCGATAGGCGCTCGGACGAATATTAACTTGTCCACCATCACCAGTATCCCCGATTACGGTGACGGACCTCTGGAGACAGACTCTGAGAGCGAAACAGAGTTTGTTCCCGAAGAAAAGACGATTCGGTTCAAGTGACACGCGAAAATTGTTAAGCCCGAAGTCAGCAAGACGGCGGTCGTCAATCGTCCATTGATCGATCTTCCCGTCGTTGCTGTTCCACTGGTAGAGTCTACGCAAACTGACCTTCATTACGCCCGCGATGTTCGAGAATACCTAAATAGTGAGTACGGAGAACGATGGATAGGCCGCGGTGGACCCGTGGCTTGGCCTCCTAGGTCGCCGGACCTTACGCCATGTGATTTTTTTTTGTGGGGTGAAATTAAACGTCTTGTTGCAAAGTTCCTAACCTAAGACTAAAAATTATTAGTGCATTTGACATTGTTAAAACTGATAGTGCAGTGCCCGATAGACTCCGGAGAAATGTAATTAAACGTGCATGGCTCTGTTTGGAGAGAAATGGACTTCACTTTGAGCAATTGTTACAGTATGATTGACAGTAAGTTTTGTACCTAATTTTTTATTGATTAATCTTCAAAATTGTAAACATAAGTTGGTTGCTATTTCTTTAAAAATACGCCAAAATACGGTCCTCATCCCGTAAAAGTATGAATTCAATATTGTACCTTAAGACAATCACGTACGTTAGAAAATTGCATGTTTAACGGCATACGTTTATGATCACCGGCTATTCGGTCAGTGACCGCTACACGTACCTGCAGCGTTGACGATAAATTAGGCTATTTTGTTGGACCACTTTAAAACGTAATAATTGCTTATTTGTTGATAAAACATAAATCAAAATAAAATTAGCAAATCATATTATTAATTTAGTACACGTTCTGTTGAAATAGCTCAGGGATTTATTATAACCCTGTATTTAAGTACTTACTCGGTCCCCATCCAGCAACAACATCGGATGCAGATATCATGATTAATGAATTTCATAATGAAACAAATACTTTACGAAGGTGTGTAGGGGTTTTAAAGATAGTGTCCCTTTACTACAACAGTGTAACTACACTCTCCATTTTCCAATATCCCTGCGACAGGGTGAAACTCAATTGTCAACAGCGGCAGCAAATAAGTCAAGAATGGTGACAATGTGCAGGTGGATTGTTGAGGCAGTAAATGAGATTTTTAAAATGTCTTATAAAATATTTAGGAGTGAATTTTTCAATACTGCATCTACTCATGCTATGGCAGACTTCAAAATAGCTGCTGCATTGATAAGTTTCACCAAAGGGTTTCAGATAGACCAGAAGAGCAGTAAATGAAAAACTGCAAACATTAGCCGATTCTGTAATTTAAAATAATTTGATTCGAAGACGGACACAGTTCTCCAACTTAAATGCTACTATTGTTAATGTTGAATTTCCTAGATTAACATTTAAAGAACTTGTGTTAATAGCATGTGGAACATATCAGATTAAACAGGGGAAGTCTTATAATGGGGAGCACATAAGAAATGATGGTTCCTATACAATTGAAATGTGCGTTGATAGAGCCTTTTACAAGGATTTCCTTTGGCTGACAATTGCACATTATTACGAAGAAAAATACAAAGCAGACACATAAGCCGTAAAATATATTTTGTTTATTATTATACGAAAATCACACTCCCGGCATCCAAGCAATTAAACAGTATTGCTGCAACAGCTTAGTCGGCCGAAGGACTGTAGGTTGCTGAAAATCCGCGCAGTATTGCTGTCAAAGTGGACTTTGCATACGACCTACAACTCGTAAGTCCCGGCCGTTACCTCTAGGCCACCACAGCTTTCGCAGACAATAAGAGCGTCTGTTCATTCCAGAGAACAGTTCTCTGACGACTTAACAACAGACGTAGAATCACACAAAAACAGACTCAGAATTTACGCTAGGTCTAATTCAGAAAGTCGAAATAACCCAAACACATAAAGCGAAAGCGACCCAGGCTACCATCGCCTTCCTCGGAAGAAAACTCAGTTCTTCTACTTGCGACTGCAAGTGACTTTATTTATTCATCATCACCGGAGAGAAACTACCCCAAAAGTAGACGCTATAATGTTTCAATACACGTACTTAATTCGCCCTTAAAACCGATAGGTACCCTGGGTTCCTGATTGTCATCGATTCATGATTTTTGATTTTAATTACACTGTTTTTTCTAGGTATCTATTCAGTATACTGAAGAAAATTAGGGACATCCGATCTTTTTATAAAGCTCCGCACCCCGCTCAGCAATGTCTGGATAGCGCAGAGGGACCAGCAGCCTCAGTCCTCGTACAAAGTACGTCTTTTAACTCACCATCAGAAAGTTTGAATGAACAAATTTCGCATTCAACGATCATAAGGGACTTAATTTCGCTTCAGACTGGACCATGTCAGCCTCGAATTGACTTTCCATTTTTTGTTTACCCATGTTCCATTTGGTATTATTAGTAATCCATTTATACCGATCCATGATCCGATCCATGTATTGAGTTAATACTTTCAAATTAAAAATCCACGCTCGGACAAGCTGACACCCTGATAAAGTGATAACTGGCATTATTACTAGTTTCGAACCAAATCGGAACAATTTTAATGAACGTTGGAAGGAGATATAGTGCATTTCATCGAATGGTACCTATGGCGTTATGTTGGCACCTCTGTCTGTCAAAGTCAAGAGAAGACGCTCCCGCAGATTTTGTTTATTACCGACTTCACAAAAAGGAGGAGGTACTATGTTCGGATGTTTGTATGTTTTTTTTTCATTTGATTTTTGACTGAAATCATGCCCAAAACTTTGAAAAGTGGTGAAAGAAGGATGGTGCTAAAGGTGAAAAACTTTTGTGAACGTGAAAAACGTAATGATGCCCCGTTAATTCCTTTAAAATGTGTTCAAGCTCGTGTCGCCGCCATTACAGGTTAGTCAAATAGGGTTACCAGTAGCAGTGTAACTTCGTGGAGCATTTCCGACGTTTGGCCCCCAAACTGGAACGGGCCGGGGCCGCCTTCAAGCGGCTCTTGCCCAACCTGAGGGGGCCAAACGCCTCCTGCCGGAGGCTTTACGCGGGGGTCGTGCGGTCCATGGCCATATACGGGGCCCCGGTGTGGGCGCGTTCACTGCGGCGGCGAGCCGCCCACTACCTGAACGCGTCCCAGAAGGTGGTAGCCATAAGGGCTATCCGGGGCTACCGCACGATCTCTGGCGAGGCGCCAAGCCTTCTTGCCGGACTGCCGCCATGGGATCTGGAGGCGATAGTCCTCGCGCGCCTGTATGAGTGGCGCGCGGAGGCACTGCGCCGGGGGGAGGATCCGCTTCCGCGGTAAATCGCTGCGGAGCGGACGGATCTCCGGCGCGATCTCATGGCGGAATGGAAAGAGCGACTGTCGCAACCCAGCGCAGGGCACTCCGCGATAGCGGCGATAAGACCCCTCTTTGAGGAGTGGCTAGAGAGGCGCCACGGCGCCCTCACCTACCGCCTGACGCAGGTCCTCACCGGACACGGAAGTTTCGGGAGGTTCCTGCACATCATCAGGCGGGAGGAAACGCCCGGGTGTTACCATTGTCAGGATCGCCCAGAGGACACGGTGGAGCACACGGTGGAGGTCTGCCCCGCTTGGGCGGAGCACCGCCGTGTCCTCGTAGAGGCGATTGGCAGCGACGGCGACCTCTCGCGTCCGGCCCTGGTGCAAGCCATGGTCCGGGGCGAGAGGGAGTGGGAGGCAGTCACCTCCTTCTGCGAAGCAGTCATGCTAGCGAAGGAGGAGGCGGAACGGCTCAGGGAGAGAGCCTCCCGTCCCAGCCGCCGCGGGAGACGCTCCGGGCGTCGGGAGCCGCGTGACGACTCCCGGCCACCGTAGGCGCGGGCCTGCGGGCGGAGAGTAATGGGTAGCTCACCGCCCGATCAGGACCAGGCCCGTGCCGGACGGCGCGTACGTGTTCCACGCGCGCCTCAAAGAGATGTCAGCATCGAGGAGGGGCCCCTTAGGGCCGAAGCCTGCCGGGTCAGCGGGATTGTCCGAAAGGGTTACCGCTGGCCCGGAACATAAAGGGCTAAGGAAGGAACACGGGTGGGTTTTAGTCAGTAAGAGTCTGACACTCCCTTCCGCTCCACCCAGAGCGGGAGGAGTCATTTGATGATTTCCCATCCTCAAAAAAAAAAAAAAAAAGTAGCAGATAATAATTTCCTCACTTAAACTGCCATTTATTTTATTGACTATGATTGCGACGCGTGCAATGACAATAGACAAATAAACCGAAATATTTGCTTTACATGTATCCGAAAAAACTGTCTAAAATCACCAAAGAAGGTGAGGTCGCAGCCAGCACGTCGACTAAGGTTTCAACACCACGCAAAAGCGGTCCCCGGCCTAAGAGAATCGAACTGGATGACTTCGAACGGTGTGCTATAAGGCATAAAATACATGAATTTTATTCCGTAAAAAAGAATTGCCTACTTTAACAAAGTTATTGCATGAAATACGAAGCCAGATAGAATTCAAAGGAAGTCGTACCACTATTATTAAAGATATGCGAGGTTTTATTTTGAAAAATGTAGATCCAAAAGGAGTCCTAATGGAGAGATACGATATTGTCGCCTGGCGTTATCGATACCTGGAAGAATTGCGAAATAATCGTCTCGGAAACCAGCGCCCAGTTGTATATTTGGACGAGACGTACATATTGGCGTACACGCAACATATTGCGCCGGAAAATGTTGGCAAAGTGAACAAGAAGAAGGTGTATTATCATCAGACTCCAAAGGGCCACGTTGATTTTCGTCCACGCGGGTGGTGCTATGGGTTTCATACCCAATGCTCAACTGATCTTCAGATCTCAGTCACAAGCGGCCGACTATCACGATGATATGAACAAAACGAATTTTAATAAGTGGCTTAGTGAAAAACTTATACCGGATCTGCCTCCCCAATCAATCGTGGTAATGGATAACGCCTCCTACCACACAGTACAACTTAACAAAGCACCAACAATGGCAAGCAGAAAGGCAGAAATGCAAAATTGGATAACAAGTAATGGTCTTTCTTACTTGCCAACTATGATAAAAGCCCAGTTATATCAAATAATAAATGAGCACAAACAGCCACCCGTTTATAAAGCCGATGTAATGATGGAAGCGCATGGGCATAAAGTGGTAAGACCTTATCACTGCGATTTAAACCCCATAGAGCTCATATGGAATGTCTTAAAAAGAAGAATTGCTAAAAAAAAAACGTGGGTCAAGAAGCAAATAAAATCGTCCAAATCACAGAAGAAGCCTTTGCAACGATCACCGACGAAGAATGGAGAAAAGAATGTGAGCACGTGAAAAAAGTGGAAGAAAAATATTACGCCGATGGCCGCTATTGATAGCGAGATGGACAGGTTCATAGTTGAAGTGGGAGACGATAGCGACACTTCTGATGACGAGGATGATATGGAAGATGACGATCTCTCGGGTATAAGTCCGTTGGATGAGCATAATTACTTCAAACACAAATAATTATGATCAGACAAAAAATGCACATTCCGTGCATTCATAATATAATATTATAATGAAAATTATTATATTATTTATGCTTTTTATTACTGTCCTGATTTTAAAAATGATAACAATCGAATAATTTGTAAATATTATAAGAATCTAATTAAAAAACATCCTTTAAATCACCCTTACTTTGAGGTAGGTTATTATAGGTAATATAGCAACACTGTAAAACATTGTTGCCAACATAACGCCATAGGTACTATTCGGTGAAACGCACTCTAGAAGAGTTTGCAAATTCGGAACAGGTGTAAGCACGCTCTAAACGATTACAGTGCAATTCGGAATATACCCAACATTACTGCACGAGAATCTCGTAACCCTGGCAATATCACTTCGGCGAGGTAAAGTGAACACGGGCGCGCGATGAGCGAGTGTCAGTTGAACTGTTGAATAATGTAATAGTACTTGATGATTGATATGCCTCGGAAAGCACGTTAAGCCGTTGGTCCCGGCTGTCATTCGTGGAACTTTGACAGTCGTTACGGGTACAGAAGCCCGAAAGTCTGACAACCAGTCTTACCAAGGGGTATCGTATTACCCAGTAACTGGGTTGTGGAGGTCAGATAGGCAGACGCTCCATGTAAAATACTGGTATTCAGCTGCATCCGGTTAGACTGGAAGCCGACCCAACATAGTTGGGAAAAGATGATGATGACTTGATGATTATTCTTTTATTATTGGCATCGACGAGTTATCTAAGTAGGTACCTATCTGCAATAAAATATAATACAATATAATTCAGTATCCGCGATCCACCGTAATGTGCAATGGTAGGTACAGACAGATAGGATCTTACTTGCGCAGGCGAGGACACTTCACACTGTAATCATGGCTACGTCTAGAGGTATATAGTCTAAGTATGGAAATATTATGTCATAAAAAGTTTTTGACTAAAGTTTTTTCTATCATTTAGTATGAATTAATATGAGTATAAATTTACATATCAGAAATGGAAGCGGATGTAATTTTCTCATTACAGCCTTTGCCTTCTACATCTGGATGTGGATATGAAGTCATTAAGGAACCAATAGCAGGTAAGAAATACAAATTGTTTAAATATTAGTTAGGTATGGATAGTACCTAAGTACCCATTCATAACTATATCCACCGTAGCAATTAACATTGTCGGATCTACATTTTTGCGATTTTCAGTCTAATGCATTTTAGGTCTTACATTAAGTTTAAGAAATGCCCCCGCATAATTATAAAATTGCTAAAATCAACCATCTTTGTTTTTCCAGGTGGAAAAAGTAGTATGTGTTCAGTGCGCACGATTAAGGCTGGCCGCACACGCACGGTAATGCAGATTCGGAAACCTGAATGCTCTTCTTTCATACAAAATGTTCAAACACGCGCACACGTACTTATTTTTTCCGAACAGAAAAAACCTAATATCCGTTTCGAAATTTTCCCCTTGCGTTCGGGTTGTTAGAACAGAAAAAAACCTAATGACTAAAAAAAACATAACAGAGAAAAGTGCACAGACACAGCAAACAAATGTAAGTACCTACTAGCTATTATTTTTATTGTTGTATTAAAGAGGGTTGATAATTCTTTCGCTGTATTGATATGATAGTTCTCCAGCCGGCGTCATGAAGTACTCAGCAAAATTATGTGAGGTAATAGGTAATATAAAACTTCGTTTTCAGAAAAATGCCTCTAAAAAGAAAATATGACGACGACTATATTAAGCTGGGATTTACTTCAATAGAAATTAATGGAGAATCTAGACCGTAATGCGTTTTATGTGCAACTGTTCTTGCTGAGTCCCGTACGGTATATCGAATTACCCTTGAACGATATAACTGTCGACAGAAAGCATGGTTCACCGACCAACGGTAATATGAAAAAATTCTTGGTCGATACCATTATTTAGCGACAGCACGTTTCGCCGAATAACGCTACATAGAATGAATGGTTGGCCGATACCAAGATTTGCCGATGTCTTGGTTCGCCGGAACACGCTTGAACTAAATAATCCTTTACCGATAGCTATTTGCATCGAAAGCACCTTTTCTTACACCGCCGATCCAAAAAGACTAGAAAAGCACTTGTCCCAAAAGAGTGAGATGAGTATAGAAACTTTCTTAGGTGGGCTAGCTCACATCATATCAAAAATCATTAATATAACATATAACTGGTAGTAATTTTTTTTATTCAAAATTGATTGTTTTCTATCATGTTTCTTATGATTACACAGTTTGCAATCTTTATTTTTGTTATTTACCATTTAATTATAAAAATAATAAAATTTGCTGTTTTATTATTTTCTTTACATTTATTTTTATTGAATTACTAAGATAAACGCATGGAAATAGCAGTTTTTGCAATTTAATCGATGTTTGTCAAAATTGTATAAGCCAGAAACTAAAGACAATTATTTTGGATCGGCGGTGTAAGAAAAGGTGCTTTCGATGCAAATAGCTATCGGTAAAGGATTATTTAGTTCAAGCGTGTTCCGGCGAACCAAGACATCGGCAAATCTTGGTATCGGCCAACCATTCATTCTATGTAGCGTTATTCGGCGAAACGTGCTGTCGCTAAATAATGGTATCGACCAATAGTTTTTTCATATTACCGTTCGTCGGTGAACCATGCTTTCTGTCGACAGTTATATCGTTCAAGGGTAATTCGATATACCGTACGGGACTCGTTCTTGCTAACGACGCTTTAAAACCGGCAAAGTTGGAATGTCATTTGAAGACCGTGCATCCGAAGTTTTGTAACAGTTCGCGAGAATTTTTTGAAGGCAAACTAACAAATCTTAAAAAAATGAAAGTTGGACCCAGTGGAACAAGTTATGCAACATCTGAAAAAAGATTATCTGCATCATTTGAAGTTTCAAAATTGATTGTCAAATCGAAAAAAGCACACACAATCGGCGAATCTTTAATAAAGCCCTGTATGCTTAAAGTTGCAGAAGAGCTTTTAGGCGCGGAAGCTCAAAAAAAAATTCGTGAAATACCGCTTTCTAATGACACAGTTAAGTCGCGCATACAAAAAATGTCAACTGATATTGAAGACCAAGTTATTGACAAGATTAAAAACAGCCCTTATTTTGCATTACAATGTGATGAGTCTACCGATGTTTCGCAATGCTGTCAATTACTAGTATTTATTCGATTTTTGGAGGACAATAAAATGTTTAAAGAAGAGTTATTATTTTCTCAAGAGCTGAAAACGACGTCGCAAGGTGCAGATGTTATGAATGCAATAAGTCAATATATGGAGAAACATGGACTTATGTGGGAAAGGCTTGCCGGGTTTTGTACTGACGGTGCTCCTGCTATGCTTGGTTCTCGCTCTGGTCTTGCAGCATTGGTAAAAACCAAAAATCCATCCGCAATAACGACGCACTGCGTTATTCACCGTCAAGCATTGGCTGCCAAAACGCTCCCGGAATGCTTTACTATAGCTCTCAAAACAGCTATAAAAGTACCCACTGACCGAGTTACTTGTTTTTATGGGATTAGTGTTTAATTCAGGGTATTAAAAATATATATGTATTTCATTTACAGGCATACCTTGTGAAAGACCATTGTCAGATGTTACCAATGTCACCAATGTGACCAATTACAATCCAACATCTGCCGAACCTTCCATATCTACAGGTAAGTCATAATTTTATTTACTAGGTGATCTTAAAGTACCTATGTTACTTTGGTCTACACCATAGTAACATAGGTACCTACTTTAAAATCTAAATAAAGGTCAAAAACAAAACTTTTTTTTAAACAGATAACTATATTCATCATAAAATTCAAAGTCCTGACTGACTGATTTTTCAACGCACAGCCTAAACCGCTGCACTGATCCTAGAGACATGAAAGAACAATGCCCACTTTCCATACATTTAAAAACCTGATAATGAAAGTTAATGTATAGTTATAAGTAATGTATAGTTGTAAGTTATATAGGTATAGTAGAAAGAGTACCTGTAAGATTAGAAAATAATGTCATAAAGTCATTTTTACGATTTAAAGTCTACAAAGGCCAAAAAATATTAATGTTACTTTTTAGGTTAGGATTTGCCTTTACGATAGTTTGTTTACTTAGAAAAAGTCTAACTTTGCTATTGTATTGTCAAAAGTGATCACTTGCCTACCCATTTCGTTGGCCGCAGTACATATATACCTACCTACTACATCATCCAGAAATTCTGCTGGAGCAGAGATATTGTCTTTAGAGATGGGTAGCTATTCTAATAACTAGCCAAATAGCGGCTATTCGCGGCTATTTTGCGGTTTAAAATAAAATAAAAAGTAAATGAAAATTGATCATGACATTACAAACTTAACTTATTAATATTATCTATACTTGTGGCCGCGGCGAGGATCGAACTCGAATCGCAATACCTTTTTTTTTTTTTATTTTTTTTACCTCATCGCCTTGATGGGGGGGTCATGGGAATCCGGCTCAGCCTTTGCGTCCACAACCCCCCGGCGCATGCCCGCCTATCTGGCGGGCCCCGCATGTCCCCCCGGCTGGGGGGCTACGAGAATGGCCGGGAACACCTGGCCATTCCCGTCCGGCACTGGTGGAAGCCTGTGCAATACAGGCGAGGGTGCCCCCGCACCCGTCGCCTGCTGGCTTCCACCTGGGAGGAGTCGGAGATGACTGTCATACTGACGTCTTCTTCGACCCCTCCTCCGCCTTCGGAGCGGCGCCGCGAGAGGGTCTACCTCCCGCGCGCGCTCTGCCGCCTCCTTCTGGGACATGACGTGTTCGCAGAAGGAGGCGACTGCCGCCCAGGACCCCTCATCCCCCAGCATGGCGTTGACCAAGCCGGAGAGCGAGAGGTCCGTTCCGATCGCCGCGGTGAGACGGCGGCGCGGCCCGAACCACGACGGGCACACCTCGAGAGTGTGCTGCGCCGTGTCCTCCGCCGCGCCACAGTCGTGACACGACGGCGTCTCCTCCCGCCCGATACGGTGCAGGTACGATCCGAAGCAACCGTGTCCGGACAGCACCTGCACCAGACGGAAGGAGAGGAACCCGTGCGACCGCTCGAGCCAGTCTCGCAGGACCGGCCCAATCGCGTCGAGGGTTCGGCGGCCAAAGGCTGCGGCGGCGAGGTCCCGCGTCCAGTGGACGACAATGGCGTCCTTCGCCTCCCGCCGGACGGCCTCCCGCTCTTCCGGGGCTGGGCGTTCTCCTCTTGCCCTCCGCCCCGCCGTCCATTCATATACTCTGGCGAGCACCCACGCCTCGAGCTCCCAAGGCGGGGTGCTGGCCAGAGCACATGCCGCGGAGAAGCCGACCGTGCGGTAGGCCCTCGCCACCCGCTGGGCTATGGCCCTTTGGGGGGCCCGCAACGCGGCGGCGTTCTCCCTCCTGTTGAGGGAGTCCTCCCAAATAGGGGCCCCGTAAAGGGCCATACTCCTCAAGATGCCGGCGTAAAGTTGCCAACATCGCGCGCTGGGCCCCCCCAAGTTGGGGAGCAGCCACGAGAGGGCGCCCGCAGTCTTCAGCAGGCGCGTCGACAACCCGCTAAATTGCGGGCCGAAACGCCACCTGCGGTCGAGAACAAGGCCCAGATATTTCATCTGGGCCTTCACCCCAATTCGGACGCCCTCCACAAAAAAAAAAAAAAAAAAAAAAAAAAAAAAAAAAAAAAAAAAAGCTAGTAGCTACGCCGCTAGCGAGCGCTAGTCGTTGACTTGTTATTGTTCAATAGCCAAGTAGCCAAAATAGCTGGTTATCTAGCTGGCTATTCCACCACTAATAGCCGGCTAGCTAAGCTATTGAAATTTCGGCTAGTTACCCATCTCTAATTGTCTTGAAACCTAGCTCATCTCAGTAGTTACACACACAAAATGGCACAATACACAACGAGACGCAAGCGCAACAACAAGGTCGCAGAGCTGTCAAAACATCTAAAAAATCCGTTTCACTCGTGCGAACTCAATTATAATCTGCATAATTAATTTATTTCATTATCATGTTATTTTGAATTGATCTGTATTATGCACAGACTAATAAAAAATAGTTATTGATTAAATAAAACTTAAAATAATATATAAAACTCAGAAAAAGAGTTGAATAAAGTCAAGAAGCAGTGTGCAAAACGGAAAGTTGTAAAAAATGAGTAGTTGGATGCGTTCAGGGTAATTGAGATGCGTTCAAAATAAGGTAATAAGACGTTGAGTTAGCATAAAGAAAAATTAATAAATATTTTTTTCCTGGCCTTCTTTTAAAATTGTGATTAGCGTAATGAATGTACAATTAAATTAGCTGAATTTTAATATTTATTTCATTTCTATACATTGTCAGGTGAAAAATGGGCATCCTTCTTTGGAGGGTGTGTTTTTTGTAAAGAGTAGGTATCCACTAAGAAAGGGTTTTTCGAAATACGACCCCTAAGAGGGTGAATGGGGGAGGGTGAAATTTCACGCGGACGAAGTTGCGGACAGAAGCTAGTACTGTCTTTAAAGATCTAGTAGTGCAACAATATTTTTTATGCAGTGTGGCTTGGCAACTTGGCACCAACTTCAAAACGAGACTTTGTTGTTTTAATTTTTTTCAAATCTTTTTCTCATTTAAAAAGTTTTATATACTATTTTCAGTTAACTAAAACTTGAATATTTATTATAGCCTATTTGTTTAACTTTAAAAGAAGAATGATACCCCAATAAATTAGTGAAATCCACTTCAAACATTCATAATTTTTTCCCTGTGGCAACACTACAGCTAACAGCTGTTAAAAATTTGTTCTTGTAATTTAAATCTTAAATATTAAATTTCGTAGTTTTTTTAGGCCTATTTCCAATTAATCCTCAAGTAAATAGGATAATAATGTGTATTTTGTGTTAGATTCACATAGCTAGTGCAAATTAAGCGTAAATATTTCAATGTAAATCGGTGACAGTTACCGGCACAGTGAATTTTGCATTGTCATCTTGATATCAGGTACAATACTCTATATTTTACTTGCTATTAGTTTGTTTACGTACTACAATGTCACCAGCAATTACTTTGTTCATTTTTAGTAAGGCTACTTATTGATGCCAATGAATGCCTCCTTAGAATTTCATCTAAATTTCATTTTTCATTTTAAACTTATCATCTACTTAACTGCTGCCACAACTACATTCTCTCTTCTAATTTCTTGTCGTATCCTTACTAGTTTTAAAGAGTAGCACAGAGTATGAACAAGCTCTTAGTCAAAAACATATATTACAACAGCATCTACATGAGGCTCAAAGTCAAATAACAACTTGAGACGACCAATCTTAACATCACCGCCTCGCTGAACCAAATTCTGTTCAGTGAATTGATGCCTATTGCCCCGTCAATGATTTCTGCCATAAACCTCTTACACCATTGATTTGACAGCTGATGATGAATCAAAATCATATAATTCAGTGACCAGTAAAAATAAACTTAAAAAATACATTAAAATTAATAAATACATTGTTAAAACACAAAAAATGGTAAAAGGACAAAAGTTCTTTATCAAAAATGTTAAATTGAATAGAGAAAAGTTGAATTTACTCAAACAATTAGACATGTATTCTTATAATTTGGAGCATAATACTAGGAAGAACATTGACACAGAGACCTTGCAATCTGAACTTGACCATCTACAGGAGAAACTTAGTTCAATGACCACCAAATATAATACCTCTGAAGACCTTATGAAGGAATATGAGTTGGCAATGAATGAGCTGGTAAACTCACAAAAAAAAAACAACTGTGAGCATTGTAGAACACAATCCAATGTGCTTACACCGGACCATTCATTGACAACTTGCAATACCACCTTACTGCGGCCCTGTGTTGATCTGATAATTCCTCCTACTAATAGTTCGTATAAACATTGTAAACAAACTTTAAATAATGATATTGTATTATTTTGTGATGAGATTGGTAAGGACTTAGGTCACTTGTTGACAGATGAATATCCGGGACACTCAATAATAAATTACTGTATGCCTGGTTGTTCTTTGTTTCATATTATGAAAGAAATTGTTAAATGTAACTTTACTCCGGATACAACTTTATTAATTTTTATGGGTAATAGGGGAAATCTAAGGAGAACAGCTCCAGTGTCATAGAACATTATGCAACCGTTGTTTAAAAAAAGTTGTGTTGTTTACATTTCCTTATAGTAACAGTTTGCCACAGGAAGAAAATAGCTTAAGATTTAAATTGAATATGACATTACATAACTTGACATTTAATAATAACATGTTCCATTTAGTTGATATTAACAATTATGTTAGTAATAATTTCTATTTGACAAAAGATAGATATAACATTGTTATGTCCTATCTTTCAGACTATTATAAAAGACAGATCAGTTTACCACAGGAAGAAAATAGCTTAAGATTTTAATTGAATATGACATTACATAACTAGACATTTAATAATAACATGTTCCATTTAGTTGATATTAACAATTATGTTAGTAATAATTTCTATTTGACAAAAGATAGATATAGCATTGTTATGTACTATCTTTCCGACTATTATAAAAGACAGATAGCTGTGTCGCTATCTTATTTTTATTCTATTACAGTCAAAAATTTGGCTAAACAACTTGCTTCTTTTGAGCAATGCAATGACATTATAAATAATTCTGCCAATAATTTGGTCACTATTAATGACATTGCCAATAATTTAAATTAGAAATTAAGACAATTGAGGCAGCCTCTAGCTATAATGTACAGAGTTTAAAAAATAACTCAAAAAAAAAAAAAAAAACAGTAAATAGTATCAACTTGGTGCTTCAAAATATTCAAGGATTTATGAACAAAGATTTAGAAGTAGAATTATTTATGAATTGTAATAGTATTGACATTCTTTGTATAACAGAACATTGGCTAAAAAGCTACCAGTTCTTGTTCAATTTTAATAATCACCGGGTTGGTAGTTCGTTTAGCAGAATAAATACATGGTGGCTCATTAATTTTAGTAAGTAACCAGCTCAAATTTAAAGATCGTAAAGATATTGTGAGCCTTTCTGTTGAGCGTACAGGTGAAATTGCCTGTATACAGGAAAAGTTTTTAACCAGTGCGCAAATTTTGACATAATAAACTTGAATGTATTTTAATAAACACGTATTTTTTGTTTTGATATGTTTCAATAGTAAAAAATTAAGTTAACGCTTACGAGACTTGTTTACTCAGAAATTTATTTTATGGACGTCGCTTGCCAGTCCGTCGACCGGTCGCCCGATTCACGCCGCGCGTCGACCGGTCGCCTGACGCGCCAGCTGCTATCAGAAGTACTCACGCGCGGTCGCTCTATGTATGCGACGGCGGATTATTGACCCCAGATTAGCGCTACAATTTTTTAAGTGTAGACTGTGTAAAGTTATTTGTAAACGTAATTTTTCGTAAATTCCAATTTATCCTTCATACCTTCATGGGCTTAGGACCATCAAAATGCAGAAAATAAATCATAATAAGTAAGAAAGTAATACGTTTTAGTCCATTCAAAATAAAACATTTAGGTATGATAGGTACTTACATGATACAATTTAGATTGAAACAATTGCATTTTGGCGTATTTAAAAAATTGGAATCAACTATCTTACAACAATGTCTAATCAAAGAGGAACCTAACACACTAAGATTGTTTATAATTTCTTCTTACCTCTACATTTTATTAATCACAATATTTTAAGGCATTTTCAAGGCATAAACGTGCACGTTTAAATAAGTAAGCATTTAGTTTGTTTAGGACACTAACACCACTTTGTACTTCATTGAAAGCGTTAATTATTTTTTCTTTCAAGTCATCTAGGCTCTGAGCCTCTTCTACAACATTTCACTTGTTTCATACACCTTGGTTTGCTGCTAAAATTGTCCTCTCATTAGGGACCGTGGGATTGAGGACCCTTGGGCTCGCATACGAGGTACGCTCTCCCTTTCGTATCTTCTTCGTGCTGCTCGTAAATTTTCATTGCTTAACAAATACACTCGCACCATTTCATAATACTCGCGGTGAGTAAAATGAGACATTGTCACTACGCTACTCTAGTACGCGGCACAACGCGCAGGGACGGCGAGCGAAGGGCGCGACGAACATCCGACCTCCGCTTCCGCAAGTGACGTACTGCATGTGCACGCGTTTTGTTTATCAAACGCCGCGCCGGCGCCGCATGCCCCCCGCACGGCCCGCACCCCCGTCTCGTGCGCTAGCGTGGTCCAGCGGCCGGCGGCCTTCGCGTTTTCATTCATGCTCATTCATAGTATTACTATTAAATTATATCCATGTCTTGCTTATTTCAAATTGGGACAAAGTGGAAAAATGAAAAAAAAAAAGTCATAAACTAAAAATGGAAATGTGTTCTATTGCTTACACTGAGCCACCAAAAAAAATTTACGCAGTGGTTAAAAATTTATCCTGTATAATTGGAGCACTCTATTGTATTAAGTGTGTATAGACCCGTTTTAGGATTGTATGACTGCTTTGAAAAGGTAATGAATGAAGTGTTACACAGGATTTGTATCTCAAACAAGTCCGTTATCTTTTGCGGTGATTTTAATGTCAATTTATTAGAAAACTCAGGTTCTCGTAGTAAAATTTTCTGGTTCAGTCCTACAATCTTCTAATCCTATTTTTGGAGCCCACAAGAATAACCCTAGTGCCACATGCCTAGATAATATTTATACGGATATAATATACCAAGCCACAAAGAAATTATAACTTTATTAGATTCTGATCATTGCGGGCAAAGGATTACTATTCAAAACCAAAACAAAAAAGTGGCTAAAAAGGATATCACTGTTAACCCCAAAACTGCAAGTCGTTTGAAGGCTTTTCAAGTTAAACTCATCAATAAATTACCAGTTTTGTCTATTCATGCTGATCCTAATCATCTTTATGATAATTTTTATAATGTATACTGTAAACAATTTGATTCCACCTTTATTCCCAAGACTATCTCGGTTAATAATAATGCATCGTTTAGTGATTGGGCTACCATTGGTATTCATAAAAGTAGAACACGGCTTTATGAACTTTACAATGAAAGGACTTATATTAACACTGATGAATTTAATTTGTATGTTAGAAATTATTCAAAATTATTTTAAAAAGTTTGTTATATGGCCAAGTCACGTTATTTGGGTTCAAAGATTAAAAACAGCAGTAATGTAATTAAAACGACTTGGAATATTATTAATAGTGAAACGGGAATATCTAGTAACCGAAATACTCACTACAGTGTGTCTATTAATGACAACATAATAAAATCAGACTCACTAAGCGCCGAGTCATTTGAAAATTTATTTTCAGATATTCCCGTTTCAACTACTAAATCACTAAACTCATCACTTTCTGCTGCTGAGTCTTTGCTTAAGGAAAATGTTAATGGTTGTGAATCGGAATTTCATTTTGAACCTGTAGAGATATAAATTAAAACCTTTCACACTTTAAATGTAATAAAAACTGCAGATCTGTGGGGTAATTCTGTAGAAGTAGCTATGTCTATTATTGACATTGTGGCACCTATTCTAGCTCTTATCTTTAATAGTTGTATTGACAATGGGCAGTTTCCTGACCTTATGAAAAATAGTAAAATAATACCTTTGTTTAAATCAGGTAGTACGTCAGACCGAACAAATTATAGACCTACACACATCAAAAGTGTCTAGGGATCAACATATATTTTTGCAATAACTTTTCTCCTGATTGATATTAATTAAAATTTTCCTTAAGGATTCATCAAATAAAGTGTTTTCGTTTGTCACAGTAACGATAAACCAAGTCACCTTTGCATTAATAAAGAAATTTGCCATTTTCCTAATAAAGGGATTTTTGACATTTGAACCACTAACACAAAAGTTCGAAAAAAAGACTGAAATAACAGTTTTCTTTAAAATTTTATTGGGTAACTTAAACAATTAATAATCCGTGTTTCTACCGCGAACACTAACAACACAAGAACATCGGTTTGGCATACTCAAAATGAGTTCATCCAAATCACGCTGTGGAATGGCCGCCCATGTTCGTTGCAACAACAAAAAAAGGTCTTCTTGCGACTGGATACCCTCCATATTCGGCAGAGCTCTTCTCTGTAGCATATCCCATGCATGCTCAATCGGGTTCAAGTCTGGCGACTGAGCAGGCCAGGGCAGGACATTGATGTTAGCTGCGGCGAGAGTCTGTCTTACAACTCTTGCGGTGTGCGGTCGTGCATTATCATGCATTAACTGAAATAAGGGACCGATTTGCACTTGTAGAGGAACGATGACGTCTGATACAATCGTCTCAGCATAAATTTGAGCGTTGAGGTTGCCTCTGATCCAAATCAACTCAGTTCTTCCGCCGATCCAAATACCCGCCCATACCATGATGGTTCCACCACTATAAGGATGGACTTCCTGGCAGGATTTTAATCGCTGTTGGCGTCCAGGGGTTCTTCAGTGTCGTATACGTCTTGTATCCGGTCTCATACCAAAACGAGACTCATCAGAAAAGCACGCGAAACGCCATTGTTCTTCTGCCCAATTTCTGTGTTCAAGAGCCCATTGATATCGAATCCTACGATTGTGCATTGCTATAGGTGGTACCCGTAGCGGTCTTCGGGAATGAAGGTTCACTTCATGCAAGCGGTTTCTGACTGTTTGGTCGCTAATTAAGTTCCCTGAAGAGTGATGAAGCCTCACGGCTAACATCATGGCGGTTATTGTTGGAGCTCTTCGAGTTAAGATTTGAATGTATCGGTCTTGTCTCCGTGTGGTGCAGCGATACCGTCCTCCATGGCGCTCAGCCACGGTACCAGTGCTTCGGTAACGTGTCCAAAGTCGACTGATAACACTCTGACTTGTATTCAGAGCTAAAGCCACAGTACGTTGGCGGGAACCAGCTTCTATCATTCCCACGGCTCTGAGCATTTCTTCCCTGCTTAAATGACGTCGCCGCTCCATAATAACGTTGGTTTTAATCAGTAGTAGGGAAACAGTAGCACTAATAATGTCTTCAATGCGTTGTATGTTTTTATAGGGAAAATATTGACAGCTGATTTTCATCTTTTACTCGAATTTGATTCACAGTTCCTGATCAAATTATAAAATGCACCAAAAAGGATCCATATAAATTTATAAAATCATAAATTTATTACAAAGCCACATCTCAATCTCAAGAAATCCGCATAAAAATGCTTGATCCCTAGACACTTTTGATGTGTGTATTTCTGTACTACCTTTAGTAAAATTTTTGAGAAATTAATTTTAGACCAAATGCAAAGATTTTTTAATAAACATAAATTATTACACAGCAAACAATTCGGTTTCACAAGGGGTCGTTCAACTAATGATGCCGGTGTTGAACTTTAAGGACATATTTATAATGCATGGGAAGATAAATGCGACGCCTTGGGCATCTTTTGTGATTTGTCTAAGGCATTCGATTGCGTTCTTCACGAAACCTTAATCAGGAAACTCCGCCACTACGGGATCCGGAACACTGCTCTGGATCTTCTTACTTCATACTTGAGTAAAAGGATTCAGAGCGTTGACGTTAATGGAAAAAGATCACCCGGATCTACAGTAACAATGGGAGTCCCACAGGGCTCAATTCTTGGTCCTTTCTTGTTTCTTATTTATATTAATGACTTGCCGTACCTCATAAAGGATAATCATGATATAGTGTTGTTTGCAGATGACACTTCTCTTTTGTTTAAACTTAAACGTCAGCAGTTGGTTACTGACGATGTAAATAGCGCGATCTCGAAAGTAGTCCATTGGTTCAATGTTAATAATTTACTTTTAAACGAGAAAAAAACCAAATGCATTAAGTTTACGCTACCCCATGTTAGGCAGGTGAAAACTAATGTGTTGATAAAGGGCGAGGAATTGAATCCTGAAGACAACACAGTATTCTTGGGCATAACTTTGGATGCTAAGCTTCAGTGGGGTCCACATATAGATAAATTATCCAAAAAGCTTAGTTCCGCAGCATACGCTGTTAGAAAAATTCGCAATTTAACTGATATAGAGACTGCCCGTTTAGTGTACTTTAACTATTTTCATAGTGTAATGTCGTACGGTATTCTATTGTGGGGAAATGCCGCCGATATTCAGACTATCTTTGTTTTACAGAAGCGAGCTGTTCGATCAATTTATAAATTAAGTCCGAGACACTCTCAGAGACAAATTTAAAGAGATTAATGTAATGACTGTGCCTTCTCAGTATATTTATGAAAATCTTTTATATGCCCATAAAAACATAAAATTGTTTAAAAAATACAGTGATATCCATAATATAAATACTAGAAACAATATAATATTTCCCTTCACCTCGGACCGCCAACTGGTGTAAACGTGTACACATTCCGTAGTTCTTTATTTTAATAATTATTTATACAAATTTCGACTCAGCTAATTCACACATAAAAATAGAGGCACATGAACGGACCTCAGTTTGACCAAAGCGGAGCAACAGCACCGACCTCTTCGATTCTCCTAGTATCCTGGTACACGGAAGTATATTGGCCACTAACAAGGTACAACTTTTATTTAATCCTGCCCACGCGCACGGCAACGCCCCTGAGAAGTGCCCGCCCATTCACTTGTCATTGGATCGCTCAAAGACAACTTGCGAGTGGTGTTGAGTGTGTTGACTGACGCTATGTGTGTATACTACTGCGGGAGCTTGGCCCGAGCGGATCCACCTTGTGTTTATATTCTCCTGGTGCTTGGATTTGTTCTACTCAATCAAATCTGCTCGGTTTATAGACGTACGATTTGACTTTGAGACAGCCAACTACACAATATATAACTGATTCAACACCAATTATATCCTACATTGTTTATTATCTCCTGGTGCTTGAAATGGATGACATGAGCGGCAAATCACTTTCTGAATCGGACATCGCCGGACAACCTGAACTAAACGTTTCACCTAGTTTTGTAAATCAACGTGGTAAAAATAAACGTCCAAGAGAAAATCACTATGAGTCCGACTTCCGTGCTTTCAAAGAGGAGGTCGAAGCTTTAATATCATATTTAATGACACCACTACAGGAGGGGCTTAAGAAGATATACCCGACATTAATGGAAATTAAAACCACTAATTGTAATATAGAAGCCTCCATGGCCTCTCTGTCCGCACAAAATGATGAGCAAAAGCGCAGGATTGACCAGCTCGAAACTCAAGAAATGAATGACAGAAGCTATATCACCATAATAATGAATGACAGAAGCTATATCACATTAATTTTAATTAAATTAATAATTTCTAATGAATCAGTAAAACAACTGAACTACCTTTTGAGAAGTTTTTTAATTGTTTCAGCACCAAGCGTAGTAAATCTGAAAAAAACTATTAATGAGTTACAAAAAAAGAAAGATAGATATGCTACACGACTGAAGACAGCAGACTTTCCGAAAATACAACTTTTCAGAAGTCTTTATAAAAATTTACTACTTTGGCAGCCTTATTCACAGTTATACAATTTCGCGAAATATCCAAAGGAAAAATGGGAACTCGATTCACGAAAGACGAAAAAATCATGGCTCTTAGCCTTTATAAGCAAGGCCCAAAAGCATATAGATGGCTCAGTAAAATTTTTATCTTGCCATCCCCTACCACACGGGAGTCGACTTATTTCTTGTGCTGGTCTTAACGGACTGATTTTCTCATCCTTTCTCCCTCCTTGTCACGTACTATAGCCTTCTCTGTCTCTCCTCCCACCACCACTAGCAGTTGCAAGCGTCGGTTGGCTTTTGGATTTGCCTCATTGGAGTCGTTGTGGAACCAGGCAGAATTTAAGTTATTAGGCTTCAAAGGACATCAACCAAAATGGGCTAACCGGTGAACAGCTGTATTGGGAAAAAAGAAATTCTTAAATAATTTAGTAATAATATTTAGTAAACATTGGTATCTTTTGGGAGTGTCAAACTAAATGATATTAAAAACGAATAAAAAAGATTTTTAATTGATTATTGGTTGTGTATGGTGACAGTTGCTGTGCAACGTGCGGGATGCATTGAGTTAGGGTTGCCAAAATAAAAACCCAGAAAAAATAACATCGATATTCGATGTTTCGATTCGAGAGCTTCAAAACATTAAAATGTTTGATGGAAGACCGAGCTTTATCTAGCTGTTGGAATATTCATCATTAGCATCATCATCATCTTAACCTCACACAAATAAAAAAATATAGTTTATGTAGAACAACATTTTTGTTTTGATTTGAAGTGTTAAAAATCATCAGCTTGCCTACGCAACGTAGACCAAACGAAGAAAGCTTCTATCGGGAAAAAAATGTAATAAACGTAACAATTGTAATAATCGTTCGTAATTGGTATTTCGTCTTCGTTCATTTGGGTTTTGTCCGTCATGGTATCGAGTATTATTAAAGCGTGCTTTTCTTGAAGATTCTAATTAGAATGCAGCATGGGCCATAACGAAAATAATTACGCAAAGCAAAACAACTCAGCATAATATACAAAAATAAAACGCAAAGCAAAACAGTTCAGCATAATGTAATATACGATTTGAAATCGATTCCATAGGAATCGATTTCAAATCGTATAGTTCGACTGATACCTAGTGCAGAGAACTGGCAACCCCGATCCAGAACAGATTGGTGATCGATTGTCAATGTCATTCGCTCTGTGTTCGCGCTCTTGTTTGAATATTATTGTGAAAATTATTTCGACTGTGGATATTTTTGACGACTTACGCTATTCAAAATGGATTCTGATGATTTTTTACCTAACGACCCCGGCTCACTCTTGGACTCAGAACCCGCTTTAAACGTTTACCCTGGCATTTCTTCGGATAATGAACCCGTTTTACATGACGACCCGCGCATGAACATAGACTTCCCGATTTTGCCTAGTGAATCTATGCATTGTATAAATTGTGGTGTTGAAATCACTCACAGGAGAAGACACATTATTAATCTTGTGGAAGTGCAGCGAGTTATACTGCAATGGATCGCACCACAAGTGGTAAGTTCCAACTTCTGAGATGATTATGTACATAATTGCAATTGAATACTTGGGTTGGCTCACACTAGTTAAAGGTTTTGGATGATCATTATTTTAAAGTCTTTATTGCACATAAATAAAAAAAAAACATTTTTACAAGGATGATTGCTTTACGAATAGCCTAAATCATAAGAGATGAGGTATAATGTTTTATTGTCTGTCTGCAACAGCAAGATTTTTTAAGACATGGTGTTGGTCATTATTTGAAATACTACTTAGAATTCAATTAATACTTTAATTAAAAAAACAATTGTTGTATTTGCTGTTTATTTTTTATTTATATGTCATAATTTTTTTTTAACAGATTGGACAGAACAGCTTTGTATGCCATCCTTGTTGGATTATAGCATTGAATGCATCTGCCAGCGTGGCAGGTTCATCATCTGTTGCTTCAACGAGTTCAGATCCAGGTCATCACAGACAGTTATGTGTGAACTGCAGGTGTTCACTGTTAAGGATTCGATCTCATGGGATAAGCAATAACACAGAACGAGAGGGGCATATCAGAAGTATGATTTTGCAATGGATTCAACCACGTGAGGTAATTGTTTTTTTTTAATATGATGTAGGTTCCAAAATAACTAAGCTTTGTGTGGTCTTACCATATAGTGCACTATTGTAATTGCAGAGATCTTTAAGTTTTTTAATTTTATTTTTTTGTAAGTGATGTGTAAGCAGACTTAAAGATACCTATAAATGTCAGGGAATAGGGCATTCACTTATGTTATGATCAACAATAGCAATCCCGTACCCGACTGTATGCAAAACAGGGTTTAATTATTATAGGCAGTTGATGCTGATGATGATAAGGTTATTCATTCTTCATATTATAATAATGTTCTTTTTTGTTTTAGTTGACGGCATCTGATAGAATCTGCCATCCTTGTTGGCAAAGAGCTGACAGACACAGTACACGCAATGTTGGGAGGGATGCTATTGATGATGTACAGCAGGGTGAAAACGCAGAAATTCAACAGGGAGTTGAAGCACCAGTTGGTTCGATATTTTTACCTCACATGAGAAGAGCTCCAGATACACAAGCACATTGTTTCTTACCTGGTTGCACTGCCGAAGAAAGAGTAAGGATTCCTTTGTGGCTTAGAGTCTTTATTTTTAGTGAGTACAATTACTATGTACCACAGCAATGTAGGATTTGTGAATTCCATTTAAGAAATAACAATTTTGACATTTTGAGTAATGACTTGCATTCAATACAATATTTTACTGCTAATCTTATAGAAGACTTTGCTTCATTCATAAAAGAAAGAGTAATATTAGACTTTTCGAATATTCAACAAATGTCTGATGACTCAGTGCATTATTGGACTGGTTTAACCAAGCACCAGTTTTTGGAATTAAAAACTAATGTGCAACAAATAAATAATATGCGAAATGGCACATTAGCTCTTGCTGCGTATCTTATGAAAATAAGAACTGGCGACAGCAACGAGCGGATATCAACGCTATTAAATACACCCCCTACCACTTTAGTAGGATTATTAAAAAAGGTCCGGCAAATACTCTCTGATGATTTTGTTCCACAAAACTTAGGGATCAATCATATCACACGAGCTCAAATTGCTTCAAGAAATCTCATGATACCTAATGAGCTGTTCGGTGGAGCAAATAGGAACCCAATAATTATTCTGGATGGCACCTATTTATATGTACAAAAAAGTTCAAATTATTTATACCAGAAAGATACTTATTCTTTGCACAAGTATAGGAACCTCATGAAACCTTTTATGATGGTATGTTCTGATGGTTATATTATAGATGTACTTGGTCCCTATCCAGCAACAACATCGGATGCAGATATCATGATTAATGAATTTAATAATGAAAACAATACTTTACGAAGGTACTTTCAACCTGGGGATGTTTTTTTGCTGGATAGGGGTTTCAGGAATTGTGTCCCTTTACTACAACAGTGCAACTATACTGTTCACTTTCCTTTATCCCTACAACAAGGTGAAACTCAATTATCAACAGCGGCAGCTAATAAGTCAAGAACGTTGACAATGTGCAGGTGGATTGTCGAAGCAGTTAATGGGATTTTTAAAATGTCCTATAAAATATTTAGGAGTGAATTTTTTAATACTGCATCCACTCATGCTATGACAGATTTTAAAATAGCTGCCGCATTGATAAACATGTTCCACCAAAGGGTTTCAGATAGACCAGATGCAGGACAAATTGTAAATCTGGTAAATGAAAAATTGCACACAAATAATATATTAGCTGATTATGTAATTGAAAATAATTTAAATCGAAGACGGACACAATTCTCCAACTTAAACGCTATTATTGAAATTGTTGAATTTCCTAGACTAACATTTGATGAACTTGTGTTATTAGCATGTGGAACATATCAGATTAAACAGGCAAAGTCTTATTATGGGGAGCACATAAGAAATGATGGTTCCTATACTATTGAAGTGTGCATCGATAGAGCCAGTGACCTTTTACAAGGATTTCCTTCGGTCGAGAATTGCACATTATTGCGAGGGAAAATACAAAGCCGACATATAGGCCGTAAAATATATTTTGTATATATATTATATGAAAATCATAATCAAGGCATACAAGCTATTAAGCATTATTGCTGCAATTGCATAGTCGGCCGAAGGACTGTAGGTTGCTGCGCTCACATCATGTCTGTGATATGGTATTTAAGCTGGGCCAGGTATGAAAATATAACTCCACCGGCTCAGTTTTTAGACCACGTTTTATTACCGTACGAAAATGAATAATTTTACAAATAAATCATTTATTTTAAAGTGTTGAAGTTTTCTTTTTTATTAACATATTAAACAATTTGATACAAAACTTCCTATATATATGTTTTCTATGTACTGTAAGCCACTCAATAAAATCAAAAATAGTGCAATATTTTTATGTTCATGTTCAAGCCCAAACGCCATACAAACTGGTTGATGTCCTTTAGGTAAGTAATTTAATTTACGTTTTATTTCAGGTAAAACGTTTGTATTAAATAACTTGACCGTAAATTTGAAGCCTAATAATACATGAGAGACGTGCTTGTTATCGCCTGGTGGTGGTGGAGACGTCAATGTGACTATTAGATTGAAGATTTATATCAAACAACAATGAAAAGGAATGGTCCTTATGACAAAAGATTGGTATTAACGCACAGACGGGTTAAAGCAGAATACATAGTATAGCATACGTGTAAATAAAGGTAAGTTGTTACAAGATGTGTAAAAAAATAAAAATGAGGTTAACAAAAAGAAAATAGTTTTATTTTCAGAATAAAAAGCAAGAAGTATCCTTTCTTAACAAGCAAATCATAAAAACATTTTGAGTAATTATTATTTAATCACACTGCATTAAACAAATTAAAACAGAGTTTTGAGCCTCTGTTTGCTTTATTTCTTTAGAGTAAAAATGCCTAAATGTATTTTCTGAGCTCCAATTGCCTCTGGAGAGGATTTCATCAACTGAGCAGTTCTCATACCAACTTTTTGAAGCAACAGCAGATCTTAAAACTTCCAGCTGGGGCTTCAAACCCAGCATCCTTTAATATTTTCTAAACCCAGTTACCTATAACGGTTCCCTATCCATTTGCATAAAATTTTAAGGCCTAATATAACTTAGCATAATTTTATTTGGCATAATTATATTTTTTTATTTTTATAATTATAATTTTATTTACGCATAACAGCTTACGAATAATTTTTTTAAGCATAATTTCTCTAACCATAATAATGATTAAGCATAATATTCTAAAGCACAAATTTATTAAGCATAAAGTTCTAAAGCATAACTTTTTTAAGCATAATATCCTAAAGCATAAATTTGCCCGAAGAGGATATACCAATTTATTTCGACGATTGGAAAAAAGCCATATCTCCTGAATCAGGTAATATGTATATAACATATTATTATAATATAACGTATTGAACAATTTTGTGAGTTTTTTTTTCGCTGTAGGAAGCATGAAGCAATCAAGCATACAGCATGCAAGCAAGCATACAGCATGCAAGCAAGCATGCAGCAAACAAGCAAGCATGCAAGCAAACATGCAGCATGCAAGCAAGCATGCAGCATGCAGCATTCAAGCGAGCATGCAACATGCAGCAGGCAGGGTGGGATCCCTTCTTTTCGCATAATGTTCTTTGTCCTAATATACTTCGGCATAACGATTTTGGCACAATTTGTTTTGGCATAATAATACTTCGGCATAATTTTTTTAGGCATACATTTTATGTTGGCATAATCATCTTAAAGACTAATTTGTTTTGGCATAAATTTGATTCGCATAACGTTAGTAGGCCTAATGAATATTAGCATAATCATATTTAGGCATACAATTAATTAAATGTAATCGCTGTGCAACAAAAGTTAGTGACAGAACCGAATTGCTGCAAAACCGACTCCACGTAGTCTTGTTTGTCCTACCCCTAGAGTGTAATTTAAAATCGCGTAGGCGCGTAGGGGCGAGGCGGCCCGCGGGCTGAGGAGCAGGCGGCTGCGAGCGAGCCGCCGCGGCTGAGGCTGGCCGGCGAAGCCGGCCAGCAAGCCGAAGCTGCGGTGGTGAGCGAAAGCCGTCTGCGACGATTAGCACGCGTGGGGCCGCTGGAGGCCCGCAGCGCCGGAGCTGTGACAGAAACCCTGCCTGCTGCATGTTGCATGCTCTCCTGAATGCTGCATGCTGCATGCTTGCTTGCATGCTGCATGTTTGCTTGCATGCTGCATGCTTGCTTGCATGCTGCATGCTTGCTTGCATGCTGCATGCTTGCTTGTTTGCTGCATGCTTGCTTGCATGCTTGCTTGCATGCTGTATGCTTGCTTGCATGCTATATGCTTGCTTGCTTCATGCTTCCTACAGCGAAAAAAACCCACAAAATTGTTCAATTCGTTATATCATATTAATATGTTATATATTACCTGATTCAGCAGTTATGGCTTTTTTCCAATCGTCGAAATAAATTGGTATATCCTCTTCGGGCAAATTTATGCTTTAGGATATTATGCTTAAAAAAGTTATGCTTTAGAACTTTATGCTTAATAAATTTATGCTTTAGAATATTATGCTTAATCATTATTATGATTAGAGAAATTATGCTTAAAAAAATTATGCGTAAGCTGTTATGCGTAATTATATTATGCGAAATTATAATTGTGCCAAACAAAATTATGCTAAGTTATATTAGGTCTTAAATTTTTATGCAAATGGATAGGGAACCGGCAGGGTTTCTGTCACGGCTCCGGCGCTGCGGGCCTCCGGCGGCCCCACGCGTGCTAATCGTCGCAGACGGCTTTCGCTGACCACCGCAGCTTCGGCTTGTTGGCCGGCTTCGCCGACCAGCCTCAGCCGCGGTGGCTCGCTCGCAGCCGCCTGCTCCTCAGCTCGTGGGCCGCCTCGCCTTTACGCGCCTACGCGATTTTAAATTACACTCTAGGGGTAGGACAAACAAGACTACGTGGAGTCGGTTTTGCAGCAATTCGGTTCTGTCACTAACTTTTGTTGCACAGCATATTAAATTTAATTAATTGCATGCCTAAATATTATTATGCTAATAGTCATTAGGCCAACTAACGTTATGCGAATTAAATTTATGCCAAAACAAATTAGTCTTTAAGATGATTATGCCAACATAAAATGTATGCCTAAAAAAATTATGCCGAAGTATTATTATGCCAAAACAAATTGTGCCAAAATCGTTATGCCGAAGTATATTAGGACAAAGAACATTATGCGAAAAGAAGGGATCCCTACCTATAACACAACGTGAAGCAGGTCGAGCTTTACCATATGCACTAACAAATAAATTATTACATTTAGCTTCACTTCTCCTGTTCTCTCCAACTGAAATCAACTTTAAAATCCAATGTCCAGTACATTATCTAAGCATTCATTGTCCTTATTGATCATTAACTTCCAATCTGATTGACGATAAGTTGCGGAATTAGTTTTGAGCCGAACATTTTCCAAAAGATAACATAATCATAAGTAATTTCGCAATTATTCGAATTGATGCTCAAGAGGGTCAGGTCATGAGAACATAGTAATAAGAGGCATGCTGTGTGTTTCGATACCTCATAAACTTTATCTATATTAGGATTCTGTTGACATAGTAAAGATACAACTTGGTTAACATCCCAAACCGGGGTCTTTGAGAGTTTTGGATTAGCTAGTGCTAAAGACTTTAATACTCACTTGACCAAAGTATGCTCACTTAGCCGTTCTGATGACTCTGGATAACATAAAGTGGAAACTACGGCTTTATGGACAAGAATAGTGTTGTAAGAGAGCCCATTATTTTGGTAAAGATCAGATAAAAATCTAGCAAGCGCCGAACCGGTTGGCTCGCTTACAGAAATATGATTAAGCTTAGCCCATTTTATCCAACGAGCCCAGGCTAGATTATATATGTTCTTATAGTAGACGGTCGCCAGCTTTTCATGAGAAGATGCTATTATTGGGTTGTCCAGTCACTCAGTTTTTCGTTCCACCCCCACATCTATAATATTGCTGAAAAATGAGCATAGATAAGTAAAAACGTAAAACGTTCGAACACGCAGAACCCAGGCGTTCTACAGTTAGAACTAGGGAACACTAAGGACGTGGAATGTTGGATACGTTCCGCTAAACAATTTAATTGGACATCAGCTGATATATTGTCCAACGTATCTAGTAATGATGCGCCTGCAAAAATATACGTGCGTTTCGCATTAACACAAGTAAACAGAAAACTTATGTGGATGGCTAAACAACAACTACGACAGGGTTTTAAATGGCTTGACTTTAGTATCCGGGGGCACGAAGTGAGGGGTGACAGTGGTTACAGGTGGTAGGGGATTATAACGTTATCACTCTTATTAAACGAAAATGCATATTTTTCGAGAAATTTATAAAAATTATTTCTAACCTCAAATCAGATAAAAAGTGTAACGAAACGTTAAAATAGGCGATTGACAACCAAATCTATACCAGTATATTGTCTGTGGTGTAAAATGCCGTGTAAAATCGGTGAAACGGAAGAAGAAGAAGTTTACCGCAAACTGTAGCATTTGCGGAAGAAAGAGGGATGCAACCACGTGAAAAAATTTGCCACTACCACAGGAAACCTATGTCTATTGAATATTCATCCAACAAAACAGTGGGCTCTTTTGTTTGTTACAAAAAGCCGTGCAGAGGCAAATCTAAAGTGGCCCGAGGCAAAGGTACTTGGTTCTTTGAGTATTAAACCAACTGGAGGCGCCATTGTCAGGCGATCCCCGCTGCCAAAGGTACGAGGATACCGCCGGTCATAGCGGTTATATACATGTGTGCGTATAGTTTATGCTTGTGTTTGTTTTTTGTTTTGTGTGCGTGCGTAACAACGCGATCGAATTGCATTAGTGTATTATTGCGTTCCCTCGTCCCCCGCGATGAAAGTGACAGACTTATTTTCATACGCCCGAAATTAATATTAAATCTATGATCCAAGATATATATCGATCGTCGATATATACCAATCTATGGATCGATCTCCAACCCGCGTCCTAATATCGAAAAAAGACGATCCTGCTGTCGCTCAATCCGCAGATATCTTGAAATCCTTCATTCCCTCTTCGTCATTCCGTTGTAGGCAAAATTTATAAAAATAGACATGGTTTGTTTGTTTGTAATAATATAAAGCAAAGCATAAACCGGTTTGATAATTTAATTTTATGGATTTTTAATACCTAGGTTTACCGAAGACGTAACAATTGTATTAATACGAACAAATTTGTAATAAAATTCAAAGTGTTGGGTAAAAAAGGAATGTCACGACACGGCTAAAGCCAGGACGCGCCTATTTATTATCTGTGGCGTGGTGTGGTGTGGTATTTTTTGATGTCAAAAAGCGAAAGAAGCGAAAGAAACATTTAATTTTGTAAAAGAAATTGATATAATTTACTGCATTACCTACTTGTGATACCTAAATTACTATGGAGTCTGAAGTGGTAAGTGATTTTATAATATTGGAGGTGTACCAAATCCTGTAAACCATGTGCACTAAAGATTGCTAAGATTTTCATAGCTCGTAAACATTTCAAAATAATATTTCTCCTTATTATAGGTAAGAGGCAAACCTTTGACAAAGGACGAAACCAAATTTTTAGTGGGTTTGGTAGAAAGAAATAAAATAATTCTTTCAAAAACAACCAACGCCACCAACAGTAAAATGAAGACGGAAGAATGGGTTCGCCTTACTAACCAGTTTAATGCTACTGCCACAATTTGTCGTCGAACACCACAGCAGCTACGATTAAAATGGAAAATTTTTAAAAAGAATGCTGGCAAACATACTACAAAATTAAGGATGAACCGCATCCAAGTAAGTTTTTATTGCAATATTTGTTTTACATATCAATTTAGTTGTTCATGAGTATAATTAATGTTATTTTTACAGACTGGGGGTGGGGTTCCAGAATACATACCCCCAGATGATATACTGGACAGAGTGGCAGCTGTATTAGGGAGTACAGCCAGTGGTTTTACTGTGCCGTTTGGTGGTGACAAGGAATGTGGTGACATGATGGTGATGTGGGTGCTGATGAAGTTATTGGGGGGCAAGCTGAAGTATTAGATCTAGACAGTGGACTCAGCGTAGAAGGTGTGACTATACCATTGTCTGTAGATATTGGGGTCATGGGGACTACAACCACACCCAAGAGGCTTGCATTAAAAACGCCTAGAACAGGTAATCATTTTTTTCACATGATGGTATTTTTTTTTTTTGTTCATGTTATGGAGATGGTGAAATTTATGTTCACAATTTCAGCTTGAGTCACTCTTGAGTGTCTTGGTTATAACATGGATTTGTATTTTTCTTATGTAACAAAGCTAAAGTACTTACCTATACAGGGTTATTGGTAAAACATTAACAACCTCTTAAGAGGTCATTGTACTCATCATTATGAACAACTTTTACTATAGCACCGAACCTGAAATCGCGAAAAAAAATCAGGTGTTCTCTACATTTTGACGAGTTATACGAACATCAATGTAGGGAACAGCTGATTTTTTTATAATAACCCTGTATATTTATGTATAGACTATAGATTATAATCTAATGTACAAATATATAATCTATACATAAATATACAGAGTTATTGGTAAACAACAAATGATAAACATCTTTAATACTGGTTTTTAAAAACCAATTGAAAATCAAATACTTAAATGAAACTATGGATTGATATCAAATTCTCCTATTTTTGTTTTCCTGTGTAAATGTGAGGAGGTCCACTCAACATTTACAGCAACACCAAAGAATAACTCAAACAAAAAGATTGTCTACTTATTTCATGAGGTTTACTGCGTATTGCTATTTATTTTTCCTGATTTTAAGATATCTAAAACCTAACAAAATTTGTGTAGCCATTAGTACGAGTCGAGTGATAACATACACAATAATAGTTAAAATTATAAAAATGCAATTTTCATTCGTATTATTTTATATAACACTTACTGAGGATTATTTTTAAATACCCATTTTGATACACGGTCTTAAAAAGATTGCTTACATGTCTATGAAATATTGACATACCGGGTGTTTTTGACAGCCCTCCGCAAACTGATAGGGTGGCTTCAGTACATCATATTAAGATGACCGGTACATGGAATTTTTACAGGAACATTAAGGGAATCCAAAAAAACAGATTTGTTTTATTACCTCACACGCAATGTATCGTTACCGTGGCAAAACGCACGTAGTGGACGGCAGCGCAGCGAGCTTGAGCGAGGCTGCGCCCGCCCCCCGCGCGCTCCCCGTCGCACCTGGGCCGCGTCTTTTATTATGTTACGTTACGTTACATTGAAACGAGTGACAACGAGTACACACACGTACACAGTAAAACACGTACACAGATAAAAAAAATAAGTTAAAGAAAATAATTCTACCTTAGAATCGCTCCGGTCGTATGAGATACGGCTCGAAGTGACCTCCACCGAGGTGTTCACACACATTGGCACGGCGCAGGGTCTCCGCGTGTAAGCGGGGCAGCAAGGTGGGACCCTCATTGCAGCTGTAGCGTAGCTGCTGGAACACGTTCGTGATGCGTTCTCGCATTTCCTCCTCACTTGCTCATGCACTCACAAACACTTTTTCCTTTACGTAGCCCCACAAAAAGAAGTCTAAAGGTAAGGTATGCGCATTTCGACGATTCCACATACCGTTGCGCGTAAAAGTCGACTCGTCGGACCATATCACATGGGCGATAAAATTAGGATTTCGATCGTGTTCAGCTCGCAACCACCGGCAATACGCTACTCGATGATCACGATCACGAGGCAATAGGGCTTGGACCCTATGTATTACATAAGGCCGTTGCCGATCCCTTCGCAGCGTTTTATGCACGAAGAAGTGTGAGACGCGGGCTTCATGATTCCGCCGCAATAATCGAGCTGCAGTGCGTGTTCCTAGGCGTGGATTTCGACGGACCAAGTCTAAAATGTAGCCATTTTTCACAACAAAATAACAAAAAATTTACGAACGTAACACACACGAACCGAACGTGTCACAACGCGACTGCACGGGCGAACCGAATCGACATGCGCTTACGCACAATAGCGAGCGATACTGCCAGTGCCAGCAAGTTGCACCCTGCTCGCGATGCGACGACAAATGTTGCCAACTACACGAAAATTTCGCACGAAATCTTGTGCAAAATTTTTGTTTTTGCGCTACTTTTAATTATTTAATTATAAGTTAGCTGTCATTTTTCGTGGCGGACTGAAACGATTAATTTGTCAATCTAATTTAAATGTTATGTTAAGTAAAGTATGATTATTGCAAGTCCCGTGTAAGGATAGGCTGCCATTGCAGAGGGCATAGGTTCGATTCCCGACTCTACTATCAATAGGTAGCTGTTGCAAAGCCATGTAAAAGCCCCTTGGGTGGCTTAGATACTGGTTCCAGTGATCACTTGAATAAAGAATTAATTAATTAATAAGATACGTGCCACAAATACTCAAGGGCACATTAAGTGCAGTTTTCGTTAAAAATTAGGTGCATAAAAAGATTTGCATAATTGATAAATGCAAATCTGTAATATTAACATAGCCACTCAAACGCCCGCACCCCGCGGTGACGTCATCTAGATCACTCAGATATCGAATTACGCATGCGTCATCGCGGCCATTTATTTTTTTTAGTGATTTTCAACTACAGATAACTTATTTCGTAATGCCGATACAACCACACGGTCTTTGGCACAAATGTACTATATCTAACCACTTGACTAAAGAACCTGGAACGCAAGCAATACTGCCCTAGACAAACTTTACTAAAAATAAAAACGTCCGAAAGTGCGCCTGGACATTCTGTGGCTTTCGTTCAACAGCCATTTTGTCCGTTCAGTCAGTCTAGGATTTTCGGTCGGTGTCAATTTTGGGCAATGTATGCATGCGTAAGTGGTTATAAAATAGGTTCTTAGGTTTAAGGTGAACAAAATTTTTTCTAACATTTTTGTTCACAAATTAAGGTCTAATAACTTGGCAACTCTGCAATCGTGGCATTGCACAATCGTGCAAATCTACTCTGTCTCTATTGGTTAGGAGGGAAGAGTAGCATGCGGCGAGTTCGATGTACTGTGGCTAGGCATAAAGTGAACAGCTGATTTCAAGCGTCGTTCGTTTTAGAGTATTTCAACATCCATTGCTGTTTTTTTTAAATTCAGCTGTTTTATTTACATAAATGGAGTGTTGCATACAGAGAATGTAATTTCACATTGAAATAAAGGAATATCAGCAGAAAAAACGACATAATTTTTTTTTTTTCCTGAGAAAATTTCCAGTGGGATATGATTCAGAATAAGGAGCTGAATCAATCCTGTGTTTTTGTGGAGGGCTGTCAATAACACCCGGTATTATACTTGAATTATAATCTCTTGGGTAATTCCATGGAAAACGCTACCGCAACATATTTTTTTTAAATGCTGTTTTTAAATTAAAATGTATCTGAGGAAAATCTATAAAACATCATAATTTTTTTAATTAGTTTTTGATTTTATTATTTTTTTACATGCTAAAGTTAGGTTGCTATGTATGATTGATGGTGGTTTATTTTAATCATAACTGGCAACACCGAAAAAAAGAAAACTACTGTCAGATTGACATTACGAGTCCCGCCATTAGAAAAGAAAAGGTTTCTAACAGCTGGTGTGTGAAATATTATTTGGTAAGTTTAATAATTCTTTCGATTTATTTAACTTTTAAATGATGCCTCATCCCTGTAACACCCGTTACAAAAAAAGTGTATTCGTTTATTTAGCGACTAAGTTGATGCACGCATTATAAAATGCATTTGAGAAAGTAAGGTTATGATTGAGAACTACTAATATTTGCTATTTATTTGATGATTGACTTATTTGCTTGTGAAATATTGGCGGGTAATGGTGTGTAACACCCGTTACGTAACGGGTGTTACTAAATTTTGATATGGCTTGTTAAAAACTAATGAAAAGTTAATTTGCTAGTTTGGTGAAGCTTTTGAAGCTTTTAACATTTAGGAGTTCTCCATAAATTACATTGACACGGTTTTGGGTGTCTTTTCGCGCACATCATTAACATTTTTCATTTTGCTATGAACTGGGTTGAATAAAATATTTGTATGTTATTCTTACTTCTTATTGTGTAAGTACCTAACTGGCTACCTCTAGTGTCAGAGTTGTTCAAGCAGCCTCTGAGAACCCGACAGGTTTCTAATATGGCTTAACAGCTGTTACATTTCAGCAAAAACGCCGAAAATGTAACATAATTACGTGATTTATTAGCGGGCCCCTAAAAAATATCTGGCGCTTAATGCGGTACGGTTTGCTTTGCTTAGGTTGTGTTTGCTATTGTTTTAGATTAACGATGCCTTCAGCGAAAGATAGAATGAAGAAATATAGACAAAGACTGAAAGAAAATCCCGAAAAACATGCGGAACACCTGCAAAAAGAAAAGGAGAGGGACAGAAAAAGAAGAGAAGCTGATAAAGAAAAAATTGCACAAGGTCCAAACTTAAAAGCCAAACTTATAACTAGACAAAAACTAGAGACCGTGTTAGAGCTTTCAGAGAGAAACTGAAAGCTGCAAAAAGTATAGATTCGATTTCGTCTTCTTCTATGGGCAGTTATAAATGTTTGCAGACTTTTGGGAAAGCTGTTAGAAAATTAAAAAAGAATCTTCCAGACTCTCCATTCAAAAAAGTAGCTGTTATGAAAAAACTTGCATCAGAAATACTGGGTTGTGATTTAGGTAAACATCAAAAGAAAGAGAAAACAAAAGACGAGAGCGCTGAAAAAGCTGTACGGGATTTCTACTACAGGGACGATATAAGTCGGCAGGCTCCGGGTATAAAAGATTGCAAAACTGTGAAGGATCACGTAACTGGCAAAAAAACTAAAAAACAGAAGAGGCATATGGTCGTTACAATTCGAGAAGCTTACGAATGCTTCAAAGACCAAAATCCCGAGATTAATATTGGCAAGTCCGTTTTTTACAGCTTGCGGCCGGCCGAAGTGCTGCCAGTTGCGTACACATCTCATGTTGTGTGCGTCTGTGCTCAGCACTCCAACATTATTAATAAAGTGGAAAGTCTTGGAAAATGTTTGTGAGAATTCCCTAAAACTCACAAAGAATTGATTAACTCCATCACTTGCAGTCCTGAAAATGAAACATGCATGCTTAGCTTATGCAAAGACTGCCCAAAAGATTTCTGGGACAAATTTAAAGGTAATGAAGATTTAAACGAAACCATATCTTGGAAAGAATGGGCCAATTTAGGAGGTCGTCCGAAAGTTGAAACTAGGACTATGTCTTGCAAAGCAGTTCTTAAACAGTTAAAAGACAATATGGAAAAGTTCAAGATACATTGCTATGTCAAGAAAGTACAATCGATTTCTTTTGAAGAGTCAAAACAAAGTTTGCAAGACTATGAAGCAGTAGTTCAACTCGATTTCGCCGAAAATTACGCTCTTGTTTGCCAGGATGAGATCCAGAGTGCTCATTGGAGCCATGGTCAAGTAACAATATTTACTTGCTGTATCTGGCTGTCTGGTCAGGAAATAAAGCCTATTGTCATAGTGAGTGACGATACATCTCACACCAAATACGCAGTGTGGACATTTTTAAAACACATATTTGACTATTTGAAAGAGGTCAATAATTCCATAAAGACTGTTAGAATTTTTAGTGACAATTGCGCGGCACAATTTAAAAACCGCTATGTGCTGGCTCTTCTTAGTAATTTAAAAGAGTATGCTAACCTTGACCAACTCCAATGGGAATTTTTTGCTGCGTCTCATGGAAAAGGAGCAGTTGATGGGCTGAGCGGGACTGTAAAGAAGCATGGACAGGTGTAAAGGGCAGAAAAGTTATTCTAAACTCTGCAGAAGACTTCTATCTGTTTGTGAAAAGAGAAGTGAAAGGCATACACATCTCATATGTGTCAAAAATTGATATCGATGACGAAAAAAATCTACTAGATACCCTTTGGAAAGATGTCCTTCCTATCAAAGGAATTCAAGCCCAACATCATTTTAAAGTGATAGATGACGTTTCTATTGCAATAGCGCGGACATCGAAATCGGATTCATCAGTTGTCAGGATAAAAGGAGGCACTGGAGGACAAGATTCTGATTACGACAGTTAGAGAAGGAAGCTGAAAAGGAAATAGCCGCAGACTAGAGAGTCAGGATGTGATGTCTGGACACAAGTACATCACTGCCAACTACTTTGACGGCCTCAAAAAACTTTACGAGCAAGCCCTTGAGTATCTAGTAAAGTGTGAGAAAAGGTTAGTCGTTGTAGGACAACTCTACGAACCAGGAGACATAGAACCTCAAGAAGATGACGACATCAACTCACCTAAGTTGTTTATTCAACTGTTTCGTATCAGTCAAATGCAGAAGAAACTACAATCAGCAACTCGTCAAATGTCGGAGGATAAAGCTACGTGGTGTTTAGAATCTTTGGTGGCGAGCTTGCAAAAACAGTGGCAGGAAATTGAAGACACGCATTTGGTTATTTTAATGGAAAACAGCACTCTAGACCACAGCTATTTCCGAGAAAACACGTTTGAAAGAACACAAATGGAGTTCGAATGCGTGGTTGACGAATTAATAGCCAGGGTCAGTCAAAACTCCGCAAAGACGAGCCATAAAACAACAGTGAAACTACCGAAAATAATAATTCCGACATTCAGCGGTAGCTATGAGTCATGGAGTTCTTTCTATGACTTATTTCTGAAGATCGTACATGAAGACAAATCGTTGAGTGACACGGAAAAAATGCAGTATTTAAAAACGCATATACGCGGGGACGCCGCTAAGCTGATTAAGCATTTAACAGTTTGTGACGCAAATTATGCAACCGCGTGGAATCTGTTGACGAAGCGATATAAAAATGAAAGGTTAATCATTACGAGGCACATTGACTGTATACTGAGCTTGCAAAAAGTAACAAGGGGCAATGCAACGACCTTGCGACAGTTGCATGATACGATAAATGAGAACCTAGAGGCGTTGAAATGTCAAAACATCGATATATCGTCATGGGACCCGTTTTTAACAAGGATACTCAGTAGAGTATGGGACTCAGAGACTGATGACAGGTACGAGCATCAAGTGACAGAACCAAACAAGCTACAAAAATTGTCGGATATGATGCAATTCTTGGAAAAACGGTTTAAATGTCTGGAAACGTCTAGTTCCGGCAGAGAAAGCACATCTATAAATAGAGTGCGCGATGACTCATTCCCATCTATGAACAAACAGCAAGAGACCTATAACTGTTGGTTTTGCAATACTACTGAACACAACATTTATCAATGTACAAGTTTTAAAGCGCTGTCGGTACAGGATCGTGACAAGGCAGTAAGCGAGAAACGGATGTGCAAGAATTGTTTGGTTCATGAAAACACGAAGAAGTGTCAAAGCACGAAAAAGTGTGGATATTGCAATAAAAAAGGTCATCATTCCTATTTACATCGAGACAACTACCAGAATGGTACTGCTCGGCATGAAAAAACTACTACGAAAAAGGACAACTTGTTACCTACAAGTATGTCTACTGTAAAGACCAGGTCAAATGTGGCTACAGTTAACCAAACAAACGTATCAAAAACCACACTGCTAGCAACAGTGTTGGTACATGTACAGGCTTCGGACGGGACACGGTACATGCTAAGGGCGTTGTGTGACCAAGGCTCAGAAGCTTCGTTATGCACAGAGGAGGTAGCGCAACTATTGGCATACCCGCGTAGCAAAATAAGAACTGAAATTGTCGGAATCGCTGACGACAAACCAAAGTCCTCCAACTATGCTATACATGTCAAACTACAACCAAGATTTCCGAGTGAGTTTAGACTCCCAGTTACACTGATAGTACTACCAAGGTTGACTGGGTGCTTACCCGACAAGAACTTACCGGAATTACAGTCAGATTGGCTACAAAACAAGCTAATTGGTGATCCTACGTACTACAAAAGAGGACCGATAGATATAATATTGGGAGCTCAAGAGTACAGCAACTTATTACTAAGTGGGTTACACAAAATTCAAGACGGAGTCATTGCTCAGGACACAGAGTTTGGGTGGATGTTATCCGGAATTTGTTGTAATACTAATAGTACAAACTCAGTAAAGGTAGTCAGTATGATGACACGTACTGGGGAAATTCAACAATTAAATAAATTTTGGGAATTGGAGGAAGTTTCTGACATCTACCAAGAATCCCATGAAGACCAAGTTTGTGAAAGCTACTACAAAGAAACAACAATAAGAGGTCCAGAAGGAACTTATACAGTGAGGCTACCTTTCAAAGATTCCAGTATGGAGTACGGGAATTCTCGCAGTAGGGCGGTGGCGAGACTTCTGCAGCTTGAACGAAAATTCGCAAAAAATAAGGATCTTCACACACGTTACCAAGAGTTTTTGAACGAATACGTTGAAATGGGCCATATGAGGAAGGTCCCTAAAAACGATTATTACCAAGGGAGATACTATATTCCCCATCAACCAGTAATCAAAGAAGATTCACTGACCACTAAGTTAAGGGTAGTGTTCGATGCATCGAGTAAGTCGGATACCAAGGTCAGTCTGAACGACAACATGTTTACGGGTCCAAGAATGCAACAAGACTTAGCAGTTATTCTGGTACGATGGCGTAAACATAGAATTGTATTTATGGCGGACATAGAGAAAATGTATAGATTCATAAACGTAAGCGAGCAAGACTTAAAATACCAACGCATATTATGGAGGAAGTCACCGAAACACACCATCGATGAATACGAGTTAACTACTGTGACTTACGGTACAGCGTCAGCACCGTTTTTAGCAGTTAGAACACTTCGACAGCTGGCGTTAGATGAGAAATCAAACTATCCCGTTGCCAGTCAGAGGACCCTTCACGATTTCTACGTAGATGACATTTTGTCAGGGGAAGACAATGTTGAATCTGCAAAAGAGTTACAAAAAGGTCTTATACATATGCTGAAGACAGGCGGTTTCAATCTCAGGAAATGGTCTGCTAATAACGCAGAGTTGTTAGACCATATTTTAGATGAAGACAAAGTTAGTCAAATGATGAAGATCCCGCTAGATGAAACTAGAAAGTCACTAGGAGTGTTATGGTCACCGCACGAAGACAGTTTCAGATTTCAAATTAAGGTTAATCAAAATGAAAAGCCAACGAAACGGTTCATTTTATCGGAGATTGCTAAGATATTTGATCCTTTAGGATGGCTAGCACCTGTAATCATAAACATGAAACTTATAATTCAGGAACTTTGGACAAACGGTGCAGAGTGGGACCAGCCTGTAGATGACGATATTAAAAGAAGGTGGAGTGGTTTACAGAAAGAACTGAAGTCGATTGAAAACATTTCCATCCCGAGATGGTGTCATTGGTCGCCTGACTGTAAAATAGAGTTGCACGGCTTTAGTGACGCGTCAGAAAAAGCGTACGGGGCAGTAATATACTGTCGTATATGTGATAATAATGGTGAATATAGTATAACCATGATACAAGCTAAGTCAAAAGTAGCGCCGAAAAAGCACAAGACAACATTACCAAAATTAGAGTTATGTGCGGCGGTACTACTCACACAGTTAATGGAGAAAGTTATAAACGCCATGGAAATTAGTGTAACAAATATATATTGTTGGACTGACTCGATGATTACTCTCGGCTGGATTAAAGGAGAAGCGGAACGATGGAAGGTTTTCGTAGCAAACAGGGTGTCTGAGATACAGAGGATACTACCACGAGCAAGGTGGAATTACGTAAATACGTCTCAAAATCCGGCAGACCTGATCACAAGAGGAGTTACGCCCGATAAATTAGAAAAATTAACCAGGTGGTGGAGTGGTCCGGATTGGCTAAACACGGATAACATACCCAGTACCAAAACAATACCTGAGATCTGCGAAGAGATTAAACGTTGTTATCATATTACAACGAAGTCCCAACTACAAAATAATGTGTGGGACAGGTTTTCAAGTTTTCAAAAAATGGTCCGAGTATTGTCATACTGTTATAGGTTCATACACAAGGAAAGGAGGGACGATCCGTTGAGCTGTACGGAAATTAACAGAACAACTAAAACGGTTCTTTTATTGATACAACAATCAATGTTCTCTGAGGAATATGAAACCATAAAAAACGGATTATCATTAAGAAAAGGGAACAAGTTGACATGTTTAGATCCGTTCATCGACAGCGATGGATTATTGCGAGTTGGAGGAAGATTACATAATTCAGAACTTACGTATGATCAGAAGCACCCAATTCTGTTATCTCAAGATCATCCCGTAACAGGAATGATGATTCAAGACGCTCATTTAAACACATTACACGGGGGTAACAATTTAACCTTAGCGTATACACGACAGAAATATTGGATACTTGGAGCAAAACGAGCAGTGAAAAGTTATATCAGGAAGTGTGTGAAATGTATAAGATACAGATCATGCACAGCCACACAAAAAATGGGTAGTTTGCCAAAAGCTAGAGTAACAGAGTCTTATCCATTTTCTCACACTGGCGTAGATTACGCAGGACCAGTCCAGGTTCGAGCAATGAAAGGCAGAGGGCATAAATCCTACAAAGGCTATATTGCAGTGTTTGTGTGTTTAGCCACAAAGGCTATACATTTGGAACTAGTAGGTGATCTGTCGACAGAGACATTCATAGCCGCCTTGCGAAGATTCATAGCACGCAGAGGCCCAGTGTCGCACTTGTATAGTGACAATGGATCGAACTTTGTAGGAGCTGCGAACTTTCTACATAACGAAATGTTAGAAGTAACACAATCAAGCAAGTTTCAAAACACTATGGCCAGCATTGGAACGCAATGGCATTTCATTCCGCCATCATCTCCTCATTTTGGTGGGATTTGGGAAGCAGGAGTAAAGTCTATGAAGCATCATTTGCGAAGAGTCATAGGAGAACAAACGCTTACATATGAGGAATTGAGCACATTTTTGCACCAAATTGAGGCTTGCCTAAATTCAAGACCGTTATGTCCACTAAGTGAAGATGTTAAATCATCGGGGTCAATTCTTAAGAGGTCAATTCACACGTTAATTCCATTACCAATTCAAACAAATGGAAGCTGTAATGATGGAGATATAACAAATGTGGTACGAACTAATAGCATTACCGTGGTTAGAAACCATAGAAGTAAAAGTGATCAATCTAAGAAATGTAGTGTAATGTCAAAATGGTTCATATATTTACTAATAATGTTACAAATATTGGGAACAGCTGCACTAACATATTCGGTAAAAAAGGTGCCATCAGGATTCTACATTGAAGAAATCGGTACAGCAAGTATAAATAGAGGAATATTCCGAATAGAAACAAGTTTTGAGAGAGAACACTTAGAACAAGATTTCTATAGAGTGAGGACAGTAACGTCAAAATTCCGGCAGTTATGTACAAACGCGGAAGAATTAAGTGACACATCACATTGTAAACAGTTACACCATTATTTAATCGAAGAAGAATCGAAATTTGAGCGAATTAAAGAATATTTAATGGAAGTAAATCAAACTAGAAAGAAAAGAGGAATTTTAGGACAATTACTGACATCAATCTTTGGCGTAAATGATGAGGTTTATCGAGACATAGACTCGTTGAATATGAATCAACAAAAACTCATTGAAGCTGCCAACCACCAAACCAAATTTATGATATCAACTATTTCACAAGTCAATAAAACAGAAGAAAAGATAAAGCTAAAACTTGAAGGTTTTCAAAATAAATTGAACCAAGTTATTGATTATATGGACGCATACAACCATTGGTTCAGTACAGTTGACCATAATAGCATAAGCATACGCATTATGCAAACTTACCAATTAGCAGTTAATTATATATCAGAAGTCATGGATCATTACACTGGGTTTTTACAAATCTACTTGACAAAGGCAACGGTTTATAGCGTAATATCACCAAGGAATGTCAGTGAATTGATATCGTCAGCAAACCAAAAATTGCCGTCAAATTTAAAAATAGTTCAGCAACAATTATTAGATACCAAGATATCAGAAAACGATACCCATATACAAGTATATGCCTATTTTCCTATAAAGGATATATCTAAATACATGTTAATGTACGTTACACCCGTTCCGAACATAAAAACAGATAAGTCAGTGCAATCTATAGCTATACCTAAAGCTTACATAGGATTAGATTACAATAACGAATTATATTTTGAATTAAACTACGACGAATTTAAGAGTTGTTTGCAGAAATATGCTCACTTTATTTGTTTTCCTGGGGCGGTGAAGAACATGCAATTAAGCGAAAATTGCATTGTTGACCAAATCTTCAAAAATCAAACAAATACAAAATGTTTGTCCAAAACGTTTCATATACCGAATAAAGTTATATGGAAACAACTATATATGCAGAATACTTGGTTATTTATAGTGCCCGACTACATTACGACGTCAATTATTTGTGACGGAGAAAGAGAAGAGTTAGAGCTTCGAGGTGTTGGTGTAATTCAAATATCAGATAGTTGTATCATGAAAACGGTTAATAACATACTAAGCGCAAAAAGAACTGTGTCATTACCAATAGTTATGTCGTACTCGAAACAATTAGATTTCACAGTAAATACTCAGAATGTTGCTAACAACTTAGTGAATCTAACTAGGGAGGAAGTAATGGCTGATTCAACAGATAGTTTTCAACATTTAATAAATAAAGAGAATGCATTACAAACCAGTTTAGATAATACTGTATGGACTCAAATCAGCTCTCACACATATTTAACCAGTTTCGTATCATCAATAGTAATATTAGCAATTATATTGTTTATAGCTTGTTATGGTCGACGTATAGTAAGTTGGCTAGCAAACATCGTGCACACACCAAAAGGAGGAGAGTCAGCAAAACCAACCGGTCACCCAGCCAGAGGACAAGGACAGGTTGCAGCAACCCAAAGGCCACCAGACAAACCACCCAGGCAGCTGCAGTCAGCAGTTTCCATGGAACCGACATACAGTCAACCAATACCGAAGGAAGAAAGAAGACCAAAACCAGATTCACGCCGTAACCAAACGGCTAATTTGAGCGAAATCGTTGAATTACAACAGATGTAAGTCATCCTTTGAGAGGGCCAGAATGTTCACAAGTGAACCATAGCACCACGGAACCCTAATCCAAACATTGCAATACAGCTAATTTCATCTTAATCGCTAAATCAACGGATCACAACATTTATTGTACAAAGTTCGGATCAGCATCAGCACTTTGTCTGACCGAGTTACGAGAGATAGCTGCATCAACAACATCACACATGGATGACGGAAGGCACACACACTAAACAAGCATCTATGTGTATTTAGTTTATAATTAGTATATAAGATGTAAACTTTGTAAATAAAATTAGTCATCAAGCTGGAGTCGTGTTTGATTCCTCTCCGTCGAGTTACCCCTCACTGTGGCCAAGACACCTTTAGCCATCAGTACGATCGATCCTGTGAGTCTGTGGGATCGGCAGTGAGATATCCACCTCCTGTGTACATTGCACCTGGTACACTTACCTTGCCTTCCTACCCGCTCCGGTCTGTTGCCTTAGGTCGCTGGTAACAGGCTTTCCTGCCCACACAACAGTACTAGTACGTTGTGTTATGGTTTGTACGTTAGGGCTAGGGCGTTAGGGCTGATAGGGTACTAGGGCTAGTCAGACAGGTAGGCATTGAATTGTAAGAGCTAGGTTGTAGGCGTTAGGGGCTTAGGGGTAGGAACTTAGGTCGTTATTGCCTCTATCTAGCCACTCTGTGTTCATAGGGAGCGGCAGTTGTAGCACACTCAATAAACAACTAGCAGCTGTCTGTGTGCACAGTCATGTCTAATATTGAAGAAAAGAAAAAAAAACAATGAAAAAGTTATTTGTCGCATTCCTCTTAATGACTTGCCAGCGAGATTTTCAGGTGGCATGCTGGAATCAGTTCGTAGTATTAAAAGAAAACTTCGTTATAGTGAGGTATACTCGGACTCTGAAGATGAGTGCGATACACATAGTTGGGTACATGCCAAAGATATTAATGCAGGTGTCTTCGTTTTGGTCAGAATACTCGCTGAGGGTAAAAAGAAAAAAGAGTATAGGTATGCAGATATATGCCAAAGTTCTCCATGCGAGGTAGATGTACGGGTGATGTTCCTAAAGAAGGTCACAGCTAATACATTCATAAGCAATGAAAATGATATTTCAGACGTTCTTTTACGAACATCATATGCATATTGCCTAGCCCTGAGTTACAAATAAAAGGGGACCGAACCTACTACAGTTTTTCCAAAAGTATTGATGTAAGTGAGCAGTAGGCATAATAGAAGTTCCTTTATTGTTTAAATGCCAAAAATTTGATTAAATAAACATTTATTACTACAAAAATTGGTTTAATTTTGTACTCGTAACACCCGTTACATTCAGCTGTAACACCCGTTACAGTTTTATATTTCTACGAAAAATCCTGTTTGTATTTTTGTTTTAATATGGGTAGTCTATGAAATTCAGAATCTATTTAGCTTTGTGTTCACATTTTTTTTACCAATGTAAAGTAAAACATTTCGCAGACTTGCTTTTGTTGCGATTAAGCCGGAAGTATGAGACAAAATCTTGTAACGCCCGTTACGCACATATCTTGCTCTTAATTTCTTTACTGCTGCCTGTAACTGTTAATTTCAATACAGATGACAAAAATAATCCTAGGTGGAGGGTGTTAAGCTAATAAAATGTAAATGTTTTCTTCTTGCATCATTAATTAATCGTCAAGTAGAAGTGTACGACCTGTAACACCCGTTACATGGAATGAGCCTCTTACTAATCATGTTTGTTGTATTTTAATATTCTTTGAAAACTAACTAACGAACAAAGAAGTTAAGCGGTTTGTGGTGAGCTGAATATAATTATGAATGTAATGTAATTATTGTAAAAAAACTTCTTTCTTTTCCAGGTGAGAAGAAATTGAAAACTGCAGATGATGGCAGAACATCCAGAAATGTTGCATTAGCTGAATATTATACAGCCAAGAAACTTTGCATAGATGCAAAATTACAAAATATTTTATTACAAAATGAAAAATTAAAATTAGAAAATTAAAAATTAAAACTAGAAAATGAAAAACTAAAAGTAGGGTTAGAGCATTTAAAAAATAAATAAAAATTAAATTAAAGGTATTATGAGGTATCAGGTAGGTTTACCTAATAACTCTACTTATAGTTTTTCATTTTCTAAATTTATTTTCTCATTTTGCAATAACATAATTACCGTAAACTGGGGTTACTTTGATCAAAACTTCCTATTCACATAAAAATGCAAATTGAGTAAAATGGAACTATAATTGGTTTTTTTTTTTTCGGATGACCACTCTGAAGAACTGTCACAATCATTTTTGCGGGTGCGCTGCTGATCTCACGTTGATTTATATATAAAAAAGGTAAGTTTTCTGTTAATACCGATTTATACTAGAAAAAATGTGTTGTAAAACTTCATATACAGCTTAATACGTGTATGTATCACGAACTTTTTTGATAGTTTGTTTAGTAGCCTATATTCGGGAATCCAAATAAAAAATATTTGTTGTTCTAACCTCAAAATTTTCGTAATGGCGTCGATTAAATTCCTGCGGGGTGTCATTGATAGGGTACATGGTGTGAGATTGATCAAATGATCAAAGTTACCCCAGTTATTAATACAAGAAATTGAATGATAGCTTTTGTTATTTTATTTTATTTTATTTGTTTACCAGGACAATGCCGCGAATATATAAAAAGAAACTGGGTACCCGTGAATACAGAAACTACTCTGAAGCGACGGTTAACGAGGCTTTAAGTCAAGTAGTTGACGGGAAGTTGTCCATCAGAGGTGCATCAGAACAGTATAATATACCTTATGGAACTATTTATAATAGATATAAAGGAATGCACATGAGAAAACCTGGCGCTCAGACAGTTTTCTCAGAATCTGAGGAAAAAGCTATCTTGAAATCAGCTGCAAAGTGTTCCGATTGGGGGTATCCTCTAACATTGCTGGATTTGAGATTTTTTGCAAAAGCTTTTCTAGATAAACAAGGGCGAGTGGTCACCAAATTCGAAAACAATCTTCCTGGAGTTGAGTGGGCATATTCCCTTTTACGTCGCCATAAAGACGAATACTCTCAAATGGTATCAACAAATATTAATAAAGCAAGGGCAAAAGTATCTCATGATAGTATAAATAAATACTTTGACAACCTTACACCAGTTTTTAAAGATTTGCCGCCGTCCAATTTAATTAATTATGACGAGACGAACATGAGCGACGACCCTGGAAAAAAAACAAGGCATTTACAGGCGTGGGGTCAAATATCCAGAGAAGATTATGAATTTTTCCAAAAGTGCCACTACAGTGATGATGTGTGGGTCTGCAGACGGTGTCCTCTTACCACCTTATGTGATCTACAAAAGTGTTCATCTTTATGACACATGGAAAGAAGGGGGACCACAGGGTGCACCGTGTTGTCAGAAGACCTGCTGTTCCAGTGGATCTCGATTTAACAGAACCAATAGTGGCTGGATTGATAGCATAACCTTCCGTGATTGGTTTAGGACCTCTTTCTTGCCGCATGCTAAAGCATTACCAGGTAGAAAAGTTTTGATTGGGGACAACCTGTCCTCACACATAGATGTTGATGTCCTCAATGAATGTGAACAGAATAACAGATTTTGTCTGTCTGGTTCCAAATTCTACACATCTGTGCCAGCCATTAGATGTGGCATTCTTTAGGCCATTGAAAGGCGCTTGGAGACACGTGTTAACTAACTGGAAACTACAAAATCCTCGATTGGCGACTGTTCCAAAAGATACTTTTCCTCGCTTGCTCCAAAAGGCACTAGAAAAGATAGACTCAGTCCAAGCTAAACCCAACTCACCTTATGCGAATGTCACACAAGGAGTAAAAAGAAATTTACTGAACGCCTTTAAAGGCACTGGCATATTTCCTTTATCGAGAGATCAAGTGCTGAAAAGACTGCCTGTTGTAGAAAATGGCGACCCTACTAATGAAGCTGAAAGCTGTTTGACCAACTATCTCAAAGAACAGCGATATGGTAGTCAGTCAGCTGCTCCGAGAAGAAGAACACGGTTAAATGTGGAACCAGGCGCTAGCGTGTCAACTGCTGAGGTTAACCCAGACACGGAAGATTCCAATGACATAGAACCTTCTGATATGGATCAAGGAAACTTGCCCATCGCCACATTTAATGTAGACGAGGCCATCCCTGTAGAGGAGAGCAGTGGGTCTGAAAATCCAGTTTCCGAGGAGCATGAGGAATTAGAAATAGGGAGATTTATCTTGGCGAAATTTTACTCACGTCGAGGAAAGAAAATTTACAAATATGTTTGCCGCATTATCAGCCTAGACCCCTTAGTAGCCGAAGGATTTAAATCGATGGGAAATAAAAAAGATTTTAGACTGGTACGCGATGACATATCAGAAATAGAGGAGACTGATATTTTAAGCTATCTGCCGAAGCCCAAACATTTTTTCGATAAAAATAATATTGAATGCGTTCAATTTAATTTTGATATTAATAGGAATTTTTGAACTTCCTTAGATTATTTACATCATGTCAATGGCGTTAATGCTATTTTATATCGATCTATTTTTATGATTAAAAAGTGCCATTGTTGATTGATCTCATTTTGCCAATATACAGGGTGTTTGGTGCATCGTTTGCCAAATGGAATTGGCCGAAAGGAGAGGTCATTTGCTATCTCTTAAGGCCCAGTAACTCATTCCTTGTTTCACTGGTTTTTTTTAAATGACTTTTTAATTTTTATTTTGAGAAATACAAGAACTCTGCATTTAAGCTTAATTTTTTAGGGTTCCGTACCCAAAGGGTAAAAACGGGACCCTATTACTAAGACTTCGCTGTCTGTCCGTCTGTCTGTCTGTCTGTCACCAGGCTGTATCTCAAGAACCGCGATAGCTAGACAGTTGAAATTTTCACAGATGATTTATTTCTGTTGCCGCTATAACAACAAATACTAAAAACAAAATAAAATAAATATTTAAGGGGGGCTCCCATACAACAAACGCGATTTTTTTGCCCTTTTTTGCTTGATATCAAAAATGGCAACAGGTAGGCACTTGAAATATTCACAAAATACTCAGTTGTATTTTAACTTTAATAAGAAATAATAAAATTAAAATAAAATAAATATTTAAGGGGGGCCTCCCATACAACAAACATGTTTTTTTTCGGCGTTTTTGCCTTGTGGTACGGAACCCTTCGGGTGCGAGTCCGACTCGCACTTGGCCAGTTTTTTTTAAAGTTATGAGTATAGCCTTCAAATTTTATTTTAATTCTTATGTTTACTCTTGTATGGTTCTATGAAATTAAAAATTTACTTGCTAATAACATCTAGTTCATTTTTAATAACTCCCAGTTTTAAAAAAAAAGGAAAAATACACTTAACACTCAACTTTAAATTGCTGTAAAAAAAAAAACTAAAAGTGATCGGGATCTTCGAATTCTTTTATAAGGTTCTCTAGTTTGTCCCCTTTCCAACGGTGTGCAATATACCAAAAAAAATTGTTTAATAACTTCAGTAATTCGCTAAATGTGTAATCGAGACACATCAGGCTGATATTCGATATTACGGTAAGAACATTAGTTTTCACATAAATAACATTCTTGGAGTAGGTGTATAGTGTTATCTCACTCTTATGCAGTCTCTTATCTATTTCTAGGGTTCTAACTTTCCTCGAACTTGAAATAAAAAATAAACTTTTATTTAATAAGTACTTAATTATAAATTTTGTTCAAATTGTCCTCCACTATTGCGTACACACGCGCGACATCTTCGGTAAGAGATAGCAAATGACCTCTTCTTTCGGCCATTTCATTTCAATTCCATTTGGCAAACGATGCACCAAACACCCTGTATAAATAATTAATAAGGTAGCTGTAAGTTTGAAAAGAACATATCTTAGTATTTCTGTATAAGACTGCTTTTTGAGAATTTTAATGTTGATTTTTATTTGTCAAATAACTGTCTTACTTAATTAAAACTTGTAGACTGTTCGATTTTGTGTATTTTATTTGAACAATGTTACCCCAAGGAATAAAAACAGGAATAACTTTTTTCCTGCTGACCGATTTTTTTTTGTTTTTTGTTTTTTAATAGTTATTGGGGCTACTTTCAGATTCCATATTAAAAAAGAGAGGTATCAATATAACCCCAAAATCATTTTGTCTTTGATCACGCTGTTTTTAATTTTTTTCCTGAAAATATACTCATTTTTTATTTATTTTTTTACTTTTCTAGAGAGAACTATAAAAACCGATTACTAGGTTTTTTGTAAATATTTTATAGAACCACAGATTCAAAAGTTACAGAGAGGTAAAGTTCAAAATTGATCAAAGTAACCCCGGTTTACGGTATTGTAATTTTACATATGTTTTATAAATAAATGTTTGAATAGTGCATCCAGAAATGTTGCATTAGCTGAATATTATACAGCCAAGAAACTTTGCATAGATGCAAAATTACAAAATATTTTATTACAAAATGAAAAATTAAAATTAGAAAATGAAAAATTAAAACTAGAAAATGTAAAACTAAAAGTAGAGTTAGAGCATTTAAAAAATTAAATTAAAGGTATTATGAGGTATCAGGTAGGTTTACCTAATACCTAACTCTACTTATAGTTTTTCATTTTCTAAATTTATTTTCTCATTTTGCAATAACATAATTATTGTAATTTTACATATTTTTTATAAATAAATGTTTGAATAGTGCATAATTCCGTTTTATTTGTTAGATGAAGTAATTATTAATGAGATCAGCTCTTGTTTGGATTGGATGTCTTGATCTTCCATATTTTGAGTATTTCCATCATAACTGGTATTTGTTATTTCCAATTCCAAGTCAACCTCGGGGGGAACTTCCTCAATATTATTATTCCTACAAATATTGTGTAGTACTGCAGTGGCGATAACTATTGCATGAACAACTGGCAATGAAACACGCATTGTGAGTGCCACAACAGGGAATCTTCGTTTCCAAACACCAAATGTTCTGAAAACATACACTTAATTAGTCCAAATAAAAATAAATGAAGTTCATAATGAAATGATTGTGTTTGTCATAAATTGTGTCGCAATCACTCTTTACAACTTGCCTGTTCATGCATTACCTTTCAATTGTGTTTCTAGTCCGAATGTGTGCTTCATTGTATCTCTGTTCAGCTTCAGTCCTTGGATTTAATAGAGGTGTCAGTAAATAGCTTCTATTTGGATAGGCACTGTCTCCAAGTAGCCAATGACCATTTAACTGTCCCGCATCACATTGGGCTATAAAAAAATTAATTTTATATCTATTCGAATCATTTATAAAGTTCAATTATAATTTAATTAATGATAAAACATGTAAAAACGGAACCTCTTAGGATGGAATTGTTGAAAATTGTTGCATCATGGGTAGAACCCGGCCAGCGAGCTACCACATTCATGAGTCTTAAATCAGCATCACAGACACCTTGGACATTGAGGGAAAAGTAACCCTTTCTGTTCCTAAATTCTTCACCTATTAATAGACCTAAAAGAAGTTTTATTTTAGGTACAGTAAGTATCTATATAAATAAATTGCAAAAATATAAATGATGTATTTACATGGAGATTGTATACGAATATGTGTGCAACAACCCGAGGAAATTCAGCTATTTCATAAAAATTTTCTGCACCTCCATGATTTATAAAAATGTATTTATCATGTATTTGTCTGTGTGGTGCGTACTTAAAGAATTGCACCACCCCTTACTTCCCGTGGGTGTCGTAAAAGGCGACTAAGGGTCTTACCGGAGAATGGGCAGCAGCGTTCTCTATTTATTCCACCATCATACCATACTGCGATCGCCAACCCGCCTGCCAAGCGTGGCGATTATGGCAAACCCCCCCCCCCCCCCTCCAAAATTAGGGGAGGCCTATGTCCAGCAGTGGACGTCTATCGGCTGAAACGACGATTTATCATACAATGTGGCAATTGCTGATAAAATGTCCCGTACTATTCTGCCTGCTGTTGATTTTGATACTCCCACAAAATCAGCTACAGAAATCAGCGTAGTGCCTAATGCGTAAAATCTTAAAGTCATCAACAATTGATGAAGCGGTGGCACTCCATGATTTCTGAAATAATTAAAAAACTTACTATAAAAACAAAGTTCTTTATATAGTAGGTACAGTCGGTGATAGCAATTAACTGACCCCCTTAAAAATTACTCGATTTTGCACCCTCTGCTCATAACATTAAAGGTTATTCAATATGTATGAGTTTATCAGACTAACACTTCTCGATGAACAGAAACAATAAATAATTTTGATACGCAAACTTGAGCTTTAAGATGTTGGTGTTAGGTCATTTACTATGTATATGGGTATTTGTTACGCAATTTTCATTTTTATGCAGCAAGACTTAAAGGTTAGGTTAATGTTCTGATAATTTGTGTCATTGCTACTGATACCTTATTTCACCTGTCTTACCCAAGTTAATCTGGTGTCGTGGTTTGTGTGTAAGGCTGAGACGTGGAAGATGCAAGTTCAAGTCCTGTCTCGGTGTTTAATTTTGTTTTCAATAAGTATATAAATTGTTCTTTAAGTATTTCTTGCATTATTGTAAAGAACAAGCACATCAATTAAATTAATAAAATTTTCATCTTTTTCAATAAGTGGGTAGTTAGACGTCATTATGCGTATTCAACAAAAACTGCTATTGAGATGATATTAAGAATATGGGGTAGAAGAATAAATTGAACAAGACATTCTATGCACAAATAGCAGTGAATACGCGCGAACATTTTTACCTTGCCTTACAAATTGCGAAAATCCACGCCTTTTTCCTTTTTATTAATTATCAGTTTTGATACAGTTTAATCGTCATGTCTCAGTTGTGATTATTTAAAATACAAAATAATCTATTTGCATGAGGAGAATGTTGGTGTTAAAGCGATTGCTAGGAAACTTAATATAGCGGTAAGTGTATTCTTTTTTATGCTTCATTTATACCTATTCCTTAATTTATAGCTATTCCTTAATTTGTTAGTTGGCTTAAAAACTTGTGAATGAATAATAGGAAATTAACTGTGTTTCATTATGAGATCATGTAAAGGTCTAATGTGGTTTCGAAAAATTATGCTTACTTCGTTACTAAAATTATGCTTATTGTGTTGTTTCAGAGAAATACAGTCAGATTGTGGCTAAGACGTATTGAAGAGACAGGGAATATTCAAAAGGATCGTCCTGGAAAATATGGCCCAACTTGTGACATCAACATGGGAATTCATGAGAGGAAGTGACTGTTGTTGGAATATGGTGCGCGGTATGCGGAACCGCTTGCAACAAGTAGTAGAAAAAATGGTGCTCCACTTCGCTATTAAAAGCACCACTGAATGACTTCAGTGACCAGTGTTGGCCACAAACAATACTAACGTGTCAGTGTGTGTGTTAAATTAACTATTGTTATAATTTTTAACGAAGTATTTCGCATACCTAGTTTTTGTCAAAACCTTATTTATAACTAAAAATAACTACTTACAAAACAAATTGATATAGGAAAAACATTAACACATAATGCTATTTTATTCAGTTAAATGATATTTAATGTGGTGATGTTATTGTTATGAAATAAAGAGAAATACCTATATTTCTAAATATTCTAACATGTTGATTCACTACATTAAACTCTGTGAAGTATGTAACAACGCGGCAACGTTATTAGTAAGCAGGTAAATGTTACCTACCTATATCATTTACGTTATTCTTATAATAATTTTATTTATAAAATAAAATCGTTTTTACCATCATTATCGTTTTTTATTTCTGTTCAGCTTTTTTTTGTAGCTAAAGGAAATTGCTCATTTTTCTACTGACCGCCGTTGCGCACCAAACAATTTTGTATGCTGCCATAAATTGGATATAAAAGAGGGGTAATGTCGTACTTTCATAGGAAATTAAAATTATCCATTTATTTGGTGGGGTTTTTGTTGTTTTTTGATTTTCTGCTCAGTTTTGAGGTTAGTTTTGTAACAAATCTTCCACCAAAAAAACAGTATTTTACAACAATATGATTTGATTCATATAAAACAACAGAAAATAGTTCCAATAAATCAATGAATGATCCCAATTAAATAATATTACAAAGGTAGGTCATGCTAAATGTAGGTTTTGATAGGAAATAGAAAATAAAAATGCTTGAATATAGGAATGCAATAGTATAATTCATTGGTCCATATTATCATCATATTCATAAAATATGTCGTCTAAAAGCGGAGCCGGTGGCTCACAGACCTAAATCGAGCCAAACTAAGATACCACAAAATGGTCATAATGAGAGCACAGCATCCCATTGTCTGATTACCCACCAAACAATTGCAATAATAGCTAGTAATATCACCTACTGGGTTACTTGTTAACTGTTACTGAGTTGTTAGTTAACTAAAATATAAGCGTAACCTTTCTGCTGACATGTCGTGACTTAATTCTTCCCCTTACTAAATACATGTCCGTTCCCTGTACCAACGGCAAGTCAACCTCAATGTCGTTTGCTAGTTCAATTTCGCATATTCCGTTCCTACTGACATGCTCCCAATAATACGACTGACATCTAAAAATAAATATAATAGATATATCATATTTTGTAAAGAAATTGATCTTATCATTAGTTTAATAGAAAATATACATATTGTATTAGTTTAATAGCAAATACACATATTGTCACAGACAGGCAAAAGCCACAAACAAAATCAAACAAACTAAGAAAAGTATAACTGGTGGTTCTTAATTCTCATCTCATCATCTTCTTCTTAGCGTGTCGATAGCAATCTAAATGGACTCGGCCCAGAATTCAGCTACTTGTTTGCCGCCATCACCAGCGTCCATCAGTTCCAGTAACATCCAGCAGACGGGACACGATATTAAGTGTCCCATCGTTTGTGGAACAGCACCACATTTATACTCCAAGGCGGAGTCGTCTATGAACAGGTTTTCCTTACTTCGGCCAACCGGGGTCTGGAGGTTACCCAAGGTAACTCATATCCCGGTAGGAGCTCTTCAGCCGGTGGAACGAATGGTTTGCGTAAGGAAGCACTGTGTCGCCACAGCTTCAGTCTTTCTTGTGATCGTTCGCAAGTGAGTGGTACAACACACTTCACCACTCTTCTCATCATGATGCATTTAAATGTATATTTTGAACATAGTTAAACAGCTTCTAGTATTAGCTGTAAACAACAAAATACAAATGGTGCTGAAAGACTTCCATTATATCCATTGCCTCCCCGACTTGATGACGGGGTAGACACAGCTCCCACAGCGTGACATTTTTAACGAAATCGTTGGTGATTTACTGCACAGAAGACACAGGCCGTAGTCCCGCATTATATTGTAGTCTTTGCCGTAGTCATAAAAACGTTCTACACAATCCACAGCACAGAAACAGTACAATGGTCTCCATAAGAATTCTTGACCGTGCAGAAATCTGAAGACAACTGGATACGATGCCAACGCAATGATAAGTTATTTTTTAGCACAACAAACTCGACAACTATCAATACACAAGTAAAAACAATGTTCGCTGCGGAGTATTGGTCGGCAGGTCGGCCGACATGAGATGCTTTGATTGACAAATAATTATTGACAGTGAGTGAGTGACACTTTTGACACTTTTGGCAGTTCACCTTTCACATTGCCCGTGATAGTGTTACCAGCAGTTAATCTTAATCACCCTGACCATGTGATTTGTCAATAATAGAAATAGTTTTAATTAGTAAAGTAATGTAACTATACTTATGGACAACTAATTAGTCTGAAATAAATGGATTTAATTTAATATTATTTTAAAGATATTAAAAATATATAATTATATTAAGTTGATTATGTTAATTATAAAAAAATAAGGAGGACAAATGATAAAAAAACACTTTTACACGTCAAACATATTTTTTTAAACTAGGTGAGAAGGGCGTTTCCTATCTGACAACTATGAGAAGAAAGGCCGAAAGAAACTCAGAGGTCACAATCTCTTTTAGAGCCCAGACACAATCTTGGTCAGATCATGTGTAGACCATGTAAAAAGGTGTCTGAAATGTTCTTTTGAGAAAAGAACCACACAGATTGAGTGGACCTGTCCAGTCAGTGCTCCCATTTGTCAATAAACGTGCAGCTCAACGCAGAACTTATGGAGCTCAACGATTCGACGAACAATACCAAAGAAGGGACATTTGGGTAGGCCGTATAAATTAGGTACTCCAACTGCCAGATCATGACTAAAACGGAATCAATGACCCAGGAAGAATGTCATAGTTGAAATTATTTTTAAAACTCAGCGTCTGTCTTTATACTAAGCGTTAAGACCGATTATGGGGAGGTTCTTAAAATTGGCAACACTGCTTTTACAAAAATACTCCATTTAAAAACGTATGCAATAAAATCGAATTAATAACTAATTATATACAAAATATTAACCTCACATACGATTTCAATCAACTAAACTCAGAAAAGATAAAAAAATATTTTATAATTTATAAGTATATTTTTAAGGCCATACTCTATTGCTTTAAAGCGGTACTGGTTATGGGCAATTTCCTTTATAATTTATGACTTAAAAAAATATTGTAAAACAAAACGCGTAACAGACAATAATATATTGGTTTCGAACTCACAACTTCATTCTCGTCAGCTTACTACAGCTACTACCAGACCACACGAAGATAGTGAACGTCGTTGAAATTAGCAATTACCTATATAACAAGTTAAAACAATATTCAAGATCATACCTACCTTGACACTGCGTGTTAAAGTTCAAATTCGAATAACTATTTTATTAATCATAGACGACCAGTTGTTCTAGTTCGACAAGCTTACTATTAACAAGCAGAAGGTTCAAATTCGTTTAATTTTTAAGGGGGTCAGTTAATTGCTATCACCGACTGTACTTAGCTGTTTTTTGGGTTCCGTAGCCAAATGGCAAAAATGGAAATCTTATAGATTCGTCATGTCTGTCTGTCTGTCTGTCTGTCTGTCTGTCTGTCTGTCTGTCTGTCTGTCCGTCCGTATGTCACAGCCACTTTTCTTCGAAACTATAAGAACTATACTGTTGAAATTTGGTAAGTAGATGTATTTTGTGAACCGCAATAAGATTTTCACACAAAAATAGAAAAAAAACAATAAATTTTAGGGTTCCCCATACTTAGAACTGAAACTCAAAATTGTTTTTTCATCAAACCCATACGTGTGGGGTATCAATGGGTAGGTCTTCAAAAATGATATTGAGACGCAAATAATTTTGATACGCAAACTTGAGCTTTAAGATGTTGGTGTTAGGTCATTTACTATGTATATGGGTATTTGTTACGCAATTTTCATTTTTATGCAGCAAGACTTAAAGGTTAGGTTAATGTTCTGATAATTTGTGTCATTGCTACTGATACCTTATTTCACCTGTCTTACCCAAGTTAATCTGGTGTCGTGGTTTGTGTGTAAGGCTGAGACGTGGAAGATGCAAGTTCAAGTCCTGTCTCGGTGTTTAATTTTGTTTTCAATAAGTATATAAATTGTTCTTTAAGTATTTCTTGCATTATTGTAAAGAACAAGCACATCAATTAAATTAATAAAATTTTCATCTTTTTCAATAAGTGGGTAGTTAGACGTCATTATGCGTATTCAACAAAAACTGCTATTGAGATGATATTAAGAATATGGGGTAGAAGAATAAATTGAACAAGACATTCTATGCACAAATAGCAGTGAATACGCGCGAACATTTTTACCTTGCCTTACAAATTGCGAAAATCCACGCCTTTTTCCTTTTTATTAATTATCAGTTTTGATACAGTTTAATCGTCATGTCTCAGTTGTGATTATTTAAAATACAAAATAATCTATTTGCATGAGGAGAATGTTGGTGTTAAAGCGATTGCTAGGAAACTTAATATAGCGGTATATTAATATTCAAGATCATACCTACCTTGACACTGCGTGTTAAAGTTCAAATTCGAATAACTATTTTATTAATCATAGACGACCAGTTGTTCTAGTTCGACAAGCTTACTATTAACAAGCAGAAGGTTCAAATTCGTTTAATTTTTAAGGGGGTCAGTTAATTGCTATCACCGACTGTACTTAGCTGTTTTTTGGGTTCCGTAGCCAAATGGCAAAAATGGAAATCTTATAGATTCGTCATGTCTGTCTGTCTGTCTGTCTGTCTGTCTGTCTGTCTGTCCGTCCGTATGTCACAGCCACTTTTCTCCGAAACTATAAGAACTATACTGTTGAAATTTGGTAAGTAGATGTATTTTGTGAACCGCAATAAGATTTTCACACAAAAATAGAAAAAAAACAATAAATTTTAGGGTTCCCCATACTTAGAACTGAAACTCAAAATTGTTTTTTTCATCAAACCCATACGTGTGGGGTATCAATGGGTAGGTCTTCAAAAATGATATTGAGGTTTCTAATATCATTTTTTTCTAAACTGAATAGTTTGCGCGAGAGACACTTCCAAAGTGGTAAAATGTGTGTCCCCCCCCTGTAACTTCTAAAATAAGAGAATGATAAAACAAAAAAAAAAATATGATGTACAATACCATGTAAACTACCACCGAAAATTGGTTTGAACGAGATCTAGTAAGTAGTTTTTTTTTTAATACGTCATAAATCGTAAACCGCAATATACCATTCATTCATTCAACTCAAAAATAAAAAAAAAACATTTAATTTCATAAACATAAACCTTATGCATAAACCCGGATGTTACGGAACCCTCGGTGCGCGAGTCCGACTCGCTCTTGCCCGGTTTTTTTTACTATTTGCAACTTACCTTGATGAGGTTACACGGACGTGAGGCATAATTTCAGTCAACAGTAAATTTACTGCTAATTTTGATAGCCTAAACCTAAAGGTAAACTCCGCATCATCCAGACATTGCACGTAGTTCACCCTTTTAATTCTCCGCGCAGAGGCACGTCGACGTCTTATTTCTTCACCAGCATCACTATCAGTACTATCCCAATCCGATAATTGAGCCAGAACTTCCATATCACTATCACTGTCACTATCACTGGAGAATAATGCTAGTGCCATTTTTCAAATAAAATCCGTGAAGTTAATCTTAAATCTAAGGAAATTCTAAGATTAAGATTTGGATTGTTTACACCGATCGAAACAAACGTCAAATTCAACGGATAGGTTATTGACACACTCAAACTGTCATTTTCGAACAGAGGGCAATCTGTAGTCTATGATCCGTCCTTTCAAAGATCGATTGGTTGAAAAGATTGCAATTGTAATCCGCGGATCGTTTTTAGCTACACTTTACTACAAATCTGGATTGAATTTTAGATCTTAAATCTAGAGATATTGGATTAGATTGGTTATTAATTTCGGCCGATAGATATTAGTACTCATGGCGTCTCCGGTTGGTTTAATACTCAAAGACTTGGTTCGACGGTATTAAAATAGAAATGCCGCAGGTCTTTTACATTATGTACGCCTTCTCTGCCAAATTTAATGATGATAGGACAATTAAAGAGGATTTCTCAGACGGAGAACACTGCTTGTCTACGGCAACTATAAACGACTGGTTCAATTATTGTATTTCAAACTAATAAACCAACTGTCACTGTGAAGATTGGAGGTCCCGGTAAAATTGTTCAAATTGATGAAAGCAAGTTCGGGAAAACGAAATACAATAAAGGTCGTCGAGAAGGTCACTGGGTCCTCTGCATGATCCAGGATGGAAGCGAGGATCTTCGCTTAGAAGTCTGCCCAGACAAAATCCGTTCCGCTGAAGTTCTGGTGCCCTTGATAAAGAAACATGTGGCTGAGGGCACCACTATACATACTGATTTTTGGCGGGCCTATGATTGTCTGGGCGACCATGGTTTTATCCATTGTAAGGTCAATCATAGTGACCCAGACAACCCCTTTGTTTCTGAGGACGGCACGCACACTCAAAGGATTGAGTCACAGTGGCGTGTTGTTAAACAGTTAACAATAAAAGTAACTATAATAATCGCACTAACATTAATGATTTAATGTATGAGTATTTGTGGAGAAGAGATGTTGAAAGAAACAAAAGAGATCCTTTTGAAGACTTAATAAATGTCATTAATTTGGTTTGAATGAATGTTGAATGGTTTCAATGATTAGTTTTCCGTACGTCATAATGTATATGGTCACAATTATTCGGTGCGTAGGCAGATATTCTCGTTTGACAACTCAATTTGTTGGCCAATTTGTTGGACGACTTCAATAAAATGGCAACATTTATATTTATATTGAAGTTATAGGATACTTTAGTTATAGAAGGTTTATGAAGCGTTTATGAATACAAAATTTTATCGAACGTTTTAAAGGCTTATCGAGCATTTTAACTAATGAACGTTTTAAACCTTCAATAAGCTTTTTTTATGAATAAGACCGTTAGTGTTTAATTTGTATTTCATCATTGTTATTTATTTACAAATCTCATCCGTGAATGAAGTTTGTGGAGTTTGTTGGAGCCAAGCTCGAGATTTGAGCTTCTATGTTCCAGAAGGACCACAAGAAAGACCCCAACATATTGTGTTGCCCAATATAAGAAGAGCGGCTGAAACAACAAAACACTGCATTTTCCAAGAGTGCATGGAACCAGAGCGAAATATTGTGCCTGAAGAAACCAGACAAGATGTATTTGTTAGGTATCAATATTTTATACCAAGAGGAGCTCGTATTTGCTCCTTACATACACAGGACGCTAATTATGAAAACCTGTATACTGCTGAGTACAACCTTAATGGCTTTACTTCCACACACAGAGGAGATCATTTTTATATTAATGGAAGGGTTAAGTAACATTTCATAAATAAACAACAACATCAACAAATATTTGATGTAACACCCAGGCTTAGGAATCTGCATCGGGGTAGTTTTGCATTAACAGCCTTATTGTGTAAATTAAGGACTAGGGATTCAGGGGACAGATCGTCATGTCTATTTCAAGTTCCGAGAAGGACCCTAGAGACATTAATGTCTGTCTGTAGCAAGAAATATTTTGCTAACTGATTATGATAAATGATTTATTTTCTGTAAGTAGGTTTTTCAAACACTTTTACACGTCATCATATTTTTTAAACTACATGTGGTCTGCGTTTCCTATCTGACTACTCTGAGAAGAAAGGCCGAAACAAACTCAGAGGTCACAGTCTCTTTTAAAGTCCAGACAAAATCTTGGTCAGATCGTGTGAAGACCATGTAGATTGATGTCTGAAATAGTCTTTTGAGGAAAGAACCACACAGATTGAGCGGACCTGTCCAATTAGCGCACGCATTTGTCAAAAATCGTGCAGCTCAACTCAGAAATTGAGGAGCTCAACGATTCGACGAACAATACCAAAGAAAGGACATTTGGGTAGGCCGCGTAAATTACTCAAACTGCCAGATCATGATTAAAACTAAGAAGGAAAACAGAAAAAAATGACCCACATAGTCCTCACATTCACAATACCGTCAAACGGGGTGAATAGGGATGCAGGGGTGAATCGGGACGAAACTTTAAATGCGATTTTAACGTTGAAATAATATGGTTTGTTGCCAAAAAGGAGTCTAATGTGTTTATTGCATTATAATTAACGATTAAGTGTCCTTTTCGGCAACAAACTGTATTATTTCAACGCTAAAATCCATTTTAAAGTTTTGTCCCAATTCACCCCTGCATCCCTATTCACCCCGTTTGGTGGTAATTAAATGAAAAAAAAAAAAAAAAATACTTTACAAAGTAAATATTCATGTCATTTTCTAAATAAAATTCATCAATGTCAATGTGTATATAAAAAAATCCGGACATAATCTTTGAGGACCATGTAGATTAGTGTCTGAAATTATCTTTTGAGGAAAGAACCACACAGATTGAGCGGACCTGTCCAATCAGTGCACGCATTTGTCAAAAATCGTGCAGCTCAACTCAGAAATTGAGGAGCTCAACGATTCGATGAACAATACCAAAGAAAGGACATTTGGGTAGGCCGCGTAAATTACTCAAACTGCCAGATCATGATTAAAACTAAGAAGGAAAACAGAAAAAAATGACCCACGTAGTCCTCACATTCACAATAATTAAATGAAAAAAAAAATACTTTACAAAGTAAATATTCATGTCATTGTCTAAATAAAATTCATCAATGTCAATGTGTATATAAAAAAATCCGGACATAATCTTTGAGGACCATGTAGATTAGTGTCTGAAATGATCTTTTGAGGAAAGAACCACACAGATTGAGCGGACCTGTCCAATCAGTGCACGCATTTGTCAAAAATCGTGCAGCTCAACTCAGAAATTGAGGAGCTCAACGATTCGACGAACAATACCAAAGAAAGGACATTTGGGTAGGCCGCGTAAATTACTCAAACTGCCAGATCATGATTAAAACTAAGAAGGAAAACAGAAAAAAATGACCCACATAGTCCTCACATTCACAATAATTAAATGAAAAAAAAAAAAAAACTTTACAAAGTAAATATTCATGTCATTGTCTAAATAAAATTCATCAATGTCAATGTGTATACAGTATGTTAAATAACAGAGGGCGTTCCCTTAAACTCGTTAATCTATATCATTAATAAAATAAAATAAAAATGTCAGCATAGAAAAATAAGCATAAAATAATCCGAATTCAAAAAAATAATTAATTGACAATAAATTCGAAACCTCCTGTTTAAAATCAAAATAGTAGCGCGGAATAGTACTTGTAGTACGCTATCGTAGCACGAAGCCGACCGAGCGTCTCCGAGAGTTCACGAACCCGAGCGAGCCGACCGCCCGCCGCCCGCGCCGCGCGCCGCTCTGAATAGCCGGGTCCACACCGGACGATCCATCGCGCTCCGATCGCGCGCGGCAGCAGCGCGATCCAAAGATGCAGGCGGTGTGGACGTGCCGCGCGCGATCCATGCGCACGTATTGGAGCGCGCGCTCCCTACCTCGCGCGATCCGTGTGCGGTCGGTTTTTGTGCCAGCCTCAAAGGTGCCTCAGTTGCGTGATGCGCGCGGTGTGGACGGTTGTGTTGGTTCGCGCGATCCACCTCGCCATGGACATCTCAGAAAGTCGCCGTTTGATATCGCTTTATAAAGAATTTAAATGTTTATGGGATCCCAAAGATTCTAATTACACCAATAGAGGTGTTAGAGATGATGCTTGGCATCAGATTTCTCGTGAAATGGGGAATAAGTCGATCGAGAACCTAAAGAAAAAAATGCGATCTCTGGCGGGAGGCTACAGAAGGGAGAAACACAGAGAGAAGCAAAGCCGTATAACTGGATCCGGTAAGAAAACAAAGCTACTTTTTATCTGTAGGTATTAAAATTATATATTTTATTATAAGTAATTACATCATAATATTTACTGTGGATTTCACGTGATTTCGCTTTTTACATTTAAGCTGTTAGAAATACACGTGGTTATTTTAATGAGTAACTTGTTTATTTCAGGTGCTCAAGATACATATAAATCAAAGTGGTTTGCGTATGATGACTTCGACTTTATGGCGGATAAAAATGAACCCGGAACCACACGCGATACATTGGAACATGTGAGCTATTAGTTTACTGATATTCATTTTGCCAAACTATTGTATGGTTTGTAACAAAGTGTCTTGCTAAGTGGGACCGTATTGTAGTGGCATTTTCTGTTGCTCTTCTTGGTACGACGGCCATCGGTTGTAGCGATTGTGATGGCGGTTCATTTCGCCAGCTTCCAGGTATTACATCTCCATTCTCCTGTACTGTATCAAACGTTCCTGGCGATATAAAGTTAGGATTACTGCGTAAGTAGTTATATAGATGAACCGTTGCCAGCACGACTTTAGTCGCAGTTTCTGGTTCCAAAAGCATAGGTTTACGCAGGACTCTGTAGACAGAACTAAGTACTCCAAACGCGTTTTCAACTACTCTACGTGCTCTTGACAGTCGGTAGTTGAAAATTCTTTCACAAGAACCCCTTTCCCGTGTACCATCGTATGGTTTCATAGTATAATCATTAAGCTGAAAAGCTTTATCACCTAGTATATAATAGGGTACCTCAATTTTATAGGGAACTTGCAATATCTCCGGTGGAGGAATATTTAGCTCTTTTTTTTCAAGTTTTTTATATAAATTTGTGCTTTTGAACACGCCTCCATCTGATATTCTGCCTTTAGTCCCAACATTCACATACAGGAACCTATAATTTGCATCTACTAATGCAAAAAGAACAATACTAGGAAATAATTTGTAATTATCAAAGTCGTTGCCACTATTAAAAGGCGATTGTATAGCGACGTGTTTGCCGTCCATCGCTCCTATCACGTGTGGGAAATTCCACTTATTCTCGAATTGCTGAGAAACTGTACGCCATTCTTCTTTAGTTGACGGCACCTGAAAATAAAGGAGATCTTAATTATAATATAAAGCTGAAAATAAGAATAAGCAGTAAATAGTAATAATAATTGTTGTTACAGGTAGAATCTGATACGACTGAAGGGGAACTTGAAGTTAATACTACAGTGAGCGAAAACGAGAACAGTAACATTACTAGTGACACACAACCGGAGAGAGCCAACCACCACACAGATCAGAGTAGAGAGCAGAATGATCAGAATGCACAATCCAGTGTCCAAACAACAAACAAAAGAACAAAAAAAAGAAAGAAAACTACTTCTAATAATGCAGATGACATATCAGATGAAACTCTTTCAGAGGCTTTCCAACTTCTGCAACAATGTGCTCAGCCACCACAACCGGAAACTGATTCTTACATTGCTTTCGGGCAGTATATATCTACTGAATTGCGGAAATATGATGCAGTAACATTAGTTAATGTCAAAAATGCTATATGCCAAGTTATTTTTCAAGCTGACACAGGAAGATATGGGGATAGCAATTATGGATATTACACTAATTCATATCCTGGCACACCAATAGCATACACTTCATCACAGTCCCAGTCTCTACAACCTCAAAATTATCCAGCTCCAATTCCACAGACATCACCGTCTGCTCATCTAGCCTCCAATTCATCGCAGTCCCAGTTTCTGAAACCTCAGGATTATTCACTTCCACAGTCACCACCGAATTAAATAAGTACAGTCGGTGGCCAACATTATTTGACCCACTTGAATGATAGCGAATTTGAACCTTATCGTGAACATTTGGAATACTCCGTGCAAGCATTTCGATAAATCATGTTGTTAGGCGATTTTAATCATTATATTGTTGTTGTTAAGGTTGAAAGGCTAATGAGTTTCAAGACTACTAAAAAAAAAAAACAAGGCGAGGGTGGATGAATAAAAAAAAAATCGCGCATCAGTAACATTTTAAAGGTGTCTACGGTTAATAGCTAAATTCCGTGATTCATTTTAATAGCTGGTTGTGATTGTGCGATAATGAACTTTATGAAAATATACGATATGGTTCAAATTCTTTAGAATATTGCGTCTGTCATCACAACTAAGATCGAATTTCAAAACATATTACAAGAGTTGAGTTGGTCTCGTGGTCACTAAGGCAGCTCGTTATTTATCGTTGTCTGCGTTCGAAACCAGGAAAAACATAACAGTTTTTTGTTAGCAACGTTTTGTTTTTAATTATTATCTATTTTGTTACTTTTTTTTTACGAACGAAGTCGGGAAATATCTTTTTAAATGGGCAGTTTGTATAGAAATGAAACAAAATCATTGCAAGTAATAGAAATATTTATTAATTCGTTAAAATATACATAAGTAAGATAAAGTAAGTAAATGCTCTTTAGTTCAAAATTAATACATTTTATAATATCATATTCAAACCTAACCATTTATAAACATTTAAATAGTGAAAAAAAAGTCATGCTAATGGTAATTGCTTGGAAGTGTGTTATCAATAAAACATTGATGTATAAATGCAAGAAAATGAATGAATTTGTGAAATGTTTTACAGATTTATAGCTAAGTATAATTATGTAGTGAATCAACATGTTATTTAAATAGAAAAATGCATTTCCATTTATAACAATAACATCACCACAGAATCTTACATTTTAATGGTTTAGCATTCATTCAATTGAGCATTTACTTACATAGTGTGTTTCAAAATACTTATAAGTAGATTAGTTAGTAGCGAAGTGGCGCACCGTCTCCTTCTCCTTCTATAACTTGCTGTAAGCGGCTACGCATACCGCACACCATGTTCCAACACAAATCTTTTCCTCTCATGTGCTCCCATGTCGATGACACGATCTCAGCCAAATTGTTTTTATTTCGCACTTCGGATGTGTTCCAATTTAAAACCATTTGACCCCATAGGTTTTCTATAGGGTTCAAATCGGGAGTTTTAGATGATGATGGCCAGTAAATAACAGTTACACCTTCTTGAGCAGCTAACCAATTCTTCACAATGCATGCACGGTGGATGGAGCAAATAATCTTGCACGAAGTAAATATCTGTATTTGGATAGGCAATTCGCACAGTCGGCATCAGGAGTTCAGGACGTCACCATCCAGCCAGCAATGTTTTGTATAGTCATTAAGTTGCGACATGACGCTTTGATTACACCAAATTCATTAAAAATACTTTTTACGATTTACGTCAAACGTTTTAGAAATGTTTGTGCGCCGCAGTCACTGTTTAGGCGTAGGTAGACTGACTTTTGTCACTTAAATCAATTTAGTATCCATCTACCCCACGACGTAAACTTTTACTTCGTCCTACTTATTTGAGGACTTATAGTTTTTTTTTATTTACCCACTTGTTTTCCAGAAAAGTTGTTAGGCAAAAATCATATTGGTCGTTCTATAATAATGCAAGAAATATTGTAGAAATCATAAATGAAAACAAATAAAGAAAAAGAAATTATAAAGAAATTGATAAAAGGTGGATTGTGTTTTCGAACCCACATGTTGTTCGTCGCGGATCCAGCATCGAACCGCGAAGCCACAATGACTGGTTGAGAATACGCGAAATTAAAGATTAGGTAGTAAGTATGGCCGTGTTATACAAAAGCTTTTCAACTTTAACGACAAGAAGATAATGATTAAAATGGCTTAACAAGATATGCTGGTGGGTCAGTCAATGTTGGGTGGGTCAGACAATGTTGGTCACCGACTGTACCTACCTATATCATGTTTTCAAAAAATAATTAATAATTGTAAACATGTTACTTCTTTAACCCATTACCCGCCGCAGTTGTATATAAGCAACTTATCATTTCTGAGCCCCTAGCACCGCAGTTGTAAATTTGCAACTTAAGTCTCCAAAGTGATTTTTAAACGTATTTTTATTTACGTAGGAGCAGTTTCATAATAAAAATAAAGACCACCGTTGCCATTCAAGGAATTTCTTTCCTTTTCCCTAAAATCACTTATGCAAAGCACCAAATTAACGGTGAAAAAAATGCATAAAACCCATCGCAAAATGCAGGTTTGACCTTAACCTGTACCGCCAGAGTTGTATAAATACAACAGTAGTGATGTAGCACATAAGTTTATTTATTACTCTTAATGCAAACTTTAGTTTACTCAAATAATATACAAATAGGTTAGGCATTCAGAATTAAAAAGTAATTCAATGCTTGTTGCTGTTTGAACCTATTTCTAACTATAATATCTAAAACTGAACATGATTTAAGGTAGATTCATATTACAATTAGATAGACGATTTTTACTAAATTGTATTTTAGTAACAACCCTAGTACTTTAACGTTATCAAAGAAGTCCAGCGCCGGAGTTGTACATATGCAACCGCTTGTGACGTCATAAGCGAACTCATAATGATAATAGTGAGGGTACATCTGTTTTATTTGTTAAGAATTATTAATGAAATAGTGGGTACTTATTTTATTTCATTGGGTCTTGTGGCCGTGTTTGAATCGCAAAATGTCGAGTGCAGAGGAATTAATAAGGATTTTAGAAGGTTACGAGGAAGATGTAGAAGAATTTGTGACCGATAATGAGTTAGAAGAGGAGGAGGTATGTACCCAAAGTTGTATAAATGCAACAATAGGGATTCCGAAAGACGTATTTAGTAGAATTATGAACTATACTCTATCAATGCTTATAGCTTTTTTTATTCGGGTAATTTTAATTATAAGGTTAATGACTTATAAAAAAACATTAGATTTTCGTAAAACGTGTAATTTTACTCTTAAAATCTAGTAAAAAAAATAAAAAAATTGTGAATGGTGCACAACACTATAGTTGACCTTGAAAATACGTGATTGGCGCTAGGGGCACATTTTTTTGCAAGATTATACAGCGGTTAAAGGGTTAAATTATGATTGTAATACACTACTTTTTTATTGAGTAATAAAGTATGGTTTTACTTACCTTTACATAATCATTTAACAGGTCAATGATGGCTTCACAAACTTCAGGAATAATTACCGATATAGACTGTTTGGAAATGCGGAACAGATACTGCAAACTGACGTACGAATCTCCAGTTGCTAAAAATCTTAATGTTAGTAATAATCTTTCCTTCACAGTAATGGCATCTCTATAATTTGTATCATTCTTTCTTAGCTTGTTATTTAATAATGAACACAATATCTCAAATTGATTAGCATTCATTCTTGCAAAATTGTGTTCAACTTTATCTGACACTAACTCTGCGTACAGCTGAGTCCCAGATTCCAAGCGATTTTTGTAAATTTGTTTCACCCAAAACCGTCGTTTTCTTTTTTGTGATTTTTTGCGCAAGCATTTAAGCAAAATAAAAGTTACTGCTGCAACGGCAAGACGCCGCCGTTGTACGTGTGACTCCATATCGTACAAGAGTTAGACTGGCTGAATCACGGATCGCCTTAGGATCGCTTGGAGCGCATATTTGGGATCGCAAGTTTCCAAGAGTGGATCGGCCTAACACGATCCACGATCCACGCTCCGCGATCCTGGATCGCGGATGACGGGATCGATGGATCGTCCGGTGTGGACCCGGCTAATGGCGAGCGGCATTTTTGATAAAGGCGGCGTATTGAATTACAAAGACATTTATGTAAGTATATTTAGTATTTAGTTTTAGCAATAACATTTAACAACCCGTCTCAAATGCCCGGCTGACAACCTTGGGCTTGGAAGGACCTATTCGCAAACATAGTAAATAAAAAAAACATAAATTCATGTACCTACCTATCTAAGCCACGTTTCAATAACACGCATCACTGAAGTGCCCACTGGCAAGTTTTTCTTTAAAATTTTAAAGGCTGCGAGTGCTGCGACGTGACTCATGTTTAACAGGCGGCCGGCTCTTATAATGCTTGAACCGGACTCCTCCTCAAAATGCCTTAGCACGTTCTGTTCCTGCCGCACAGAGATCACGGGTCGGGGGCCACCAGAACGACGCGGCACTATCGGTTCATTGTTACGAAGCCAGGACCAGGGCACTCACAATAACACGAGAATTCCGCGGTTGATGTGCATTGGGGTACTTCTCAGCATACATCCTCAGAGCACGTGCACCATCATAATTACACTCAGCATAAATGAGCACCATGTTCACAATTTCACATACTCCTGAGCACTGAACAGATAATGCGGCATTTTTCACACAAGAATGACGCAAGATGTTGCAATGCGAAAATAATGCACGTCCGGTCAGCGCGTGAGATTAGTTCCGAATAAAATTAGGTGGACATTCGGGGGCAGGGGGCGGGGCTAGGCGCATCAATTAGATCGCCGCACACGCGGCCCGTCATTCATAAATAAATTGCGACATTACTGTCCTTCAAGTACGCGTGTACAGAGTGTTTCTTTAAAGTATCAATTTAACATTTTTAGTGAATATTTTGATATAAAAAAAAATAAAAACATTTTATTTTCGAATGGTAATATTTTTTTTAGCATGTATGGATGCTATACAATTGCGGGTTAACGGGAACGCCCTCTGTTAGTTAACATACTGTATAAAAAAATCCGGACATAATCTTTGAGAACCATGTAGATTAGTGTCTGAAATGATCTTTTGAGGAAAGAACCACACAGATTGAGTGGACCTGTCCAGTCAGTGCACGCATTTGTCAGTAACCGTGCAGCTCAACTCAGAACTTAAGGAGCTCAACGATTCGACGAACAATACCAAAGACAGGACATTTGGGTAGGCCGCATAAACTACTCAAACTGCCAGACCATGATTAAAATGAAAACAATGACCCACATAGTCCTCACATTCACAATAATTAAAATAATATAATACTTCATACAGTAAATGTACATGTCATTGTTTAAGTAAATAGATACTTAAAAAATATATATATACATACAATGTCGCCCATGCGCATGTGACCGCCCGTAATATTCTGAATATTCATGAAAAAATATCGAAAATAAACTTCAAAAGGGGGGGTCTATCTGTAACATTTATCATGTTATTCAATTTTGAATTTTTTAAGTAGAGTTTGTAGACTTGCTTTCTATTTTTTGACACATCTCCGAAGTTTATGGGTCGATTTGTATTTTGTTTATTATTTCCAAAAGCTTATGAGTTATTTTAACAGGTTAATTAACATTTTACTAAAAATTATCGACTACGAAAAAAAAAAACGGAATCGAAGTAATTTTTTCGGTAAAAAATTGTGTATTTATTTTAAAAAAACTAGTGTAAGTCCATAAATTATCCCCATAGGCCCACTTTTTTAATCATTATTTGTAATCTACTACATAACAGCTAAAAATTCACAGAACATTACTAATACCTATCTCTAAAAAAAAACCAGCAAACAACTTGTTGAACATTTGCAACTATTCAAATAAAAAGGGTCGCTCAGGTAGAAACAGGTTCCTAGAAACAGCTTTTTAACAATTGCGTCCCTACCACGTGCACACCCTTGTCGGCTAGCGTTACTTCATTCAGTCGCTTGATTACTGACCCCGTGACGCTACGTGTTTTGTGATTTGTGCACTACTTAATCTTGTGAGGAAAGTTTGTTAACTACTCGTATCATTGCAATGGTACGATTGCGTGATCTACCGCCGTCTCATGTGGCTGACATGCATTTCATTTACGGTGTTTGTAATGGAAATGCACGCGCTGCTGTCGAAGAGTACAGACGTCGATATCCAAGTAGACCAGTACTTGGGTACCGATCCTTCATTGCCGTACATCGTCTTTTTTGCGAAAGAGGATTATTTCCGCAACAAAATGAGCCCGGCGTGATTGTTGATGTAGACGTGGAAGAGGATGTGTTACGATTAGTGCGCGCTAACCCTATGCTAAGCATTCGTCTCCTATCGATAAGAGTAGGTATACCAAGAATAAGAGTTTGGAGAATTCTCAAAAAAGAAGGCCTGCATCCTTATCATTTCCGACGTGCACAACATTTGGAAAATGTCGATTACGGTGCGAGATCTGTTTTTTGTAATTGGATAATTGCACAGCAAAGAGCTAATCTCAATTTTATGAGGAAGATTTTGTGGACAGATGAAGCCACGTTTACAAGGGCGGGTATAACAAATCATCGCAATCTTCATGTGTGGGCCACTGAAAATCCACACGTCATTAGAGAAACAACTTTCCAGACTCAATTTTCCATAAATGTATGGGCTGGAATGATTGACGGTGAACTTATTGGCCCTTTCGTGTTACCAAACAGACTAGATCAACACGCATTTTTAGATTTTATAGTCAATACGTTGCCGTTGCTTTTGGAGGAAGTACCGCTGGAAACAAGAAGGCGGATGTATCTGCAATTAGATGGAGCTCCAGCACACTTCGCACGACTAGTTCGTGATTATTTAAATCAAAATTATCCGCGATGGATTGGCAGAGGAGGTCCCATTGCTTGGCCGCCGCGATCTCCCGACCTTACACCCTTAGATTTTTATCTTTGGGGCAACATGAAACAAAAAGTGTATGCCGTGCCCATTGAAAGCCGCGAGCAATTAACGGCTAGGATTTTTGCTGCTGCTGCGGAAATTAAAGAAAACCGTGAAGAATTACGTCGTACAATAAAAAGTGTTGCCATGAGAGCTTTAGTTTGTTTACAGGAGGGTGGGGACCATTTCGAAAATCTAATTAATTAAAATTCTTGTATTTTTTATTTTTTAAGTAAAAATCTGGCTATTGCTTGTTTGTTTTTATTTCCATTATCATCCTCCTTATTAGTTTAACCTTTTAGTACTCACTGCTAAAAGCGGGGACATTTAATTGACTTTCACATTTTCTTTTCCTAAATTTGACTCTTAGAGTTTTAGAGTTTTACTTTGGATTTAGTTACAGTTTGGTTTAATAATGTTCTGTAAAGAATCATGTCCAATCTTGACCTGAAAATTTTCGACCGCGTCTAGTGATGTAAAATATCTTAAAAAATTGCATATTTTTTGCTTATTTCGTATCACTTAATTGAATTTTCAAATGAAGCCAGGAAATAATACAATTTATATTATGTTTATCATTCTCAATATACTTTTGGAAACGGAACGTGTTTTACACACGTTCCATTTTAAGTGTACAGTTGACAGGTTACGCATAAAACGGACTTCTTTAGCCGCAACGAACGAATGACAGGCTGCCGCTGTGACAGTGTGACCGCTGTCATTTGTTTGACGTTTTGCAGTCGTTCGTTTCATAATGTACTGTGCGATTTTGGATTTTCTGATACACTTACAACCTTTGCATTTTCCATGGACTTCGATTACTTACGATTACTTTGGCCTGTGTTATACGGATACCGATTTAGTGCTTTTGATTGGGATCTAAGTTATCGTAATCACTCTTGTTGGAAAGTGTTATGGAGCCTTCTACGAGATTGGCCTAGATTGGCTTTGTATAAACTACAACAAAGTGTTAATACGCTTCGGCGTTATCGGGGGCTTCAGCTTGATAGCAGAGTCATCTCGCTAATTAGCACCTGGATATCTCCAGTAATAGTAAGTATAATAACAATCAAGTACCTAACGATTTAGTATTCAGTCAACGGAGGCTAGCATAGTAATTGTTTTATAAAAAAGAATTGATATTTAGAAGTGGTAAAGTATATTTTTCAAGTTACACGAAAAATATAACTAGTACTACCTACTAGAAATAGGTGACGCCCCTAAGACGACCCACTGACCGAATGTGTTAGTTACATCTAGATTTTCCCCATGTTTTAGTTATAGTGGTTCTTTTAGACATATACATACTTATTTCCATTGTAGGCTTTAAAATCTCATAATATACGAAGACACTGAAAATCTAATGACCCTTTGTGTATAACCCTATCTACCACTCAAACACACTTTCTTCACTTACTTCACCACTACATCATTCACACACATACCTCTATTTCACCACTCATATTAACACACATACCCACATCCATACCTCATATCTTCAAACTCACTAACTAACCCTAGCACTCTCTAATGGTACTTACTAAGACGAATAATTTAATAAATTAATTGTGAGTGTGATAGTGATTTAGTAGTCCTAAGATAAAAATTAAAATGTCAATAGCTGAACACTATCCCCTGAGATACAGGTTCCTGCCTAGTTTAGGGGCAAGGGTCAATACTATGTGCACCTTATTATGAACACCACAAAATGCTGAAGTACCTACTTGTGATGTACCTATTTGTATAATTGTAACTTTTAACGGTAAGAAATAAACTATTTTTATTTTATTTGTTTTTCAGATAACGGAAGAAGATTACATTTGTGAAGCGAGCTTTGATGTATCCATGCAGACTATTAATGCTCAGATTCATGGAATAAATGAGTGTGATTCATCTGTTGGTTCATCTCGATGTGGTCATGCTCAAGTGTGCCCCATTTGTTGCCGATCATTGCTCAATCGTCAAAGTGACCACATTCTCAAAGAAAACCCATCAAGCCTCACACTAAGGATGATCAACTTAATGCATGATCACAGGCATGAAACCAACATTGTGGCTCCAGTGGCATTTTTAAATGAAGTGGTTGTACGAGAAGATATTGAATAAATGATAATAAATCAATCCTGTTTTTTATTTAATTTCCCTGTCCTCGCCAAAAACATGTGATGTTGTGCTCTTTTCGTTATCTATTTATGTCGTCTGTCAGGTCGACTCCTGGAGTCTGGTCCGCTTCGACGGCGACGACAGATTTTGACCGATACCTACTTCAATAAACTGTAAGTAGGTACCTAAATTGCTCAAACTTGCACAAAGTGTAGTAAACAAGGATAGCACAACATCACACGAAGTCTATAACTCAGCATCGGCGGGTTATTACGAGAATAATAACTGCTGTTTGCGACCGCGCGCCAATTTGATGATGATGATTTGATGTTATTAGAGGGATTTATTTCTGAGTGATTGTAACTCTCAGCGATTAAGAAACAATTTGATTTTAATTATCGTACAGTTTTTGAGGTTATAACAGCTGTCAAATCTTATCTGACAGCTGCTATAACCTCAAAATCTTATTAAGTTAATAACATTTTTCCCTGGCCTCTAAATTAAATGATAATAAATTATTGTGTTATTATGAACAATAATTGTTTTTATACAACACTAGTTGTAGGTAGACGCGACCTGTAAAACAAATCAAGTGACAGGTCAATCAATGTATGGAAAGTGGGCATGATTCTTTTTAGCTGTTATGTAGTAGATTACAAATAATGATTAAAAAAGTGGTCCTATGGGGATAATTTATGGACTTACACTAGTTTTTTTAAAATAAATACACAATTTTTTACCGAAAAAATTACTTCGATTCCGTTTTTTTTTTTCGTAGTCGATAATTTTTAGTAAAATGTTAATTAACCTGTTAAAATAACTCATAAGCTTTTGGAAATAATAAACAAAATACAAATCGACCCATAAACTTCGGAGATGTGTCAAAAAATAGAAAGCAAGTCTACAAACTCTACTTAAAAAATTCAAAATTGAATAACATGATAAATGTTACAGATAGACCCCCCCTTTTGAAGTTTATTTTCGATATTTTTTCATGAATATTCAGAATATTACGGGCGGTCACATGCGCATGGGCGACATTGTATATCCACTTCTGAACACATCTATTGGCCCACCTTAGAGTTTAGGTTTCGATGGCCCCTACCGAAATATGATTGCTAGATTGAACAAAAACTGTTGATGCAGTTTTAAACCTGATACATTTTACCATCTTTTTCGATCGTGTTGTTTTAAATTTGAATTCAGAATACCATACGACATGGAGCTACGCCTAACAAGTCGAATATGCGCCTTGTTAAAGGCAATTGCTTTTTGAATAAAAAACATGTTTTATCAAATAAAGGTTTAATTTAATAACGCGTGTTGCCTCCATGGGCATCTACTACAGCTCTCATACGAATAGGCATAGAGTTTATCAACCGCTCTATGAAATTTTGAGGGATCATCTCCCATTCCTCTTCTATGGCAGTTTTCAACTCCTGCATCGTCTGGGCAACTGGCTGACGAGCCCTAACACGTCTTTTTAGCTCGTCCCACATGTGCTCAATGGGGTTCATGTCTGGGCTTCTGGCTGGCCAGTCCATAACTGTGATGTTCACATCCCGAAGATATTCCCTGACGATGCCGGCCGCATGGGCTCTTGCATAAAAAGGAAATTTGGGCCCACATAGTCCGCGTATGGTATCACGTGAGGTTCTAAGCACTCACGAATGTACCTTTCAGCATTTAATGTTGGCAGCCGTGGTCCTGTAACAACCTCAAGTTGAGTTTTGCCGCTCGCGGATATACCGCCCCAGACAGTACATGAGCCACCGCCATAAGCAACCCTCTCTTCAAAGCAGCATTGTGCGAAACGCTCTCCCTTACGTCGGTAGACCTTCTTCCTTCCATCATTGCCATGGAACACAATTTTAGACTCATCAGAAAAGAGTACACGTCTCCAATCTTGCTGTGTCCAATTTAAATGACTGCGTGCGAAATGGAGGCGCGCTGTTCGGTGGGTTCGCGTTAGTTTGGGCCCATTAGCTGGCTTGTGTGGTACCATATCGCGTTCTTTTAACCTTCTCCGAACAGTTCGAGCGCTCACAGATACTCCGTGGAAGTCGCGAAGTTGGTTTTGTATCTCAATGGAATTAAGGTGACGATTTCTCAAGCTGGTCGTCACGATGAATCGATCCTGCCTTTCAGTTGTGACCCGAGATCGTGGCCTTCCTTGGCGACGAACAAAGCCGCCAGTCTCTAGGTACCTCCGATAAACATTTCGGACCGCAGATCGACTTAAATTAAGTTGAGCACTCACGTTTCTTTGGCTGTGTCCGGCCTGAATAAGTGCCACAGCTTGGGCGGCGACTTCAGGTGAAGTATCCATAGATTATTGATAGAACCTCACCTTAATGTTAAGAATAAGTAACATTTGTTGCAAAACCAAAGATATCAATCACTTTTTCAAGAATTAATTGATGATTGGTTTACTTGGAGTAAACCACTACTTAGGCTCCAAATTGTCTTTTGTTTCTTTAAATTCTGTGTTCGAAATTCAAAAAAAGACTATTGAATGAAATTGTGAATGTGCCAGGTTCAAAACTGCATAAAAACTTTTTGCTCGACCTAGTATAAAATTTTAGCTAGGACCAAACGAAACTGAAAATACAAGGTGGGCCAATAGATGTGTCCAGAAGTGTATTAAAGTGTAAAATAGCAAGATAACATTCACTGTCTAAACCTATTGGAGCAGCTCAATCCCAAGCCTTTTTGTCCTCAATATAGTCTTTTACAGTATTATAGGCTTTCTGGCATAGTTTTCGCTTTATAAAAGATTTGAATTTATTAAGGCTTAGTTCTTGTTAGTTCTTCTTCTTAGTTCTTACCTTTCTGACATTACCGACAGACAATTGACCATAGAGAAATTCAATGCAATAGCCCTACAAATAAAAATTTTAGAAAAAAGCTCACTGCACCTCCTAGGTTCCCCAATTTTGGAAGAAAGTTTTTCTCCTTTCATCGAAGAAAAAATCAAAAATTTCAACGATATTTCGGACAGACTCTCCAAAATTAATTTACATTCGGCATTCACCCTAATTAGATACTGTTGTTTTGGCCCAAATTTTATGTATTTTCTACGCTCTTCCCCTTTATGGAAGCAGCCCCACCTCTTGGACAATATTGACCAAATTATTCGCAGCACATTAACATCCATTCTAAATGTGGTCTTGGACGACCGAGCGTGGCTACAAGCCACACTACCCATCCGCTTTGGTGGCCTCGGCGTCCGCAAAATTACCAGTATTAGTTTACCGGCGTTCCTGTCCTCTGTCCACAGCACCGAAAAGTTGATCGGGAAGATTTTAGCCCCCTCCCTGGTTGACTCTGAAGTGCCGTGCTTGGCCGACGCGGTGAACGCCTGGAAAATGGCTTGCCCGGATACAGATCGGCCCGTGAACCCTACTTCCCAGAGGCAGTGGGATGAGCCGCTCTGCAGGTTGGTACGGAATAATCTTATTAATACGTCCACCAATACTGCTGAGCGTGCCCGCCTACTGGCTGTGGGTGAGTGGGAGTCGGGCCTCTGGCTTCAAGCGCTACCGTCACCCAACATAGGCACTTTGCTGGGTGATTCCACTTTCCGGCTCGCTACTTGTCTGCGTCTGGGTGCCCCTTGCGTGGCTCCGCATCGCTGCCAATGCGGTGAAGGTGTCGACTGCCTCGGACACCATGGCTTATCCTGCAGTAAAAGCGCAGGCCGAATAGCACGGCATGCCAGCATCAATGACATCATCCGTCGTGCTCTTGTCACCGCCGGGGTGCCAGCTGTTTTAGAACCCAATGGCTTGGCACGCGACGATGGGAAGAGACCAGACGGAATGACCATAATGCCTTGGAAGGTTGGTAGGTCTTTGGTGTGGGATGCAACGTGTGTCGACACCCTTGCGCCATCCCATCTTCCAAGCACGGTGAGCTGTGCTGGGGCAGCTGCTGCAGGTGCGGAAAACCTCAAACGGCGCAAATACTCTAATCTCTTTGGAACTTATATTTTTGAGCCGTTTGGGGTTGAAACTCTAGGGCCATGGGGCCCGAGTGCCCACTTAGTATTTCGAGACATCGCCAAGCGGTTGGTCGACTCTTCACGTGACCAGAGGGCTGGCTTATTTTTTGGCCAAAGAATCAGCATTGCCATACAACGTGGCAATGATGCCAGTCTTTTTGGCACGTTTCCTGTTGACAGCGATGCGGATGAATTTTTTGATGCCCTTTGATTATTTTCCCTCCTTTTTATATACTTGTACATATTATTATTTTAATACTGTAAGTACCTACCTAATAAAGAGAATTCGTTCTTGAATGTGGCTAGGAAGTTTATTATAAAAACGTATACATTAGCATCTAAACGAGCCACCTATTTTCTTGAGCCTTGTTGTAGGAACAACAAATTTGTGTTTGTTTCTAGTATTTATATTATTATGGATATCACTGTATTTTTTAAACAGATTAATATTTTTATGTGCATACATAAGATTATCATAAATGTACTGAGAAGGCACAGTCATTATATTAATCTCTTTAAATTTGTCTCTGAGGGAGTGTCTGGGACTTAATTTATAAATGGAACGAATTGCCCTTTTTCGTACAATAAAAATTGTCTGAATATCGGCGGCATTTCCCCACAACAGAAAACCGTACGACATCACACTATGAAAATAACTAAAGTAAACTAAACGGGCTGTCTCTAAATCAGTCAAATCACGAATTTTCCTAACGGCGTATGCTGCAGAGCTAAGCTTTTTTGACAATTTATCTATATGGGGGCCCCATTGAAGCTTGGCATCCAACGTTATGCCTAAGAATACTGTGGTATCTTCGGGTTTTAACTCTTCATCCTTAATGACAACACTACTTTCTACTTGTCTAACGTGGGGTATGTTCCACAATTTCTTGGTTTTTCTCATTTAAGAAGGGAGCAAGTGGCAGCAAGAAATTCATACATTGCCGATCACATTTTTGGTGAGCCTAATGCACCAGCTGATGCAACATATATACACAAAAAAGTAGTAATTACTTGTTCCAAAAGGATACATACTCCCTTCATAAATATAGGAATTTATTAAAGCCATTTATCCTCTGTGCCTCTGATGGATATATTATAGATGTACGAGGACCATATAGTGCCGTCTGTAGAGATAAACTACGATAACATGGCGCGCCCCTCCAAATTACTGTTTCAATGTGACATCCTTACGAAGGAGTTTGTATGTAGTTGCAAGTATTCGTCTTCAGTAGCAGGCCGGCAGCGGTCTGAGACAGTCAAGTTATTAATACTACGTCGCTCAGTAATACGAAAGTACTGATTGCCAAACAAGTTAGTTATGGAAAATTCAAGAAAAAAAAATGATGCGGAGTTTACCGCAAACTGGGCACGCGCGAGCAGGCTGTAGCATTTGCGGAAGAAAGAGGGATGCTAGCACGTGAAAAAATTTGCCACTACCACAGGAAACCTATGTCTATTGAATATTCATCCAACAAAACAGTGGGCTCTTTTGTTTGTTACAAAAAGCCGTGCAGAGGCAAATCTAAAGTGGCCCGAGGCAAAGGTACTTGGTTCTTTGAGTATTTAAACCAACTGGAGGCGCCATTGTCAGGCGATCCCTGCTGCCAAAGGTACGAGACCGCCGGTCATAGCGGTTATATACATGTGTGCGTATAGTTTATGCTTGTGTTTGTTTTTTGTTTTGTGTGCGTGCGTAACAACGCGATCGAATTGCATTAGTGTATTATTGCGTTCCCTCGTCCCCCGCGATGAAAGTGACAGACTTATTTTCATAGATATTAGTACTCGTGGCGTCTCCGGTTGGTTTAATACTCAAAGACTTGGTTCGACGGTATTAAAATAGAAATGCCGCAGGTCTTTTACATTATGTACGCCTTCTCTGCCAAATGTAATTATGATAGGACAATTAAAGTGGATTTCTCAGACGGAGAACACTGCTTGTCTACGGCAACTATAAACTACTGGTTCAATTATTGTAGAGAGGCAGTTGTGGCATTTCAAACTTATAAACAAACTGTCACTGGGAAGATTGGAGGTCCCGGTAAAATTGTTCAAATTGATGAAAGCAAGTTCGGGAAAAGGAAATACAATAAAGGTCGTCGAGAAGGTCACTGGGTCCTCGGCATGATCCAGGATGGAAGCGAGGATCTTCGCTTAGAAGTCTGCCCAGACAAAATCCGTTCCGCTGAAGTTCTGGTGCCCTTGATAAAGAAACATGTGGCTGAGGGCACCACTATACATACTGATTTTTGGCGGGCCTATGATTGTCTGGGCGACCATGGTTTTATCAGTTGTAAGGTCAATCATAGTGACCCAGACAACCCCTTTGTTTCTGAGGACGGCACGCACACTCAAAGGATTGAGTCACAGTGGCGTGTTGTTAAACAGTTTTTCAATAAAAGTAACTATAATAATCGCACTAACATTAATGATTTAATGTATGAGTATTTGTGGAGAAGAGATGATGAAAGAAACAAAAGAGATCCTTTTGAAGACTTAATAAATGTCATTAATTTGGTTTGAATGAATGTTGAATGGTTTGAATGATTAGTTTTCCGTACGTCATAATGTCTATGGTCACAATTATTCGGTGTGTAGGCAGATATTCTCGTTTGACAACTCAATTTGTTGGCCAATTTGTTGGACGACTTTGAAGGGGCAGGAGGGCCTTCATCAGAACTCATCTTGTGCGATGTATGTGGGTAGGTAGGTAGGCAGGCGGGCGTGAGCAGAAATATCACAAGTCCTTGTTACAATCACAGTTGTTTAATCAGCACAGGGTTTAATAATCGAAATACACAGTCAAATTAACAATGTACAGTCTAAGCAACACGTCAGCAACTTAATTATACCATTAGATTAAACTATCACTCGGATGCAAAGCGATTCGTCACAAGCGTGGTGAGCGGGCGCCGTCTCGAACAACAGTGTGTCAAGATGGCCGCCCTCACAACCATCGACAATGACGCTTCGCTAGGCTGACTTTGACAGCTAAAAGTCAACCTGACGTCTGACGTTGACGGATGCGCCGTCACGGCCGGACTGACACTCGACCGTCCTCGGGCGATTTTCTGAAACAATGAGTTGCAATCGTACATAGTCCGTTCGGCATCCTGACGGATGACTAATTACAATTATCACAATGCGCTATGATACTTAAGACTTAAGGCGAGTGTCTCACAACAATTAAGCCGGATGACACAGCCTCGTCACTAAACAGCATGTAGGTTAACTGTTCACAATTGGTACTATTAGACAAGTCAATCCTTTGTTGGATGTGACCCGGACGACAATATTCGTCTTACCATGATCTGCAAAACATCCAGAACAAGTCAGTCAACTTAAATGGCTCTGACTCGGACGACATATTTCGTCTCATAGAACAAGAGCACAGAGACAAGTCAATCTGATACTGACTCGGACGACATATTTCGTCTCATAGAACAAAAGCACAGAGACAAGTCAATCTGATACTGACTCGGACGACATATTTCGTCTGACTATTTGGCAGGAAAGAGATTCTTACAGGTCGCTCCACTTACCTACGACTATGAATCGTCTTGTTCTGTATGAATTTCAGTTTCGTGCAACGTTTCCCAAGTCTCAGGATCTGAGCATGTACTGAGAGTGTCTGAGCCTGCTGTGAGCGTCCTCGAATCGGCGGAAACAGTGTTTGAGCATACGGTCAAGGTGTCAGAGCTATCATTGTCATGATTTGAATTAGTTATAATTTCTTCATCTTCCGACGCCGTCTCGGCCTCCTCACAATTTAAAAGACTAGTAGCTATTTCGATCAATCCGATATGTCCCTGGGGTATTGCGCGCAAATTCTCGTGAGAGTATTTATAAGTTCTCTGAGAACCACCTAAACTTTTAAGTTCGTAGCGATCGTTTTCAAGTACTTCTACTATAACATATGGACCTCGAAACTTCCTATCCAATTTTGTTTTATTCCGTTCACAATTTTTAATAAAGACGAAGTCTCCTTTAGAGAAAGGTCTTATTGTGGCCCGGCCACGATTAAACCGAAGGGTATCAGATTCAGCAGCTTTGCAAATGTTAGCTGATGCATCAGTTCTTATCGAATCTAAATCTAAGCGAACCTCATGATCTATATTATTGGCGTTCAACTTAGACATTCCTAAAGAATTAGAACGAATTCCAAACATTAGTTCTGACGGTGAGTATTTGGTAACGGAAGATTTAGAACTATTGAGAGCAAGTTGGATGTTACTTAATTCGTCACGCCACGCTTTGTTAGGGTCGTTTTCAATGATAGTAAGGAGGCTCTTTAGAGTACGCATCACTCGTTCAACTTGGCCGTTTGCCCTACTCGTACCAGTCGCGATGAAATGGAGGTCTATTTTATGCTCTTGACAAAAGCTCTTAAAATCTGAGCTAATGTAGCAACGGCCCTGATCTGCGATGATTCTTTTAGGGGCTCCAAAAAGACACACCGCTTTTTGTACGGCATATATTGCACTCTTGGAATCGACTGACAAAGTATGTTCGAGTAAAACGTATTTGGTAAAGGCATCGATTATTACCGAGCAATACTCCTTTCGGTCACTCTTCCCGCTCAGCTTCCCCGAAAAATCAATGTGAATCGTGTGCCAAGGCACGGATACTTTTGGAATCGAATGAAGCTGAACAGGCTGAGCACCCGATGGACCTTTCGATGCCTTACAAATGATACACGAATCTATAAATTTTCTTACACATTTAGACATATCGGGAAACCAATACTTTTCATACAGCTTGTCTAGAGTTTTGTCCCTGCCTAAATGTTGCAATTCGTTGTGGACATGATTAATTAGTGTCCAAATAAGAGACCGTGGAACTACGGGTAGCCATGAAACCGCTTTGTTACGAGTAATCTTCCTGTAGAGTATGCCATCTCTAACGTCATATGTGTGACCTACTGTTTCGGGAAAGCTATTATTACTATGTTTTGCGATAAGATCCTGAATTTCTGCGTCACGTTTCTGTTCAACTGACAGCCAGCCCTGATGTAGTTCAACATAATTGACAATTTTAGGCTTAGGCATTACCGGAGTGTTAGGAACAGCAGAATCTGACAGTGGATTTCGGGACAGGTAGTCAGCATGCTCCATTTTACTTCCTTCGCGGTATATAATATCGAAATCGTAAGCTTGTAAATAAGCCCACCATCGGTAAACGCGGGGCGTTAGGTCTTTCTTCGATTTCGACGCCTTGAGTGAATTGCAGTCGGTAACTACAACAAATCGCCTACCATATAAATAATGGCGAAAATGCTCTACAGCTCTGACGACCGCCAAAGTCTCCAACTCGTATGAATGATAACGAGATTCCGCGTCTGCTGTACGGCGGCTATAATACTCTACAACGTGCGGAAGATTATTTTTCTTTTGCAGAAGGATTGCTCCATAACCTTCTGAGCTAGCATCGGTATGTAGCTCCACCGGAAGTTCTGGGTCGAATATAGTTAGCACCGGTTCGGACGTGAGAATGCCTATAATTTTGCGCCGTATCTTTTCATGTTCGGTAGTCCAAGTAATTCGTCCTTTAAGTTTTGTAAGAGGGTATAGGGGACCGACTATTCGTGTGAACTCAGGAATAAATTTCCGAAAGTAGGAGGCTAGACCGAGAAATTGGCGAACATTAGTAGCTGATTTAGGTTCTGGGGCATCTGCCAATGCTTGAATCTTCCGTGAATTGGGCCTAATCTCACCGGAGTGTACAGAATATCCTAGGTAGTCAATTCGTTGTTTCATAAATTTACATTTCCTTATATTGAATGTAAACCCGGCTTCTGATAACGCACCTAAAACAAAGTCAAGGCGCTTCAGTCCTTCGGAGATGTTAGCAGAATGACATAACACGTCATCCATATAGATAAGTGGTTTATCTTGTAAATGACTAAGAGCCTTTGTGATACATCTCTGAAAGACTGAAGGAGCATTTCGCAAACCAAACGGCATGGCGAGATACTCGTATTGCCCTTCGTTTGTCACGAAAGCCGTCTTCTCCACTGACTCAGGGTGGATAGGGATCTGGTGGAAGCCAGAGGCCATATCCAATGAAGAGAAGAAATTAGCACCCGTAAGCTGGTCGATTTGTTCCTCGATTCGAGGTAAGGGATAATGTTCAGGTATGGTATTGGAATTTAACTCCCTAAAATCTACACAAAGTCTATCGGAATTATCCTTCTTTTTCACAAGAACGATAGGACTAGCAAATGGGGACGTACTCTCTCGAATCACCCCTGCGTCTAATAGTTTTTGAACCTGTTCCCTAATTATTTGTTTCTCTATAGGTGCTCTTTTATGGGGACATCGCTGCACAACTTTATGTGGATCTACTAATTTAATTTCACATACTCCCGTCTTTACACGCTTGGTAGGTATACCCTCGATAAAGTTATTCGCATATTTATTCAATATGGAAATCAACATGTCTTTATCCCGTTCCTGCAAATCCGTGTCAATTTTTGAAAAATCTGGGTGATCTGATGTCGCGACACAAAGATTAGATTGTTGTTTAGAGTATATAACAAGATTATCATTATCAATTTCTACACTTAACCCCTGATCAAAGATATCTCTACCAATAATCATAGGCTCAGATATATTATTGTCGGAAACCACGTGAAAGAGTAAACTAATCAAGCGATCACTAATTTTAACAACGGCCTGAATTTGAGTCGTACACTGTATATCATCGCCTCCAATGCCGTTCAGATAGACGAGACTTTTACACACAGTACCCAAGAGTTTACCACGATAACTCTCTTTCACAAGAGAACAGGACGATCCGCTGTCGAATAGAAAAGGCACAGACTCACCGGAAGATGTTGTCAAGATACCCCTTGAAGGACGGTGTTCACAATGTTGGACTTCCTTGGCCGCAGCTTTACCACCGTTCCTTTTATCGGGACAGTTAGTTGACACATGACCTTTTTGGCCACAAGTGTAGCACGTTACATCGGTCATCCTCTCCAACGGACGGGAAGTACTCGGAGTGTCTCGAGGCTCGACTGATCCCAGCGCGTCACGACGTTTTCGGCATTCCGCAAAACGATGTCCCGATATTCCGCAAAAGTTACATCTGCCAGTGAACCTTTCGGGAGCACGAAAACGCTTCGCCTCAGGTTCGTTAGCTTCGACACCGTCTGAACGCCGCTTAAGAGATACGCCTCCCAGGATCCGGAACAATTGAGTGCGAGTTGTGATATTGTGCGCAATCAATTCGCGTCTTATCAGGCTGTCCTTCTGACAAAGCACAGAAATAACGAATCCAGTCACAACTTCTTCAGTCATCACAGTCTTAGGTATTCGTTCGATTAAGTTCCATAAACGAAGAGCAGCTTCTGAAGCTGTCTCTTTAGCTCCTATTTGGAATCGCAATATTTCGTCAAAATAGTCCTGAAGAAGCTTTGGTTTTGAAAATTTAGCCAACAGTATCTGTTTGACAACGCTCCAGGACATTTCATCTAAGTTTAGCTTAGTGATACAGGCAGCCGCTCGTCCTTTTAAAGAGGTAGTAAGAGCCATGAGCAAGTCTATTCCTTCTAAGCGCTTATTATGAACAATCGCTTCGGTAATATTGCACCAACCATCTATGTCACAGTCTGGTTCGTCTGGATTAAATGGTAAGAAATGTGTTGCCTGGTTAGTACTCACAGTTGGCGTTGGCTGGGCTGCGAGAACACGAGATAAAAGCATTTCCATGTTATTCAGCAATTTTTCTGCATCCGATTTTGGTGCTTCTTGCTCAATTCTAGCCCCATCCAATCCCACTTCTGATGAAGGGGCAGGAGGGCCTTCATCAGAACTCATCTTGTGCGATGTATGTGGGTAGGTAGGTAGGCAGGCGGGCGTGAGCAGAAATATCACAAGTCCTTGTTACAATCACAGTTGTTTAATCAGCACAGGGTTTAATAATCGAAATACACAGTCAAATTAACAATGTACAGTCTAAGCAACACGTCAGCAACTTAATTATACCATTAGATTAAACTATCACTCGGATGCAAAGCGATTCGTCACAAGCGTGGTGAGCGGGCGCCGTCTCGAACAACAGTGTGTCAAGATGGCCGCCCTCACAACCATCGACAATGACGCTTCGCTAGGCTGACTTTGACAGCTAAAAGTCAACCTGACGTCTGACGTTGACGGATGCGCCGTCAACTTCAATAAAATGGCAACATTTATATTTACATTGAAGTTATAGGACACTTTAGAAGGTTTATGAAGCGTTTATGAATACAAAATTTTATCGAACGTTTTAAAGGCTTATCGAGCATTTTAACTAACGTTTTAAACCTTCAATAAGCTTTTTTATGAATAAGACCGTTAGTGTTTAATTTGTATTTCATCATTGTTATTTATTTACAGATGTCATCCGTGAATGAAGTTTGTGGAGTTTGTTGGAGCCTTAGATTAAAAAATGTCCAGATGGATAGTAGGCCACTGAGAATTGAAGCCAAAAACACCCACACGTCAGTCGCCTAGTAACGCTCCCCGCGTAAATTACGTCACGAGTCCGTGTTTTGATATTTTAAAATGAAGGTTTGTGTAGTGAAATGGTGTAGAAATCACACTAAAAAAAAAGGAATGTGCCACTATATATAATTTCACAAGTAAGTATTCAATTTCACTTTGTATTTCTTTGTTACCGCATTCTAAATTTATGTAAACAAAAAGTATAACTTGACATTACTGTCACGCCATATTTGTTAAGTGTTGCCAGGGGCATAATTTTTTTTACCCATTATTTGTAACTTTTTAAATCGGATTTTTTGCCGTCACAGTTACCGTTTGTGCTATTTCTGCTTACTACCTATTTAAGTACACCAAAACAACAAACATTTAACTAACTTACAAGCAAATATCACAAAAAGTCTTAACATAATAATTTCTGATAAAGTCGCACAAGACAAATTACACAACTTAAAGAAATAACGTTGAATCTCAACAACCGTAATAATAACAAATCATGTCATTACTGTTTATGATATATTTTACGCTAAACGTAAAATACTGAAAATCTCCTACATTTAAGGGTAAATCTCTGCCACTGGTATTACACGCACATTCCACACAAACGCAATTACGATACGTAATACACTCCCGACCGTGGCGCTCACTCACACATTTATAAAAAAGTGGCTTCACTTAAAACGTTGCGTTTTGTTTCGAACACGGAATCTGGACATTTTTTAATCTAAGGTTGGAGCCAAGCTCGAGATTTGAGCTTCTAAGTTCCAGAAGGACCACAAGAAAGACCCCAACATATTGTGTTGCCCAATATAAGAAGAGCGGCTGAAACAGCCGCTGCATTTTCCAAGAGTGCATGGAACCAGAGCGAAATATTGTGCCTGAAGAAACCAGACAAGATGTATTTGTTAGGTATCAATATTTTATACCAAGAGGAGCTCGTATTTGCTCCTTACATACACAGGACGCTAATTATGCGTTGGTTAAGGTTTTACTCAGCAGTATACGCTAACCTGTATACTGCTGAGTAAAACCTTAATAGCTTTACTACCACACACATAGAGGAGATCATTTTTAGGGTTCCGTAGCCAAATGGCAAAAACGGAACCCTTGTAGATTCGTCATGTCTGTCTGTCTGTCCGTCTGTCTGTCTGTCTGTCTGTCTGTCTGTCTGTCCGTCCGTATGTCACAGCCTCTTTTCTCCGAAACTATAAGAACTATACTGTTGAAACTTGGTAAGTAGATGTATTCTGTGAACCGCATTAAGATTTTCACACAAAAATAGAAAAAAAACAATAAATTTTAGGGTTCCCCATACTTAGAACCGAAACTAAAAATTTTTTTTTCATCAAACCCATACGTGTGGGGTATCTATGGGTAGGTCTTCAAAAATGATATTGAGGTTTCTGATATCATTTTTTTCTAAACTGAATAGTTTGCGCAAGAGACACTTCCAAAGTGGTAAAATGTGTGTCCCCCCCCCCTGTAACTTCTAAAATCGTCGTCGTCGTTTCAGCCGATAGACGTCCACTGCTGGACATAGGCCTCCCCCAACTAGACTTCTAAAATAAGAGAATGATAAAACAAAAAAAAAATATGATGTACATTACCATGTAAACTTCCACCGAAAATTGGTTTGAACGAGATCTAGTAAGTAGTTTTTTTTTAATACGTCATAAATCGTAAACAGCAATTTACCATTCATTTAATCAACTCAAAAATAAAAAATAAACGTTTAATTTCATAAACATAAACCTTCTGCATAAACCCGGATGTTACGGAACCCTCGGTGCGCGAGTCCGACTCGCTCTTGCCCGGTTTTTATATTAATGGAAGGGTTAAGTAACATCGCATAAATAAACAACAACATCAACAAATATTTGATGTAACACCCAGGCTTAGGAATCTGCATCGGCGTAGTTTTGCATTAACAGCCTTATTGTGGAAATTAAGGACTAGGGATTCAGGGGACAGATTGTCATGTCTATTTCAAGTTCCGAGAAGGACCCTAGAGACATTAATGTCTGTAGCAAGAAATATTTTGCTAAATCAATGTTCCACAATTTCTTGGTTTTTCTCATTTAAGAAGGGAGCAAGTGGCGGCAAGAAATTCATACATTGCCGATCACATTTTTGGTGAGCCTAATGAACCAGCTGATGCAACATATATATATACACAAAAAAGTAGTAATTACTTGTTCCAAAAGGATACATACTCCCTTCATAAATATAGGAATTTATTAAAGCCATTTATCCTCTGTGCCTCTGATGGATATACACACATCAAAAGTGTCTAGGGATCAACATATATTTTTGCAATAACTTTTCTCCTGATTGATATTAATTAAAATTTTCTTTAAGGATTCATCAAATAAAGTGTTTTCGTTTGTCACAGTAACGATAAACCAAGTCACCTTTGCATTAATAAAGAAATTTGCCATTTTCCTAATAAAGGGATTTTTGACATTTGAACCACTGTTTGGGCGAAGTCCAAACACAGAATGTATGTTGAAGTTTTATATTTCGCCAGTTTTTACCTTACAGGTAGGTAAGTACTGATACGCTATATTGGTAAGTAGACGTTCACTGCTGTTGTTTGTGGCCGACTATCGAGGCGGCGCGCGCGCTGGTGTCGCGGCGACGCGATCCCCTCTCGGTGCGGAGCGCCCCCGCGCCCGGAACTCGTTTGCGGCGCGAACATCCTCCACGGCGTTGAAGGAATCTTCAAAGACTTTCTTCCTCTTCTTCTTCTCTAGTTTTCGATTGGGCAGTAGTTTTCACGGGTTGGTTGGCAGACATTGGCAGCAGACACAGTTTGTTTACAGCTCGTCTGATGATTCCCTTGGCTACGTAGACGTCCGCCACTCTAGGTATGCCGTCTCGTCCCGGGTATAATTTGGTAACTCTCCCCATTCTCCATTGAAGAGGCATCAGGTTGTCCTCCTTCACGACGACCAGGTCTCCTACTTGCAGGGGCGGGCAGTTCTTCTTCCATTTGCCTCGCTGTTGGAGCTCAGCCATGTACTCCCGGCGCCATCGCTCCCAGAATTGCTGTCTTATTTGTTCGATGCGTTGGTATCTAGTCGGGTTCTTGATGTTGATGGGCGGTGACGGAAGTGATACCAATGGTCGACCGATTAGAAAGTGCCCTGGAGTAAGAGGGTTTAAGTCCATGGGATGGGATGACAGTGGGGTGAGTGGACGGGAATTAAGTATAGCTTCTATTTGTGAAAAAAGTGTAGTCAACTCCTCAAAGGTAAGATAGGCATTGCCAGTTGCGCGTTTTAAAAGGTTCTTTGAGGAACGAACTCCGCTCTCCCAAATACCTCCGAAGTGAGGTGAGTAGGCCGGACTAAAAATGAATTTAATGCCTTCGTTTGCTGCGAAATCTGACACTGACTGACGACTGGATTGCAACATTTTGCCCAACTCATTATTTGCACCTACAAAATTTTTGCCATTGTCGCAATAGATCATGTTAGGTTTGCCTCGACGTGATATGAACCTGCGTAGACACATAATAAATGCCGCGGTTGAAAGGTCGCTGACTACCTCAAGATGCAAGGCTTTGACGGATAGGCAAACAAAGATGCATAAATAAGCTTTTGTGACACGGTTTCCTTTACCTTTTTTGGAAGAGATCATAAAGGGACCCGCAAAATCGATCCCGCAGGCACTGAAAGGAAAACTCTCATTGACTCTAACATCCGGTAAGTTACCCATTATAGGCTGTATTGTTTCAGCACGCATACGGGTACAGATAGTACACTGTTTACTAATAGCGCGAACCAAGTTTCTGCCTCCTAAAGGCCAGAAATTCTCACGAAAAGAGGAAAGAATAAGCTGAGGACCTGCATGAAACAGTTTGTTGTGCTCATATTGTAGCATTAATTTGGTAAGATGATGCTTTGCATCAAGTATGATAGGGTGTTTTTTGTTATAGTCAAAAGCAGATTGTTCTAACCTACCCCCTACCCTAATTAGACCGTTACTGTCAATAAACGGATTCAAAGATAATAGTCGGCTTTTGTTGGGAACTGGTTTGCTTTGCTTAAGATAGGATATGTCATTGGGGAAAGATGCTAATTGACTGAACTTTAGTAATAGTGTCAGTGAGGAATCTAATTCGGCTGTTGTTAGGGGACCGCAAAACTTGTCTGTGTTTGGTGTGCTGTTCTTAATAAACCGTAGTACGTATGCATAAGTTCTTTTTAATTTCAGATAGTTGGAATGATCTTCAAAAGTAACTATAGGCTGCCTATTAGAATTGTTATCAACTGCCAAATTAACTTTAACTTCGGCTTCAGGTAAGTCATGAGGGTTGAGATGAGGTTGGGTAGGCCAATCAGAAATGTCTTTCTTTAAGAAGGAAGGACCCTCCCACCACAACAAACAAGAACGCAGATGCTGTGGCTCAACACCCCTTGAACCTAAATCGGCTGGATTCAAATTGGTAGGAACATGCCTCCATTGAAAGTCTTAAGTAAGCATATTTATTTTATTTACTCTATTGCGTACGAAAACTGGTATTGTTTTGCTTTGTGATTTTAGCCAACAAAGCACCACGGTTGAATCGGTCCATAAAACCGTATCTCTGACACTGCACGGTATTGCTTCTAAAACCTTTGAACCTAGCTGACTACCAAGTAACGCCGCGCACAACTCTAATCGCGGAATCGTCAGGCTTTTTATGGGTGCTACTCTTGTTTTGGCACAAAGCAACGTGACATTAATACTGTTATCTGCATTGAAAGATAGTGCGTAACAACACGCAGCGTACCCGCTTTGAGAAGCATCGACAAAGATGTGTAAGTCTACCGGCTTTGCGGAGCAGTCACTCAACACATAGCGAGGTAAGGATAATTTTGAGATGTGGTGCAAGTTATTAATAAAATTTAACCATTGCTTTAAATACGGTTGTGGAACTGGATCATCCCAGTTCAGTTTTGCATTCCATAAGCTTTGCAAGAGCATTTTAGGTAGAATGATACAACACGACACCAAGCCTAGAGGGTCGAACAGCTTGCATGTGGTAGAAATAATTATTCTTTTAGTTACCTTTGGATTAACTTCAATACTACTAGGGAACTGAAGGCTATCTTCTTTGGGTGCCCATTTTAAACCCAACACATTACCTTCGGTATTAAAATCGAGTTGCGAGGGGCTAATATTAAAATCAAGGGGACTGTTTGAATCATAAAATATTTGTGGGCAATTCGTCTTGAACTTTCTCAACGGAAACCCAGCTGAGGCTAAGACTTTGGTTACATTTGTGTAAATATGTTTTAATTCTTGCTTAGTGAAACTACCAGTATTTAGATCGTCAATGTAGAAATGAGATCTGATAACATTGGCCACTATTTGATCTTGACATTCGAGTGCAAGCTGAAGAAGACACCTAGTACTTAAAAACGGGGCCGATGCCATGCCATAAGTGACTGTGTTTAATTGTTTTATTTTTATAGGATTATTAGAATGTTCTCGCCACAATATCAGTTGTAGATGGCGCTGCGATTCATCTAAATTGATCTGCCGATACATTTTCTCTATATCTGCAGTCAGTACAAACGGATAAATACGGAAGCGAATTAGAATCGAAAACAAATCGCTTTGTATTACTGGGCCTACAGCTTGAATGTCATTTAAAGATTTTGATGTGCTAGTTTTAGCGGACGCATCGAAAACTACTCTCAATTTTGTAGTATCATGATTTTCTCGAACTACGCCGTGATGGGGTAAGTAACAGCCAAAAGGAGGTCTGTCGATTTCTTGTAAGTGACCTAAGTTTTCATATTCCCTCAAAAAATCAGAATATTGTTGCTTTAAAGTAGGATTTTTATCTAATTTCTTTTCTAGCGATAAAAAACGTTTCATAGCCATTGGAAATGAACTACCTAGAGCCTTCTCAGCGGACTCTTTAAGTGGCATCATGACTGAAAATCGACCATCTGATAAGCGATGGGTATTGGTTACGAAATGCGATTCACAAAACTGTTCATCTATCGAAGTATCATTTTCTGAGGGTAGCTCTTCTACCTCCCAAAATTTTTGTATAGACTTATGGATGTCTTGAAGCGACGATTGGGTTTGCACAAAGTTGCATTGTATGTTGTTATTTTTTAATTGACCTGTGGGACCGGCTACTAGCCATCCAAAGACGCTTTCCAGTAAGACAGGGTTATTTGGACCTAGTGATTTCCGTCTAGACGAGACAATGTCGAAGAAATGATCAGCGCCTAGCAACATATCTAGTTCTGCAGGTTTGTAAAATGTTGGATCGGCTAAAGTTACATTATCGGGCAGGCCTAATCTCATAACATCAGCTTCAACACTAGGTAAGTTACCAGTCACCTTCGGAATGACAAAACAACTGATATCTCTTGCGAATGAGCTAGTGCGTGATTTTATGTTCACCTGACAGCGCTCCGTTATAGGACAAACCACTCCGTTAATGCCTGACACGTTAAGTATATCTGTATTTTCAGTCGATAGGCCTAATTTCTCTTTTAGGTTGCTCGTGATGAATGATGACTGGCTGCCAGTATCTAGTAACGCGCGAGCTAGGCAAGTAGTTTTATTTTGTTTATTTATGACTTCTATTTGTGCAGTACACAGGAGGACTTGTCCGGGGGAGACAGCAGCCAAGCTAACTGGAAGGCTAGAAGACTCGCCACCCTCGGTAAGTACTTTATTTGTGTCAACTTTGTGTAATAATGTGTTATGTTTTTTCTTACAGGAACGGCAAGACCCCTTTAAACCACACTGGGCATTGGAATGTCCACTTCGCAAACAATTGGTACACAACTTATGTTTTGAAACCTCGCCTAACCTATCTTCAACACTCAACTCTTTAAACTTGTTACATTGGTGCACGAGATGAGGCTGGTCACAAACGGGACAAGTTTTGTTTTGTGGCGTGCCCTTAGCGTTTGAGAAGGTGGCAAACGATTTAGTGGCTTTGCCTTGTTTGTTACTATTATTACCTTGGGTAGACTTATTTTCTGAATTGCGATAGCTAGCAGTTTCCAAAACATTCGCCCTATTTTCAAGGAATTTTTTAAAATCGTCTAAAGTGGGTAGGTTAGACAATCTGCCTTTGTGCTCCTCCCACTTATTGCTCGTACTAGAATCTAGCTTTGCTGAAGCCAAGAAAATCACCAGTGGGTCCCAATTCTCAGTGCAAACGTCCAACGTATTTAAAGCATTTAAGTTCTTAGACAGCTGATCAATTAAATACCGCAAAGCCTTGAATGACTCCTTTTGTATGGAATTATGGTTTACTAAAGCGTTCAAGTGATTATTGATCAGAATATTCTTATTATTGTATCGATTGCACAATGTTTCCCACGCAAGCTCATAATTTCTCGCGACAAATTCCAACGATCTAATTACGACACTGGCACCCGACTGTAAACAATTTCTTAAATAGTGAAATTTATTAATGGGCGCAATCGAGTCATTGTCATGGATAAGGGTTTTAAAAGTATCTCTGAATTCCAGCCATTTTGTATGACAACCATCGAAGGTAGGTAGGTTAATAATTGGAAGCTGAACTGAATTATTATTATGACCATGACAACAACTCGAGGTTGCTCCGTTAGAGGCGCGATCTTCTTTATTTTTAGTTGAAAACAAATCGACCAACTCTTGAGCGAAAGCTATTTGTTTAAAAAACTCAGTTTCGGTTAGATCTCGCTCGGCAATCTGTTCATCCAAATTATCTGAATATTCTTCAATCTCTGTTTGTATGCCGTTAAAGTTACACATTAATTCATTTAGTTGATTTAATCTTAAAGAAATTTCTTTCATCTCCACGTTCGATACGCAAGTAATATCAGAAATGTTATATTTTTCCAGAAATTTCTTCAAAACTGTTAGCCGACTTCGAAATCCCGCACGTTTTTTAATTAACGACTTTAAATAATCCTTAACATCGGGCTTACCGGTTGAATCTATTTTTAATAGTGGAAGCGGACTTTTGTCTTTAGTGGTCGTTTCCTTTTCAGTCATTTTAACGATTAAATGAGTGGGGCAAACTAAAAGGAATCACAAATAATAAAATAAAATAAAAACCAATCCAGTAGGCAATAGTCCAAACCTCACAGCCGCTGCCGAACCCAAAACCCGGGAGCAGCACACGAGAAAACCGGGGCGGTGCGTAGATGCAGGCGGAGGCGCTGAGCGCGCCAACACACCGGCTGCGCTAGGGGGCCCGCTCGCGAGAGCGCGGAGCGCAGGACACAGCGCGGATACCGGGCGCCCGCTCGAGTAAGGACGCGTAGGGTCGGCAATGCCGGTCGAAGTTCGTAGAAATTACTAGATGAAACACACAATTTTTATAGTTTTAAATGGGTTCTAGTAGGTAGGTGATTTATGAGTTGATTTTATTTAGCAAGCTTTAGCTTTTAACGTTAATATTAGGCAGAAAACAAAGAAAAACGTCAGCTGCAAACTGAATAGGCTAGGGAAGCAAATTCGACGAGATTTAAATGGTTCTCGGCAATAAGTCAATAACCTAAGCAGGTAGTTTCAACAAATTTATTGAAAAATAAATAGGCTGCAATATTAAAGAAAAAAATAACGAATGAACGTGAATCAGCCGGCCGGTACCTATAGATAATAATTTAAATTTGAAATTATTACGAAAGCTGTCAGTTAAGCGCGAATTACCGTTTACATAATAAGTGCATTAGGAAGATACGCTGTTAGCTAGATACCTTCCTACGCGTTGATCGGTTAGCATTCACTTAGCACAGCAAATAAAAGTTGGTGGAAAATAGGTAGTAGGCAAGTAGGTATACGTAAATGTTGGAAGGAATGTAAAAGGAACGGGCTTACTTCCTTTCGGTGAATGACCTCTGGACCCTCTGGTTCTCTGCACGCCCTCGAAGTCCTGTCACGGTCGCCAATTATGTTTGGGCGAAGTCCAAACACAGAATGTATGTTGAAGTTTTATATTTCGCCAGTTTTTACCTTACAGGTAGGTAAGTACTGATACGCTATATTGGTAAGTAGACGTTCACTGCTGTTGTTTGTGGCCGACTATCGAGGCGGCGCGCGCGCTGGTGTCGCGGCGACGCGATCCCCTCTCGGTGCGGAGCGCCCCCGCGCCCGGAACTCGTTTGCGGCGCGAACAACCACTAACACAAAAGTTCGAAAAAAAGACCGAAATAACAGTTTTCTTTAAAATTTTATTGGGTAACTTAAACAATTAATAATCCGTGTTTCTACCGCGAACACTAACAACACAAGAACATCGGTTTGGCATACTCAAAATGAGTTCATCCAAATCACGCTGTGGAATGGCCGCCCATGTTCGTTGCAACAACAAAAAAAGGTCTTCTTGCGACTGGATACCCTCCATATTCGGCAGAGCTCTTCTCTGTAGCATATCCCATGCATGCTCAATCGGGTTCAAGTCTGGCGACTGAGCAGGCCAGGGCAGGACATTGATGTTAGCTGCGGCGAGAGTCTGTCTTACAACTCTTGCGGTGTGCGGTCGTGCATTATCATGCATTAACTGAAATAAGGGACCGATTTGCACTTGTAGAGGAACGATGACGTCTGATACAATCGTCTCAGCATAAATTTGAGCGTTGAGGTTGCCTCTGATCCAAATCAACTCAGTTCTTCCGCCGATCCAAATACCCGCCCATACCATGATGGTTCCACCACTATAAGGATGGACTTCCTGGCAGGATTTTAATCGCTGTTGGCGTCCAGGGGTTCTCCAGTGTCGTATACGTCTTGTATCCGGTCTCATACCAAAACGAGACTCATCAGAAAAGCACACGAAACGCCATTGTTCTTCTGCCCAATTTCTGTGTTCAAGAGCCCATTGATATCGAATCCTACGATTGTGCATTGCTATAGGTGGTAACCGTAGCGGTCTTCGGGAATGAAGGTTCACTTCATGCAAGCGGTTTCTGACTGTTTGGTCGCTAATTAAGTTCCCTGAAGAGTGATGAAGCCTCACGGCTAACATCATGGCGGTTATTGTTGGAGCTCTTCGAGTTAAGATTTGAATGTATCGGTCTTGTCTCCGTGTGGTGCAGCGATACCGTCCTCCATGGCGCTCAGCCACGGTACCAGTGCTTCGGTAACGTGTCCAAAGTCGACTGATAACACTCTGACTTGTATTCAGAGCTAAAGCCACAGTACGTTGCCGGGAACCAGCTTCTATCATTCCCACGGCTCTGAGCATTTCTTCCCTGCTTAAATGACGTCGCCGCTCCATAATAACGTTGGTTTTAATCAGTAGTAGGGAAACAGTAGCACTAATAATGTCTTCAATGCGTTGTATGTTTTTATAGGGAAAATATTGACAGCTGATTTTCATCCTTTACTCGAATTTGATTCACAGTTCCTGATTCAAATTATGAAATGCACCAAAAAGGATCCATATAAATTTATAAAATCATAAATTTATTACAAAGCCACATCTCAATCTCAAGAAATCCGCATAAAAATGCTTGATCCCTAGACACTTTTGATGTGTGTATTATAGATGTACGCGGACCATATAGTCCCGTCTGTAGAGATAAACTACGATAACATGGCGCGCCCCTCCAAATTACTGTTTCAATGTGTGTAGTGACATCCTTACGAACGAGTTTGTATGTAGTTGTAAGTATTCGTCTTCAGTAGCAGGCCGGCAGCGGTCTAAGACAGTCAAGTTATTAATACTACGTCGCTCAGTAATACGAAAGTACTGATTGCAAAACAAGTTAGTTATGGAAAATTCAAGAAAAAAAATGATGCGGAGTCAGGTAATTTTGTTTGTTTGTGAAATAAGTTTATGTACCTAATGTTTTGATTGACTTTTATGTCTATTAATTAATTAATGTAAAATCTTTTCTATATATTTTAGGCACGAGAAGTGATAGCTACAGTATTCCAACATATGAAGTACGAGGCTGAAAATGGAGTGGAGCGCTTGACAGTCGCTAGACGGAGAACTTCAAGAGCTGTGGGGGTTAGTGAAAGGACTGTAACAAGAATTCTCAAAGAAAAAGCAAAATGTGATGCAACTGGCACACAAATGAGTTCACCGCGTAAAAACAAAAATCCTCGCAAACGTTTAAAGCGTAACATTGATGAATTTGACAAGGGAGTAATAAGGCGTACTGTCAGTAACTTTCATAGAGAGTATAAACAATATCCAACACTAAAAGCTCTGAAAAGGGTGCTAACTGAAAAGATAAATTTTGACGGATGTTTGGAGACATTACGGCGTATACTTCTTGATTTAGGTTATGAGTTTAGAAACCTACTGAAGACAATCGTCAAGCACTTGTTGAAAAACATGATGTGCAGTTCTTCCGCTATAAATATTTATGTTGTCGCTGATTACTATCGTTTTTACAAATATTTTGTTAAGTAATGCGTTTCGATAACAATGTGGTCAGAATTGGCCGAGTGGAACATGCACTGCTGTTAGTTTGTTTTTGTGGTTACAGGTTAACAAACACGGACGTTTACACACACATGGGACGTTTACAAGCAGAATGGCAGTGTCGGAGAGCGCTTCACTCTGTGGATCTCCTGTATGAATAATCGCTGATCAAGGACGCTTTCCGTGCAAGAAGTTTCGTGACTTCTGCCAAGGAGCCAGTGATAACGAGTGGATGTCTGTACCATTAAGCCAGCTACTGATCTATTGTCTACCGAATTTGGTGAGTCGTTTTCATTTTGTTTTGACTCGGATACTGAGTGCATCTCTGGTAAACCACAGCAAAAACGGTTACATTGTTAGTTATAGCCCAGTCTAGTTTACAATGCAATTTTAAATACGCTCACGTTAGGTTAACACATTGAAGGACACACACGAGACACAATAGAAGTTTTATTGTTATTACGTCGAGGGGCGTTAAGTGTCCCGGAAAGTGTTAAGAATGATGCCAGTAGGTCATGTACAGTATGCAACAGAACTCCTTAAGCGCGATAAGAGCGTTTTTGGAGTCGACTGTACCAGTCGAAGTAGCTGGTGATCACTGTGGTGATGAGCAAGCCTAAGTAGTGGGAACCACACGAGTAGGGGTTCTCTATCGGCCGTAGTAAAAAGTGTGTAGTCACAGGGTGACACACATGGGTCCCTGCGCTGGATGTGTGAGAGCAATGCGATTGCTAGTCGGCCGGAGAGCCGTGGCGTTAGAGTGGTTTACTCGTGTGTGGGTTTCCATGTGTATAAGGCTCTTAGTGAAAAAGATTATTGTTATAATGTGGATAACGATGGTACATGGCTCTGGTTGGTGTTTTTTAGGTCAGTGGGTTGACTTAGGGGCGTACTTACATATACGCTCTATGACCGTGTTCGAGGGCCAAGTACCAATTGAGATAGTAGACGAAATGGATGATGAGCTGCCATCACTTTAGTTTGTGTACTCAGGTTCTCGGTTCATTGGGTCGGATACCGTACCAGAGTATCGTGAGTACGTGGTATACGCGGTAGCTCTGGGTAGTATGGTCGGATCTAGTCTTGAAGCCAAGACAGTAGAGTCAAGGATGACTCCGCATTCCTGCGGGAAGTGCGTATGTGACAAATGAGTGGGACCGTGAATGGGATAGCTGAAGTTTTGTTTTCTTTGACTAACATAGTGTGGAATCGTTGTACTTGGTCTCGGTAATCTCGAAACTAGATACTTCAAATTCTTAAATTAGCCTAATTTTTTATTTCTAATTTGAATGCTTATTGCAAATTGATAAACAGATTTCAATGAGTCGAGTCCCTTTTAATTATCTCATCAGTCATCATATGGGAGGTTGCGAAAAATGCCAGAAAATCAGAGTATTACTAACTAATTTGAGGAAAGCCAAGTAATAGTCTTGTTGATGAAACAGAGTAGAGATTAAGTCGAGTGATAGTGGTGAATCTTAGGTCGGCTGGTCGGGACCGTACCAGTAGCCATTTCGTAGCCGTAGTCCGTTAGAAGTCGGTATCTGCTTTTAGTAGTCCGTGGATACGCGGTGCGCGGGTGGGTGGCTCTGGCGGACGTCGGGTCTTGTAGAGACCATAGAGTCCGTGGGACTCGGAATTCAGAGGAATTCATAGAGGCTTGATGAAAAGCCACAGGCCACGAATAAGATTCCTGCTTTGTGTTTTGTGATGCTCTAAGGGTGTTTTATTGGCTTACTTGATTGTTTACTTTGTGATCTTGAGATTTGGGTATCAAATAATGAGTAATGCTCTGGGGGACGATCGCGCTAAATAATACCAACCGAACCAAAACTGAACCATAACCGAAACACGACTTTATGTACTTTTCGTATCGCGCTAATGCGTTGACAGATCATGACAGATGGTTGAGCCGAAGTTCGACCGATAAACAAACGGTTTAGATATACATAGTTACGGCGGCGCAACTTTTTCGGAACCATTTTAGAATTTTTGTGAGAAATAAGTAGGTAAAAATAGTGAAAATGATGAACTTAGAATTCATGGAAACGGCCTACGAGTGTGATGTGGCTATTGCGCGAGCGCAATCAAAAAGAGACAATTTGAGTGCAAGACTTCAAAGTGGAGCTTTTAAATTAAGTGAAATGCAGTTCATCAAGAGGTATAGACTGTCGAAGGAATTCGCTCGTGGGCTAATTACTGAGTTAACTCTTCATTTGCCACCAACATTGCGTTCAGATGCTCTAGATGTAAACACAAAGGTTAGTAACACAATGTTATGTACTAGAAATGTATTACAACATCACATCAATCCTTGTTATTGGAACTATTGATAAATGACATTGCCTTGCTTATAATAGAACTAAGTGTGTCAAAATACAGACCGAAAATCTTGTTTCAGGTGCTAGTTGCTTTAGCATTTTATGCTACTGGCTCTTACCAGACGATTGTGGGAGACAGCCGGAAAAACTGAGGTTCGCAGTCTAGTGTCTCCAAAATTGTTACACAAGTAACCATGGCTCTCAACAAGCCAGAAATTTTAAATAAATATGTTTCTTTTCCCTTTCAACTTCGTGATAGGGAGGAAATTAAAAGGGAGTAAGTAACTATTTTCACAATTTCATATGTAGATTCATATTATGGTTTGGTAAACACAATAACAATTAACACAAGCATTACTTTATTTTCTTTTGATCGTATAGCTTGTAACGGAACGTTACATGACTATTCATGTTTTATTAATAAATGTCAAACGTATGCTACGAATGTTGTTCTTTGAGGGTGTACGTCTCGGAACGCAGCGGTATGGAGTGCGGGGAGTGTTCGCTTCATATATGTGACTAGCGCGCCCGCGCACCGCGGCGAGTCGCTTCTAGACTGATCTCTGAGCTGACGTATTGCATCCTCATATTACAACCTCTCGAGCGCACTAACCGAGACGATCGTAATTTTTTTCGATATTCGTTTATCATGCGTAATCCTATCCTAATAATAAATAATTCTAATTCTAATAATAAATAAGTAAGTGCCTGTTATTCCCGAATTAGGGTAAGTTTTGAATAGCACACAAATCGTATAATTTCATATCATTTTCTAAGCTGTTGTTTAACTATTTTTAGCAGTAGAACGCATTAAGTATTGCTGTATTCTATAGTTCTAGTATAACTGCTTTTACTAGTATGCACCTTTTCAATTCTAAATTGCTAAATTCTACATTTCTGGCCGTTAAAAAATATTTCTTCTTCTACCTTCAATTTTTTATTATGAAACAATTTAAATATTTTATGAAAATTTTCAAATTCTAACCGCTGCTGCTTAGTTTATTTTTTTACCCGACTGCGGCGTAACCCTAAAGAAGGGTATTGTGTTGGCTCTGTATTTTCTTTTGTGTACCTAGTCGCTTAATTATTTATGTAAACTCCGTTCTGGTCAGTTCCGTCACGTCAATACTACTACGCTTTTGCATAGGCATTCCCTTCGGTGACATAGGTGGACCTAGACCAGGACGGAGGCTATAAGGGCCCATACTAAGACCCGTGAAACCATGGTTTCCAGGATCTACGGCGAGTTTACATCGCACATTGTTGGTGTCACCGTGCAAGCCAGACAGCCGTCGCCGTACGCTTCAAGGTCATCGGCCACCTACCATCCCCGGCCTGGGCGTCTTCGGCAGAATTCTGCAGGGAAGTGCCTATCTCTGCAGGAGTGACAACAAACGGGCCTGAACCCACAGTTACAAATTTGTGTGCCTCCAATAGAGCCTGCTGGGTATTAAAGTTATACTAATTACCTATTTTCAGATTCTTTAGAAAGTATGGAATGCCTGGGGTTCTGGCTTGTGTAGATGGCACTCATGTAGCAATTGTTACCCCTAACATACATGAGGAAAGATACAAAAACAGAAAAGGATATCATTCTATGAATGTTATGATTGTCAGTTTGTGTCTATTTTGGAGTTTATAAGATTTTTTAAATGATGTGATTGGTTACTTGACACATTACTGTTTTAAACTTGACACATTACAATATATTATGTGTAGACTCTAGTTATCCTGGTTCCACACATGATAGTGTTGTATGGGCCAATCACTATTTAAATGCTTATTTAGATAGGCTTCACAGGGTTGAGGGAGAAGATGTTTGTCTTTTGGGTATGTATGATAGTTAATAATAAGGAACTTTCAATGATTTCTTTTTGAAGGTCTCAATATTTTATAACAATGGAACTTGTTAATAATGTACAATTATTTTGCAGGAGACTCGGGATACCCATTGAGGCCAACAATGATGATTCCCATCACAAATCCCAGTCCAGGGACTCCCGAGGAGTTTTACCAAAATCTTCATCTGTCAGCCAGGAGTGTAGTTGAGCGTTGCATAGGAGTTTTGAAAGCCTGCTTCAGGTAAATAAAGTTGTTGTAAATTCTTAACTGCCATGACTTGTATCTTTGTAACGTTTATCATTTTTAATGATTTGTATTGCTCTTTACCTGAATGGTTTTAACAACAGCAACAAAAATAAAGTAACCAGAAACAAAAAAAAAAAATTGATAAGAGTGTCCATGGAGTCTCTTGCTTGTTCCTCTCCATAGAAACCCACCTAAGTTTTGGAACGAGCAACTAGCTTCAGACTCTTAACTAACCGAATCCTTGGCAATTTAAAAGTACCTGTAAATGGTCTAATTAAAATAAATGCTTTGAGTTTGAGTTTATCCATTCTCATACTTATAAATCAACGAAAATAGAGACGCCTTACAGTATCTATATCTTTTCTCCTTTCCACACACCGCGCGCTGCAGCACGCCACCACCTCTCCGACTTGGAGTTGGGTCGCGCGCGGAGGAGTGCAATTATCCACAGATTGTGGACTAATAGGAGATAAAATAAATCAAATATAACCAAGTAAATGAGTTTTATTTATGTAGGATAATATAAATTATATATATATTATCATTGATCTTCTCTTCTTTGTTGGGAACAAAAGAAATAGGTACAGGTAAGTATACATATTTTACTTACACCTACATGCTACTGCATACTTCGACGTCTGACACTAACTTACAGACACATCACAGTGGCGATCAACGTCGCGATCCTGTGAGTACTAAAAAGAGTAGTGGCGATAATCGCGATCCTGCTCTATATCATTTTGATACATCAATGACTTGAATATTCCCACTAGCTGAAAAGATATTCGACAAAAACCGTAAATCTTTTCTTCTGTAAAATTTAGAATTTTCAATTACCGACTTATTGCTTGGGAGCATCGAAATGTGGTATAAGAAAGAATTCACCTCACCACGAATTATGGATAAATGCGAAAAAAGTTTTAAGATCTGTCAAATTTATTTAAGTTAAAAAAGAAAAGAATAATAAAATCAGATTAATTGAAACGAGTTCCATACCATCAATAAAAAATTTCATCCGAACTATTGAGGGCATGCAACATTTGTGGAAAATATTATCCCAAAAATATTTATTTGATTCAATGTTAACTAGAAATTTTAACCAGGACCCACTGGTAATTTTTTTTGGGAACATTAGAAGTTATGGGGTGAGGAATACGGCACCTAACACTATTAGCTTTGAAGGTGCCGTTAAATCACTTCTTTTAAATAATTATAACTCACCCCATTCTCTAAAAGCTAATTGTGAAAATGATGACAATGACTGCCTACAAACTTTGAGCTTCTTTTTGGAAGACACAAAAGAAAAACCTTCTAATGTTCCCAGTAATGAGGCACTACCATTTCATCATGAAGAAAATGATGAAATTGTGGTGCCTTTCATTAATTTAAACACTGAGACTGCTAATGCTGGCCAGGCTAATTATGCATGTGGGTGGGTGCTGGCTAAATGTTTGAAAAATGTTTCCAAATCATGCAGACATTGCAAAAATGAAATAATTGGCAATAGTCAATTAAAATCAAATCAATATATAAGGGCAAAAGAATATCAAAAAGGTAGACATTGTCTGTTGTATCCCAATCAAGAGGCGGAAAAAGCTTTTAAAAAAATACAAAATATTACTGTGGAAATATTGAAAAAGAATGTGCCAAACACTAGAATAAAAGAAATACATATTTGTGGATTATCTTTTTACATGCGAGATCCACAAGAAAGAGTTAAAAATTTATTTTGAAAACACAACGATAAATGTCATAATGTATAGTTGGTGCCGATCAATTAATCGGATTTTATCTGGTAAAATCCAATACCGTGGTGAGGATGATGAAATTAAACTTTCAGCACAAATTTATTACAATAAACATAAATAAGTATTGTTGCGCGCCACAATTAATGCCTAGTACATGGCGACAGTAGTTACCACTAGCGCCATCTAGTATCGAGTAGCGGAACTACATAGTAGTCAAGACCCTTCTAGAAATTTCGATGCGAGAACTTTCTAGAACATTCCCGAACTATCGACATCTGGTCGGTCGGGGCCTGTATGTACTCGAACATTCTAGATGTTTCTACAATGGAAGGTTCTAGAACTCTCTTTGGCGCTATATAAGGCCGAGACGCGCCACGACCGAGACAGTCAAAACTTTTTAGATCATTCGCCGCTCGACGCTCGCCGTGAACGGACGTGCCGCTCTCCGCCCGCTGAGTCACCGCTCTCACCGCCCGGCGTCGTTACGCTTGCCGTAACAATCTCCGTAGTCTCCGACTACGACCCGTTTTCTTTCGACAGTGCCTTTTTCAAGGCGCTGTTGTTAGAGTATTTCGACAGAAACCTGTCAAAAACGTTTTCGTCGTTTGTTGTGGCCCCTTCAGGGTAAAACCACAGTTTCGTGGTCCTTGGCGGAAACCTCACGGTGTCAACGAAGCCTAGTGGGTGGTGCCCCAATCCACCAGCCTAATCCCTTCAGGGTTAGGCAGTCAATTGGAGTCGGGAGCTAGAATCTTGGCCTTGGGGGCTCTCCTAGTCAAGCCTAGCTTCGTTACTAATCTCGCATTCGTCCACAGCTTTGCACCTAGTACGGTTGGGTGTGTCAACCCCTTCGTACTAGGACCGGTCTGGGTGTCTCTACACCCATTTCACTAGACCGGTTAGGAACCCGTTCGCGCAATAAGATTAGCGACGGGATACAAGCTTAGGGCTCACCATAGGTACTCACCTCCCTGTCTTCACCCGGCAGGGAGGGTAGGATCCACACACCCCCGGGCCTTCCCACCCGGGGCTAGGTTGTTAGGATTGTTAGGGTTTCACGCCCCTATGCGAAATCCTTTTCCCGGACCCTCGCCTCCCTTTTAACCACCATGACGGACGCTATGTTGTTAGCCTTCGTCAGGGAGGTTCTACTCAAGGATCCGGCTTTCCGTGCCAAGTACGGAAAGCAATTGCTGAAATTTCAGCGATCCCCCCCCCCCATCATGACTCACTCGCTGACTTCAGCGACGCTCTGGAGAGCCCGTTGTCACCACCTATGGCCGACAAAGGGATCTCTCCCACTGCCCCGTTTAATCCCCAAGTAGGGATCAATCTAGAAATCCCGGAGCAATTGTCCGTCCCGACAATTGCTCCCCCTCTGACTGAGGTCGCCACAGCCCCCATTTCGGCACCTTCTGTGCCAGCCGCTGTTGTCCCTGTGACAACTAGCGCTCCCAAATCTAAACCCGAGGCCATGGATACGTCCGTACCTCAGCCCGACCCCGAAGAAGCCCTCTCAGCCTCTTCCTCCTCCGAAGACGACTTTGAAGTCGTCGGAAAGGGAGGCAAGAGGAAGAAGGGCAAATCCTCTCACGCCAACAAGGCTAAAAAGCCTGTCGCGGCTCCCCCGTGTTGATCGCAAGATCAACTACACAAATGCCCGCTCAACCCAACAGGGCATCAAAGTCAAAGTTCCCTCGTCCTCGGACTACAGGGAATTCACCCGCCTTCTGCAGGTACGGAACTATTCGTTCCATACCTACTCCCTCCCACAGGAAATCCCCACCCGCGTTGTCATCAGACATGTCCCCAAAGAGATCTCCACCGAGGAGATCAAGGATGACCTTATCTCCCAAGACATCCCCGTCTCCGCTGTGCACCGCTTGCACAGAGCCAGAAAAGGACCAGTCTACGACATGGTCCTGGTCGTTTGCGACCCCACTGACGGTCATCACCCGATTTTCAAGGTGAAGTCAGTCTGCTCCCTATCGGGCATCTCCATCGAGAAGCCCCGCAAGTCCAATCTCATTGGACAATGCCACAGATGCCAATTATATGGCCACTCCCAGTCCAACTGTTTCGCGACTCCTAGATGCGTCAAGTGTCTAGGTAATCACGGAACAGCTCGTCCCAAGGACCGCACTCTGTGCACCGAGCCACCGAGTTGCGTCCTTTGCGGCCAATCCGGGCACCCGGCTAACTACCGGGGCTGCCCCAAAGCCCCTAAAGCCTCCTCTTCTAAACTGGCCAAGCGCACAAGCGAACGCCAGCAAAGAGAGTGCCCTTCCTTGAAGGTCCCATCCTCCCAATTGCCCGATCGGCTCAGTCCCCAGAGACCCTCACCCTGGGCTAGCCTATTTCACCAACAAGCTCCCGCAGTTTCGGTGCCTTCCTAACCCCAGCCCCCCCCCCCCAGCACTGATGGCAATCACCATCCCGCACCCATCAGCAGCCCCCTCAGCTCCACCAGTCCCGTTGGCCCCAGCTGCCTCCCCGGTAGCCCAACCCACCATCATTGCCCCAGGCCCCAGTAGGTCTCCCCAAACCCCCGTCTCCGGCCCTCAGCCCAGCAGCATGGAGGTTATAATCGGTGCTTATGCATCGTTTATCGCCCCCGCTAACGCTATGGCAGCGGAAATTCAAGCCTGCAATGGCAATCCTCGGCGCATTGCCGAGATTTTCAATGCGTATCCTGAGATTACGCAAGTCCTCCAAACCCTAAAATTCTAAGTGCCCCATTCTGGATCAACAAAGAATAATAGGTGTAACCAAACCCCGATCCCTCAAGCTAGGTTTCTTCAATGCCAACGGCATTTCTGGACAGCGTGATGAGATCGCCACTTTCCTACGCGACCATCAGCTGGACGTCCTTTTAGTTCAGGAAACCTTCCTAAAGCCCCACCATCGCAACCCGAACATTGCCAACTATAAACTAATTCGCAATGATAGGGCTCGATGTCACCCAGCGGGCCAAGGATGTGGCCCGCGAGGAGATGGTGGAGTCTCTGAACAGAGATCCGTGGGGGCGCCCTTATAAAATGGTGCGGAATAAACTCCGCACCTGGGCCCCCCCGCTGACGCAGAGTCTCCGCCCCCAGCTGGTGGAGGAGGTGGTGAGCGCTCTGTTCCCTTCACGGGGGGAGCACACTCCCCCGCCCATGGCTCCGCCAATTGCGGTGCCCGAAGCGGACCACGCGGACGACGACGACATCCCTGCAGTGACCGGGGTAGAACTGAGAGCGGCGGTAGGAAGGCTAAAGGCCAAAAATACCGCCCCAGGACCCGACGGCTTGCCAGGTAAAGCCTGGGTCCTGGCCTCGAGGGCTCTCGGGCCTCGACTGGAGGCGTTCTTAAGCGCATGTTTGGAGAGAGGCCAGTTTCCACGCCGTTGGAAGACGGGGAAGCTGGTCCTCATTCGGAAGCCAGGGCGCCCTGCGGACTCTCCGTCCGCATACCGGCCCATCGTGCTGCTCGACGAGGTCGGCAAGCTCTTTGAGAGAGTGATTGCGGGCCGCCTCGTCGGGCACCTGGTGAGGACGGGGCCGGATCTTGCGGACAGCCAGTTTGGTTTCCGCAAGGGGCGCTCGACGGTGGACGCCATCATGCGCGTGAGAGCCCTCACGACGGGGGAGGCGGTGTCCCGGGGTGGGGTCGTCGTGGCGGTGTCACTCGACATCGCCAACGCGTTCAACACCCTCCCCTGGGGCACCATTGTGGAGGCACTCCGGTATCACCGGGTGCCGCCCTACCTCCGTCGAATAGTCGAGGCGTATCTGACGGAAAGAGCCGTCAGCTACCCCGGTCGCGATGGGGAGTGGAACCGGCGAGAGATGTCGTGCGGTGTCCCACAGGGATCGGTCCTGGGGCCGCCTCTGTGGAACATCGGGTACGACTGGGTGCTGCGCGCCGACCTCCCTGATGGCGTCAGCGTGGTTTGCTACGCTGACGACACGCTGGTCCTGGCGCAGGGGAGGTCGCATCAGGCGGCGGCCGACGCGATGACACGCGGGGTTGCGATAGTCGTGGAGAGGATCCGGCAGTTGGGTCTCGAGGTGGCATTGCACAAGTCCGAGGCCATGTCGTTTCATGGGCCCCGGAACGCGCCGCCATCGGGATCCCAACTAACGGTAGGAGGGGTTCACATCGGCGTCGGGATGACGATGAAATACCTGGGTCTCGTCCTCGACAGCCGGTGGAACTTCGTGGAGCATTTCCGACGTTTGGCCCCCAAACTGGAACGGGCCGGGGCCGCCTTCAAGCGGCTCTTGCCCAACCTGAGGGGGCCAAACGCCTCCTGCCGGAGGCTTTACGCGGGGGTCGTGCGGTCCATGGCCATATACGGGGCCCCGGTGTGGGCGCGTTCACTGCGGCGGCGAGCCGCCCACTACCTGAACGCGCCCCAGAAGGTGGTAGCCATAAGGGCTATCCGGGGCTACCGCACGATCTCTGGCGAGGCGGCAAGCCTCCTTGCCGGACTGCCGCCATGGGATCTGGAGGCGATAGTCCTCGCGCGCCTGTATGAGTGGCGCGCGGAGGCACTACGCCGGGGGGAAGATCCGCTTCCGCGGCAAATCGCTGCGGAGCGGACGGATCTCCGGCGCGATCTCATGGCGGCATGGAAAGAGCGACTGTCGCAACCCAGCGCAGGGCACGCCGCGATAGCGGCGATAAGACCCCTCTTTGAGGAGTGGCTAGAGAGGCGCCACGGCGCCCTCACCTACCGCCTGACGCAGGTCCTCACCGGACACGGATGTTTCGGGAGGTTCCTGCACATCATCAGGCGGGAGGAAACGCCCGGGTGTCACCATTGCCAGGATCGCCCAGAGGACACGGTGGAGCACACGGTGGAGGTCTGCCCCGCTTGGGCGGAGCACCGCCGTGTCCTCGTAGAGACGATTGGCAGCGACGGCGACCTCTCGCGTCCGGCCCTGGTGCAAGCCATGGTCCGGGGCGAGAGGGAGTGGGAGGCAGTCACCTCCTTCTGCGAAGCAGTCATGCTAGCGAAGGAGGTGGCGGAACGGCTCAGGGAGAGAGCCTCCCGTCCCAGCCGCCGCGGGAGACGCTCCGGGCGTCGGGAGCCGCGTGACGACTCCCGGCCACCGTAGGCGCGGGCCTGCGGGCGGAGAGTAATGGGTAGCTCACCGCCCGACCAGGACCAGGCCCGTGCCGGACGGCGCGTACGTGTTCCACGCGCGCCTCAAAGAGATGTCAGCATCGAGGAGGGGCCCCTTAGGGCCGTAGCCTGCCGGGTCAGCGGGATTGTCCGAAAGGGTTACCGCTGGCCCGGAACATAAAGGGCTAAGGAAGGAACACGGGTGGGTTTTAGTCAGTAAGAGTCTGACACTCCCTTCCGCTCCACCCAGAGCGGGAGGAGTCATTTGATGATTTCCCATCCACAAAAAAAAAAAAAAAAAAAAAAGGGCTCGATGTCACAAGGGTGGTAAGCTTATCTACTTCCGAAAGTCCCTCCATTGCTCCCCAATTGACCCTCCTCCTCTCCTCTCTCACCTGGAGGTCTCTATCTGTCGGCTTGGCATGACTGGGCACCAATCGATACTAATTATCTCTGCTTATATCCCGCCCAGAACTGGTGGTGAAGATCCCATCTCTCTCACCAACGACTTCACCGCCCTCTTCGGTATGAGTGACTCCGTCATCATGGCGGGGGATCTCAATGCCAAACATCCCGCCTGGAACAGTAACACTACCTCCACCCGAGGTAGAATCCTGTTCAACCTAGGCCCCACCCTTAACTTTGATGTCATCGCGCCGATGCACCCCACCCATTATCCTAATGATCCCACCCTGCATCCTGACGTGCACGATGTTGCGCTGCTCAAGAATGTAAACCTCCGTTTGCAATCTATCGAGACGCAACAAGAGCTTAACTCCGACCACCGCCCGGTCACGATCCACCTAGTCCCCTATTCGGGCCCCCGTGACCCCAACCAGCCCCCTCAGACCAAAATAGTCACCGACTGGAGGAAAGTTCTCAGTCGCGAACACGACGGGCGCGATCGCCTCGTTTACAGAACACGTTCAATCCGTATTGACGGATTGCTCACGGGATGTTCCAGTGATGGAAGACCATCGCTGGAAATTACCGGCTGACGTACGTGATCTGATAACCGAGAAGAACGCGTCCATCCGTGCCTATGACTCTTTTCCCTGTGACGCGAACAAAGCCCACATGCGCCATTTACAGCGTGCTGTAAAGAAACGCATAGCGAAGCTGCGTTCCGAGGGATGGGACAAGTTGCTCGGCGAACTGGAACCCAATCACCAAGCTTTCAGGCAGCTTCAGAGGAAGCTTCGCTCCCCCGAAGAGGCGTCCGTGCCTCCTCTCGTACGCCCCGACAAGACCATAGCCTTTGACAACACCGAAAAGGCCGAATGCCTCGCCGCCAGCTTAGAGTCCCAATGCACTCCCAGCTCCCAACCAGTAGATCAAGCGCACCTCGACAAGGTGAACGCTGAGGTCGAACGTAGAGCCTCCCTCCCGCCAGTTGAAGACCCTGATGATCCTCTGCCTCCCGTCACGTCTGACGAAGTGCAAGACATCATTAAAGGGTTCGAAACTCGTAAAGCCCCCGGTTCGGATGGTATCACCAATAAGGTGTACAAACTTCTCCCCGCCCACCTCATTCTGCTCATGACCGCCATCTTCAATGGCGCTCTGAGCAGTAACATCTTCCCCCAAGCGTGGAAGGAAGCCACGGTCATCGGTATCCAGAAGCCAGGCAAGCCCAAATCTGAGCCCTCCAGTTACCGCCCCATCAGTCTGCTCAATGTTTTCTGCAAAATCTATGAGAGGCTTATTTATAGGCGTCTCAGGGACTTTGCCGAAGCAAAGAGCCTCATCCCAAATGAGCAGTTTGGTTTTCGAACTAAACACTCGTGCATCCACCAAGTCTACCGCATCGTCGAGCACATCAGCGCTGGTTTCCAGCGCGGTGCTTTGACAGGCGCTTTGTTCTTCGACATAGCGAAAGCTTTCGACAAGGTCTGGCACAATGGCTTATTATACAAGCTCTACCTCTTAGGTGTGCCAGACCGTCTCGTACTCAACTGCTCATCTTACGAGACTTTCTGTCGGATCGTACTTTCCGCTACCGCATCGAGGGCGCTCTCTCCCCCCCACACCCGATCCGTGCCGGAGTTCCCGAGGGTTCCGTCATATCCCCCCTCATATTCACCCTGTTCACCAGTGACATCCCCAAAAGTAAATCGGCTCAGTTGGCTCTCTTCGCCGCCGTACTCTTCTCGAAACCGCGCCGATTCACCCCCCCCCCCCCTCCCTCCCCACCCCGATCTCTATGTATGGCAAGCCGATCCCTTGGGGTAAGCAAGCCAGGGTACTTAGGGGTCATTCTCGATCACCGACTCAACTTCAAAGAGCACATAAAGACGGCGCGTTCGCGCGCCGCTTTCGCTCTCGGTAGGCTTCACTCGTTACTGACTGCCCGCAGCAAATTGTCACTTAAGTGCAAATTGCGCCTATACACCGCGGTCATCCGCCCAATCATGACCTATGCTTGTGTAGTCTTCGCCCACGCCAATCCCCGCCACCTACACAAAATACAGACCCTCCAAAACCGTCTCCTCAGAAAGGTCACGGGAGCCCCCTTCTACGTCCGAAACGTGAACCTCCACGTTGATCTCAGACTCCCCACCGTCCAGCAGTTCATGAAGCGCCTCTCTAAGCGCTTCTTCGACTCTGCTATTAAGCACCCCAATCACCTGATTGTGGCGGCCTCCACTTACACTCCCTCCCGCATAAGCTCAATTCGCCGACCAAGGCACGCCCTCACCACCCCCGACGACGCCACTACTCTCCTCCAGGAGAGCCTCCAGCCTGTCCCTTGCTGTCCTCTCCCAGCGACGCCCTAAGCCGAGGTCCGAACCCCACCGGGGGGAGCCCTTAGCGTGTTGTCGCTTAGTTTTTAGTTAGTTTTTAGCCCTGGCTGGAGGCCTCAATTTATTGTGGCATCCACAGGAAAGTCCGGTTAAGTAGTAACGACCTCTCAAGGTCAACTACGAGATGCCAGGTCAAAAAAAAAAAAAAAGGATATTAGTTATTTACACATTTTTACTCTCTTTGGAGCTTGTCTTTTACATGTTCGTAAATGGATTAGACTCGTTCCAGGAGAAATAGTATAAATTACACAGGTCACATGGATAACTAAAAATAAGCCATAAAACACGGGCGGAATTGTAGACTTGTTAACTAAAGCCTACTACAATGTCGCCTGATAGAGCGGGTTGTTACTCTATACTTGAAGTGTGACCAGAATCCTTTTAGGTCGTAGGTTTATGTAGAATATAATGAAAACCCAAATTAGTATATTTTATACAGGTTACATGGATAATTAAAAATAAGCCATATAACACGGGCGGAATTGCAGACCCGACAAACAAAGCTTACTGCAATGTCGCCTAAATAGAGCGGTCTGTTACTCTATATTTGAAGTGTAACAAGAATTCTGTATTGTTTATGTATATACCTTAACTACCTTTATAGTATCATTTATGTATAATATTGGAAATCGTACACCGGCTTCCATATTTTTTTTTTTGCTTTTCTTTCGTTGTTCCTGTTTTCAGGCATTAATATTGTAGATTTTTGTAAGCGTACTTAGTCCTTTGGAGTCTGTTTTGACGCTGGAGGGCCAGCTTCGAGATTTGCCCCAGAGGGTCAAATCTCTGGTGGTTGGGGAGGTACTGTTACGTTGTTTTTTTGTACCTATACAGCTGCGTTACTAATAAGTAAAGTAGCATTTACCTGAAAACATATGTAGTACATTTTGAGGTTACCGAGTAATATATTTCATTGTAGTTTGACTTTGTACTGCACTTGATAGAAGAACTCACTTCCTTCAACTGTATTTTGTCACTGGACTTTTTAGTAATCACTTAATCACAATAAATTACTATTCTAAAACCTATTAAATAGGTTTTCATAATAAATTAGAACAAATATTGTTTATTTACACTTCAAATGTCATTCTGTCGAACGTCAGTTTCTGACAGTTAGTGCGACATCTGGTGGTCGCCGATTAATGATTGTAGTCTAATCGATATTTTAACATATTGATTTCTAACCATTGAAATAATATCGTATGGAGCAATGCTTCATTATTTTCAGCTTTCAGTAAGAATTCATAATAAAATAAATAACCGTAAACGGAAATAAAAGTATTTTTTTCATTAGGGACTTATTTCTAGAAACTTCTTTGTCTAGGAATCCGATTTTAATCTGTGCATAGTCTATGACATAATGTGGCCAGGTGATAAATTAGAAATTTCCCGACTAGCTATTCTGAGATAATTACCCCAATTAATAACATGTTTAGCATTAGATATTACAAATAATTTGTTTGTTGGTCTGGACCATGAAGATTCTTTCTTATAGTTTCAGCGTTTAAACGTCACGTTGCGCAGTTATTAGTGATTTTTAAGAATTAAGTATCTTGGTGTAATGTTTATCTTCAGTGACCTTGTGATCATTTTACCTGCAAATATGGAAGATTTTCGAAATGCTCCGTCTAGTTATGACAGTAATAAGGAATCGTGTCGTGGCGTCTTTTGGCCTTGGACACGCTTGAGTGACACCACTTGCACGTTTTAAAAGGTAAGGATTTTGTGGAAATAGTGTTTGGTAGTGGTCTGCGAGCCTTCCCTGGTTGTTAAAAGGATATTGTCGTGATCCATGAATATTAATTACAGGTTTCCAAATTGCGCATACGCAGACAACTTTACAGCCGGTCAAGGAACTTGCAGTCAAGTGCTTTCTCCCTAAATCAACCGTGAGTATTTCATCCGCTGACTATTTATCATAGATTCCTCAGTGTTAACCACGGTATTCAATTATTGTTTAAGGGAACGAGCCCTTGTAGTGGAGTTGATGAACGCCACGTGTGTAATCCAGATTCCTAGTGTCAAAAGGCCATGTTAACCGGCTAATGTTTTAGCCTTCTAGATTTCCAAGCTCGGTCACCTCAAGGAATGTTAATTAGTTTATGTTGTATATTATTGGGTCTCCGTATTGTCGTTTCCAGGAGAGGCACCTCGAGAGGTTCGTCTCGCCGCCAGGATCTAGAGGAGCGTCTGGGGCCTGGACGCGAGACCCGTTCCTCGAGTACGCTTGAAGCCTCCTACGGAGACGACTGTGCGGCTGGCTGAGTCCGTCTAGCGATAGCGCAGGCGGGACGGTTTTTTTTATATTCCTAAGAATATTTATTTTATTTAATACGGTTTCTATAAGAACCGGTTAGTTTCCTTAGTCCGGTTTTTTACACTGGAAACCGGTCTTCAACCTAATTTAAATTGAAGATCTTGGGTTCGACATTATATGTTCCTCCGGAAGAATATTGGACACCTTCGTCGGTTCCAGGATCCGGGATTACTAATTAATTCCCTTATTAATAACTGGAAGGTTACTTATTTAAAATCTTAAATTTGTGATTTATAATATTTAAATTAACTTTTTTAAACGGAACAGTACTGGGTTTATCTCCAACTCCCCACGCCCATAGCTCTTTCTGCTGAGGTTTTAGCTGGCTGGAATTAACAGTGTTAACTTTAGTAAATTATCTAGTATATATTTAATAGCATTAATTCGTTCTATAATTACTTTAAACTTTTAATTACAAAATGTTTGAGATAGTTTGTTGTTTCCTTTAATTCCAACACCAAACCACCTGCATAGGTTGCCATTAGAGGCAACAAATTTTAATTTGTAACAGTTTCATACCTTAAGACTGCGTCTAAAATGTGTCACGGTTTGACAAAAAAACAAAAGAGAGAATTAGCTTTCCAATATGCAGAGGCAAATGCTATCTGTCCAGAAAAGTGGAATACTGACAAAATTGCATATGTGGAATGGCCGAGGCTTCATGTCGAGACACAAAGAAAACCTGAGAGCACATCTTTGTCCAGGGTGACAAGTTTTAATAAGACAAATGTTGGCATATTCTTTGAAAAGCTGACCAGCATTTACGAAAAGTATATATTCCCACCACACATGATCTTTAACCCTTCGTATGTCCGGAACCTGGATCCACGCGAGACACAATTATTTTTTAATTGTTTCTGTAATTACGGCATTCAACCGGTTAATACAGAAGAAACAGGATGCAGCACCGTTTCAGCCCCTCCTAAAATCATCGCTGAAAAAAGCTCGAAACAAATTGGGCAGGTTACTTCAGCCGAGCGTGGTACGCTCGTAACCACTCTGTTTTTTATTAATGCTGCAGGTGGCACTATACCCCCGTCTTTATTTTATTTTTCAACGCGTGAATTTTACAGACCATATGTTAAAATGAGCCTTCAGGAGCACTAGGTTTAGCACATGTTTCAGGCTGGATGACTGAAAATAATTTTGTGAAGGCTATGGAACATTTTGTGAGCCATGTTAAACCATCAGAAGAAAATCCAGCATTGATTTTATTGGATAACCATGCCTTCCATGTTAATCTCCGTGTAATAGAATTTGCGAGAATTTTTTTTATAAAAATGTTGACTTTTCCGCCACACTCCAACCATAGGCTACAACCTCGACGACGTCCGACGTCACCGTATATGGGCCATTCAAAACCAGATATCGAATAGCTATGAATGAGTGGATGCTTTCGAATCCTGGTAAAACTGTTACCATCTACCATTTTGCGCGGTTTGCTAGAAATGCTTATTTAGCAGCTTTTAGTCTACAAAATGTGACTCAAGGTTTCATCAAAACTGGCATTTATCCTTTGAATTCAAACACATTTTCCGACGATGACTTTCTTGCATCATATGTGAGCGACAGACCTAGTCCGGTTTCTTTTGATGATTCTACGCCAGAAAATGTGAGATCAACAACACCAGAGTGCTGCACTTTTCATATTAACTCTTCAGAAGCTTCTGGAATTCCAAATGTCGGATCCATACCCACACATAGTTTGATTGACAACATCCCATTGCCAGAAAGTTTACAGCCATCAACATCAGTATTACAACAAATTAGAAGTCCCGAAATTGTAAGACCTTTCCTAAGGACCCAGAAAGAATTCTAAACCTAACAATCGTAAAATGACTTCAGCTATAATCACGGATACTCCTGAAGAAACCAAATTTAAAGAAAAAGAAGGTAAAACCAAATCTAGAAAACCTATTGTTAAGAAAATGACTACAAAACAAAATATCAGAAAACTAAATGCTAAAAAACAGGATGATTCCAGTGACACTAGCGCCAATATATCTTTGCACGATGACTCAGATGATGAAATAATTTTATTGGAATTCAAAAAACAAAATACTTTACAGCAAGATAAAAATAATTGTATTGTGTGTAATGGACACTATTCTCAGAGCAAAGAAAAATGGTACCAGTGCAAAATATGTAGAGGACGAACACATGAGTCTTGTGGTAACAAAGGAGTGATTAATTTCTTGTGCCAAGAATGTTTTTAACTGTTTTACCAGAGTTTTATAAAACTATTATTAATGAATTGTAAGATGATTATTTGAGACTGATCAAAAGCTGTGATTTTTACTTATGTTTAATTTTCATTATATTTTTGAGTATTTTAAGATATTAAAATGGTTGAAATACTAGTTTGTTTATACTAAGGCCAGCCGTACACGGACTGCTTCAAGCAGTTATGACCGACTGCTTGAAGCCGCGACCGCGCGGTGAACTATAGCCATTCATTCGCTGCCGTACACACGACTGCTCGCGCAGTCGCGATCGCTTCAAGCCGTCAACTACATGATGAAATTCCATCGTGCTGTCGACCGCTCGCGAGCAGTCGCGAGGCATACACTGACTGCTCGAGCCGTCGGCGGCTCTAGAGCAGTCGACAGCTCTACGACCTCCCCCTCCCTTCTCTTCTGACCTCGCGGCGTCTAGTGTCTCTCTGTCTCGTCTCATTTGTCGACTGATCTTTGAAAATGGAGGGTGTGTGCGATAGTGATGCGCTTATAAGTGCAATTAAAACAGATGAAATTATTTGGAACTATAAGCTTAAGGAGCACAGCGACAAAATAAAGAAGAACAATGCATGGGCAATTATTTGCGCCCAAGTTATTGAGAACTTTGATGAAAAAACAAATCAAGAAAAAAATAAAATCGGTAAGTAAAAAAGTCAGTCATTTTATTACACACACATTTATTAAGTTTATGTCATATTATAAAGTCACACACATATTTATTGATTTATATCATATTCCATTGCCAATCTAGTTTGCCTTCTTTGCTCACTAAGTAATTAGCAAATTCTTCACGGATTGTTGTTAACATAGGCCCACCTGGGCGAACTTGCTGGGTTGAATGTACTATAGAGTGAGGAAGACCCTCAAACGTATCCTCAAATTTATTTCCATCTCGTTGTTTTACGTAGTTATGAAGAACACATGATGCTTTTACTATATCCACTGCGAAATCAACACTGACGTTAAGTGGTCTATGGAAGATCCGCCATTTATTAGCTAAAATGACAAACGTGCATTCAATACAGGGTGTCCCGTAAATAATGGATCAAACGTAACGGGTAGGTAGCTTACCTCATTTCCAACAACTAATTTGAACAGTAAAAAAAACCGATAAGGTAACCAAGATATTATTTTTTTCGATTTTTACTATTTTCAAATTCAAATTCAAATTATTTATTGTGGCTACAGGTAAAATATGGTGTTATAGTTTATAAAATGAAGAACATCTATGACCCGCCTTTAGGCATACAATAATTAAGGAATTTTCCAACATTCATTTAGTAATAGTTAATATATTAGTAATCAATAATTTTAAAAAATGTCAATAATTTAATATATTAGTCATTCATATGTCAATATTTAAATAATAGGCAATAATTTAATAATACTTAATACAGAGATTACTAACAGCTATTCAACTAAAAAAAAAATAACAATAATAATAATAGTGATATAATAAAATAACTGGCACTAATAATGAGGAATGAATTATTAAATTAAAATCTGTCATCTAGGTACTCAGTAACAGAGTAATATACCTTATTATACACTCCTGGACACATCTATTGGCCCACCTTAGAGAGAGAGTTTAGGTTTCGATGGCCCCTACCGAAATATGATTGCTAGATTGAACAAAAACTGTTGATGCAGTTTTAAACCTGATACATTTTACCATCTTTTTCGATCGTATTGTTTTAAATTTGAATTCAGAATACCATACGACATGGAGCTACGCCCAACAAGTCGGATATGCGCCTTGTTAAAGGCAATTGATTTTTGAATAAAAAACATGTTTTATCAAATAAAGGTTTAATTTAATAACGCGTGTTGCCTCCATGGGCATCTACCACAGCTCTCATACGATTAGGCATAGAGTTTATCAACCGCTCTATGAAATTTTGAGGGATCATCTCCCATTCCTCTTCTATGGCAGTTTTCAACTCCTGCATCGTCTGGGCAACTGGCTGACGAGCCCTAACACGTCTTTTTAGTTCGTCCCACATGTGCTCAATGGGGTTCATGTCTGGGCTTCTGGCTGGCCAGTCCATAACTGTGATGTTCACATCCCGAAGATATTCCCTGACGATGCCGGCCGCATGGGCTCTTGCATTATCATGCATAAAAAGGAAATTTGGGCCCACATAGTCCGCGTATGGTATCACGTGAGGTTCTAAGCACTCACGAATGTACCTTTCAGCATTTAATGTTGGCAGCCGTGGTCCTGTAACAACCTCAAGTTGAGTTTTGCCGCTCGCGGATATACCGCCCCAGACAGTCCATGAGCCACCGCCATAAGCAACCCTCTCTTCAAAGCAGCATTGTGCGAAACCCTCTCCCTTACGTCGGTAGACCTTCTTCCTTCCATCATTGCCATGTAACACAATTTTAGACTCATCAGAAAAGAGTACACGGCTCCAATCTTGCTGTGTCCAATTTAAATGACTGCGTGCGAAATGAAGGCGCGCTGTTCGGTGGGCTCGCGTTAGTTTGGGCCCATTAGCTGGCTTGTGTGGTACCATATCGCGTTCTTTTAACCTTCTCCGAACAGTTCGAGCGCTCACAGATACTCCGTGGAAGTCGCGAATTTGGTTTTGTATCTCAATGGAGGTAAGGTGACGATTTCTCAAGCTGGTCGTCACGATGAATCGATCCTGCCTTTCAGTTGTGACCCGAGATCATGGCCTTCCTTGGCGACGAACAAAGCCGCCAGTCTCTAGGTACCTCCGATAAACATTTCGGACCGCAGATCGACTTAAATTAAGTTGTGCACTCACGTTTCTGTGGCTGTGAGCTTGGGCGGCGACTTCAGGTGAAGTATCCATAGATTATTGATAGAACCTCACCTTAATGTTAAGAATAAGTAATGTTTGTTGCAAAACCAAAGATATCAATCACTTTTTCAAGAATTAAATCCAAGTAAACCAATAAAACCAAGTTTTCTTAGTATTCGATTGTTTGATATCAACAAACAGGCTCCAAATTGTCTTTTGTTTCTTTAAATTCTGTGTTCGAAATTCAAAAAAAGACTATTGAATGAAATTGTGAATGTGCCAGGTTCAAAACTGCATAAAAACTTTTTGCTCGACCTAATATAAAATTTTAGCTAGGACCAAACGAAACTGAAAATACAAGGTGGGGCCAATAGATGTGTCCAGAAGTGTATAATAGTTCTAATAAAGCTTTTTTGAAGTGAAGTATTTCATTTAATTCTTTGATTTCTATAGGAAGCTTATTATAGATTTTATTATGTTTATTTTTTTTTTCTGTACCAGCATTCAGTGTTTTTAATGCTGTTGCTGCAAATGGTATCATATTTAGGTGTGATTTTTGCCAAACATTTCTGAATAGTTTACTAATGTTATAAGATACCATTTTTTTAAAAAACATTTTATTTGCCTTAGAAAAAAAATCTTGAATTGAAAAGTTTTGTTTTTACGATGAAAAGACCAGAATTGGAAAAAATCTCCTGTATAAAAATGTATGACACCAAAGTGGACTATTATTTTATAAACTTGTAAAATTACTAAGGTTTGCAAATTGGTATAAAACTTACGTCTAGTCCTTGCGGTTACAAAGATATTGCTATGAATGTGATGAAGAAGACAGAACAGAAATTAAAATGGTACAATCGTAACTTTTCGTTCTCGTAATGGCTTATGCTTGTAATCTAAGCATGTGGTTAAGCGTGTAGCGTAATTCCGAGCGGATGACGTCATCTGTTCGGAATTTGGGACCTGCGGAGTTGCACCTCACTCAGTGTGAAAGGGATAGATAGCCCCGCTTTTGTATTTTTGGTAAATCGGTGTCTTTGTGCAGGTATTTTTTTTCCTTCACCCTTCACTCATACAGGGCTTCGTTGTTGCATGATTTTATTTGTTTAGTTGACACGAATCTCTCTTCGAGATACGTCAGACTACTTTCGCTCCCGCTGTGCCTAACTGTTGTGTTCCTTAAAATTAAACTTGTGCTGTGTATTTGGACTTTGCTTTGCCTAACGATTTGGAACTGTTTGTGTTTTGGACGAATGACTTGGCAATCCTACGGACTTCGAAAACAATCGTTTGTGTGAGGTTGTATGTGTGTGCAGTAGTACGATGCCTCGTTACGAGTACACGCCACGGGAGTATGCCGAAATGCATTTTATCTACGGAGAAGCAAGAGGTAATGCCAGGGCGGCCGCAAGATTGTATCGTGAAAGATACCCGAACCGGGATCGACATCCCGACTATCGCGTATTCATTAGAGTGCATAACGCGCTTATTGAGGGAAGAATTCTTGGCACCGGAGTTGGGGGTGCCAGTGAAGGGCGACCGTCACAAGTCAATGACGAAATTATTATTCGAGAAATCGAGGAAGATTCGTCGGTCTCAATTCGCGTCATAGCGCAACGCACAGGTATTCCAAGATCGACGGTAGGTACATCGAGTTCTAAAAAGGCACTGGTTGCACCCATATCACGTGCAACGTGTTCAAACGCTGACGTCACGTGATTACCCGCAAAGAGTAGCATTTTGCCAAAGGATGCTTAGAATGATACGGGCGGACCCACAGTTTTTTAATAAAATTTTACATGAAGTGACGAGTCTTCATGCCGGCGAGATGGATATCTCAATTTGCATAATTTGCACAGTTGGCAGCTGGTAAACCCACATTTGATGCGAGAGGATAGGAGCCAACATCAATTTAAAATAAATTTATGGGCAGGAATAATAAATGGGCAAATAATAGGGCCCTTTGAAGTACCAGCAACTCTAAACGCCGAATACTATCTGCATTTTTTAAGGAATGAGTTGCCAAAGTTATTAGAAAATATTCCAGAAGACGTGCGGCAAGCAATGTGGTTACAAAATGATGGTTGCCCCGCTCACTATGCGACGGCAGTAAGGGCGCAACTCAATGAAACTTACCCTGACAGATGGATCGGCCGATTAGGACCAATTTTGTGGCCTCCGCGATCTCCGGATTTAAATCCCTTAGATTTTTTTTATTGGGGATGTTTAAAAGACAAAGTTTACAAACAACGAATAACGTCGGAAGAAGAATTACGTCAGCGCATCCAATCTGCTGTATCAGAAATAAACAACAGCCATTTTGTCCGTCGGATAAGAGCTTCCTTTATTAGAAGGTGCAGACTTTGCATTCTCGTAGGGGGACGTCAGTACTTTGAACATTTACTGTAAAAACAAAATAAACGATTTATTTGTATTTTTTTTTTAATTTAACCTCCTAATTTTTTTCATACTCTGAGATACCTAAACATTTTTAAGAAAATAGTTGAATTGTGCACACTTTTTCAAAGGAGATGTTTCATTTCCGGCCATAAGATGTACCTTTATCGAAAAATAGGGAAAAATACCACGAATTGAGCAAAAATATTCTTTCTTGCATTTAAGCCTGATTTGTTGTGCACAAAGAGTAATAGTTTTTCAAGTTATTGCCATATTCTAGGCAACATGGCGTCATCGTTTGCATTGACTGCTTTCGTTCTAAAATCATGTCACATGAAAACATAATTCACGTAAACATTAAATATGAAAGGTATGTCTTCCTGTACTATTAAGAATAATTATTATTCTCATAAACATCTGTTCCGACTAATAATAAGCAAGTGTGACGATTTCATCGTTAAAAATAAATTATTTATTCTATTTTTCTGAGGTGTACTTCTGAACGAAATATTCAAAATGACATTTTGTTTTTTGTTGAGTGTCACGTCAATGTCAGTCAGTCAGTCTCGTTCTTCTCGACTTTCGTGGCTTTTGGTGTTCTTTCGCGTCAAAGACTACAATATAATGTTTCGCGTCTTCTCATTTATTTTTTATTTCCTACGACTTTGGCTTTGTTTAACGGTTTTGTGATATCTGCTCATTCTTGGATTGACTTTGGCTTTGTTTATCGGTACTCGAATTCAGAATCTGCGATTTGGATTTGTCTGCCCATTGGAAATCTTCTGTTTTTACTCACACTAAAGGTAAATGAATGAAAAAATAGTTACAAGACAGTTGGAGAGGATTAAGTTAGGAACACTTTATAGTACCCATTAACATTTACTGTATGTCTGTTACAGGTTTTTTTTTGTTTGTTACAAAATGGCTTGTGTGAAGTGCAACAGAGCTATGCTCAGTGATGAAAGGCAATATATTGCAGCAGATTTAGGTCCAGAGCTTTTGTTTATTATTGAACAAGACATGGCTCATGAGGTGAGAATATATTTTCAGACAAACAGTTTTGTACACTTGCGACTTTGAATATACAATATGTTGATTTGCATCCTCGTCAAAGTTCAGGAGGTTGTCATAAAATACATAAATAATCAATTGAAGTACGTTATGGGGCAATAACTAGTAAGCGCTGCTTTTTTTTTGTTGTTGAAATTTAACAGTATTTCAGAATTATTATTACACCCTTAATTCAATACAAATAAAACAGAATCACCCGACTACGCACACAGCGACAATGCATGCAGCTGTTTTTCCCCGAAATGGTAGCGCCGCGCCGTCGCGCCGCGTAGCAATGACCCGACCGGTAGCAATAATTTTACCTAATTTTATTTCGAAAATCACCTACATTATTGTCATAAATTTCGCTTGATAATTAACTCATTTTTGAGCATCATTGGAATACGGAAATCTTACTAATGACAGTAATACTAGTGCGCCAAAGAAAAGTTCACTGACCTGTTATCAGATGATTAATAATATCCTTCAACCTAAAGTTTTCGTAGTAATTTTGTTTTTATTTGTGGATTAAATTGGTTGATTTGAAACTTTCCTTCCTACATAACGGGCTTAGGGCCGGCAATAATACCTACCTTAGTTAGTGTACCGATCTACTACCCCACGTTAGACAAGTAGAAACTAGTGTTCTCATTAAGGATGAAGAGTTAAAACCCGAAGATACCACAGTATTCTTAGGCATAACGTTGGATGCCAAGCTTCAATGGGGCCCCCATATAGATAAATTGTCAAAAAAGCTTAGCTCTGCAGCATACGCCGTTAGGAAAATTCGTGATTTGACTGATTTAGAGACAGCCCGTTTAGTTTACTTTAGTTATTTTCATAGTGTGATGTCGTACGGTATTCTGTTGTGGGGAAATGCCGCCGATATTCAGACAATTTTTATTTTACAAAAAAGGGCAATTCGTTCTATTTATAAATTAAGTCCTAGACACTCCCTCAGAGACAAATTTAAAGAGATTAATATAATGACTGTGCCTTCTCAGTACATTTATGATAATCTTTTGTATGCACATAAAAATATTAATCTGTTTAAAAAATACAGTGATATCCATAACATAAATACTAGGAACAAACACAAATTTGTTGTTCCTACAACAAGGCTCAAGAAAATAGGTGGCTCGTTTAGATGCCAATGTATACATTTTTATAATAAACTTCCTAGCCACATTCAAGAACTAAGCCTAAATAAATTCAAAGCTTTTATAAAGCGAAAACTATGCCAGAAAGCCTATTATACTGTAAAAGACTATATTGAGGACAAAAAGGCTTGGGATTGAGCTGCTCCAATAGGTTTAGACAGTGAATGTTATTTTGCAATTTTTACACTTTAATATTTTCTTTTTTTTTTAAGTATCTATTTACTTACACAATGACATGTACATTTACTGTATAAAGTATTATATTATTTTAATTATTGTGAATGTGAGGACTATGTGGGTCATTGTTTACATTTTAATCGTGGTCTGGCAGTTTGAGTAGTTTATGCGGCCTACCCAAATGTCCTGTCTTTGGTATTGTTCGTCGAATCGTTGAGCTCCTGAAGTTCTGAGTTGAGCTGCACGGTTACTGACAAATGCGTGCACTGACTGGACAGGTCCACTCAATCTGTGTGGTTCTTTCCTCAAAAGATCTTTTCAGACACTAATCTACATGGTCCTCAAAGGTTATGTCCGGATTTTTATATACACATTGACATTGATGAATTTTATTTAGACAATGACATGAATATTTACTTTGTAAAGTATTTTTTTTTTTTTTTTTCATTTAATTATTGTGAATGTGAGGACTATGTGGGTCATTTTTTTTTTTTTTCTGTGTTCCTTCTTAGTTTTAATCATGATCTGGCAGTTTGAGTAATTTACGCGGCCTACCCAAATGTCCTTTCTTTGGTATTGTTCGTCGAATCGTTGAGCTCCTCATTTCTGAGTCCAGCTGCACGATTTTTGACAAATGCGTGCACTGATTGGACAGGTCCGCTCAATCTGTGTGGTTCTTTCCTCAAAAGACCATTTCAGACATCAATCTACATGGTCTTCACACGATCTGACCAAGATTTTGTCTGGACTTTAAAAGAGATTGTGACCTCTGAGTTTGTTTCGGCCTTTCTTCTCAGAGTAGTCAGATAGGAAACGCCGACCACATCTAGTTTTAAAAAATATGATGACGTGTAAAAGTGTTTGTAAAAACCTACTTACAGAAAATAAATCATTTATCATTTATCATTTATTTATCATTTACTAAGTCTAAAAATGATGTTTTCTACGTTTGATGAAATGGAAAGACGTGCTAGTTAAGTATAAGTACGTGGTATACTTACTTTCAACTCTTAGGTAAACACTCGTCCATCCACAGGATGTTGGCGTCTTGGTGTTCCAGGAACCAGCGACCAAAATGTAACCTGCACAGCATTATCACCTGGGTGAATGTCTTGTGCCCGATCGGGATACATTTCCACGAACATCTGGATGGCTCCACGTAGGCTGTCTCCACTGATGGCGACCATCTCCACCAACTCGGCATTTGAGTAATTGTCCGTCATCACACTTTGTAACTACGTCTCGATGTACGGAAATTCGCAAAGCGCACTCGCGAACACTTCGGCGAGTTCAATCACACTGTCGGCGCCGGCGCCGCGGCGCGCGGCGCCGGCGGGGAAAAGGGGCGTGGCTAGGAGCGGCGCGGGAGAGTGTGATTGGAGGATGGGATTGATTACCTACGAATTTATAGAATGAGAGTTGCAGGAATGGTTTGCATTTGTGTGTGTGTGAAGCGCGGTTATAGGGCTAGTAACAGACAGGCCGCGTTTAAATACGGCTGGTTCACACTTACGGATTTCCTTAAATAAGAAAATAAAATAAAAAAATACCTACTCATTTTATTGTTGATTTGGGTCGAGAATCATTAGCATAATTACGTCCTTGAATTTGACTAGGATGCAAATTAACACATTGTATAGTATAACTGAACATATAATAAATGTAACAGATCATTCAAATCAGTAGCAATGGATTCCTCACCCTCTGAGATCAATGTATCAGATGTGTCAAAAGCTCTAAACAGGATCTCCACTGACATCGTTAATGAGACACAGTTTGCAGCCTCAGTGAACAATTTCTTAACAGAATGCTCAGGGAAGCTTGTAGATTGGATAAACAACACCATAGCCTTCTCTGGTTTTGATGCTGTCAAAATGAGGAAGACTATCCTATCTAAGGTAGGGGCTGGAGGCATAATTGTATGCGTTTTAGTAGGTCTGGTCAGAGGAAATAATGTCGACAGGATAAGCAAAACAATGAAGAATCCCGAGTTTCTACCCCAATTTAAGAATGCTGTAAAGGCCTTGATAGCTACAGAAGAAAATAAAATTCAAATAATAAAATATAATAAAAAAACGATGACCAAAACTATAAACAAAAATAGTAATTGGTTCTACCAAATCCAAGGACAACTTCATATCACAGGACAGCGTGTGTGTCTCCTTGGGATCTGGGCAGGAGAGAATGAACCTATACACACAGAGCGCATTGAAAAAGTTGACGAATTCTGAAAAAAAAAGGAGCCAAAGCTGGTACAATTTTATTTGAAATGCCTGCTACCAGAATTAGTCGACAGCAGACATGAACGTGGTATGCCCATTAGAGATCTGACATTGCAAAATAAAGAAAACATGCAGCCCAATAAATGCACATCGTCATCATTGTCAGAATCACACCCAGGTCCAAGCTCACGCATGGTCAATATTGATCAATTTTGAATTATACATATGATTAAACTTAGGACTTTTCAAAATAAGAAACGATTTCCATAATATAAATACACGTAGTAAAAATGAAATTGTGATAATTCATAATATACCCATGCAAATTGAGAATGACTCGGGTTTGATTAGTTACATAAACAATTACAAATCATTCAATGAAGAATTGTTTTTTCCTTTTACTGTTTTTGTAAGCTTAATAAAAATAATATTATGTATTTAAAGTTTCACTTACCTAAATGTAACTGTCGTTCTTTGGCTGATATGCTTTTTCTAAGATGAGTGTCTAAATGGGTTATTTTTCCTTGAACCTTATAGAGAAGTAGATCAAATGTTTCTCTGGTCATACGCAGATATTCGTAAAATTTTTCATCAAAATTACGCAATTGTTTATACAGAACATTAAATTCCCCATGACTTGACCGTGACTTATTTATGTCGTGAACCCAACATGACGGATAAGGCCGTAAAATAGTATATTTCAAAGATGAATTTTCTGTAAGTTGTTATAAGATACCATTTTTTTAAATAACATTTTATTTGCCTTAGAAAAAAAATCTTGAATTGAAAAGTTTTGTTTTTACGATGAAAAGACCAGAATTGGAAAAAATCTCCTGTATAAAAATGTATGACACCAAAGTGGACTATTATTTTAAAAACTTGTAAAATTACTAAGGTTTGCAAATTGGTATAAAACTTACGTCTAGTCCTTGCGGTTACAAAGATATTGCTATGAATGTGATGAAGAAGACAGAACAGAAATTAAAATGGTACAATCGTAACTTTTCTTTCTCGTAATGGCTTATGCTTGTAATCTAAGCATGTGGTTAAGCGTGTAGCGTAATTCCGAGCCGATGACGTCATCTGTTCGGAATTTGGGACCTGCGGAGTTGCACCTCACTCAGTGTGAAAGGGATAGATAGCCCCGCTTTTGTATTTTTGGTAAATCGGTGTCTTTGTGCGGGTATTTTTTTTCCTTCACCCTTCACTCATACAGGGCTTCGTTGTTGCATGATTTTATTTGTTTAGTTGACACGAATCTCTCTTCGAGATACGTCAGACTACTTTCGCTCCCGCTGTGCCTAACTGTTGTGTTCCTTAAAATTAAACTTGTGCTGTGTGTTTGGACTTTGCTTTGCCTAACGATTTGGAACTGTTTGTGTTTTGGACGAATGACTTGGCAATCCTACGGACTTCGAAAACAATCGTTTGTGTGAGGTTGTATGTGTGTGCAGTAGTACGATGCCTCGTTACGAGTACACGCCACGGGAGTATGCCGAAATGCATTTTATCTACGGAGAAGCAAGAGGTAATGCCAGGGCGGCCGCAAGATTGTATCGTGAAAGATACCCGAACCGGGATCGACATCCCGACTATCGCGTATTCATTAGAGTGCATAACGCGCTTATTGAGGGAAGAATTCTTGGCACCGGAGTTGGGGGTGCCAGTGAAGGGCGACCGTCACAAGTCAATGACGAAATTATTATTCGAGAAATCGAGGAAGATTCGTCGGTCTCAATTCGCGTCATAGCGCAACACACAGGTATTCCAAGATCGACGGTAGGTACATCGAGTTCTAAAAAGGCACTGGTTGCACCCATATCACGTGCAACGTGTTCAAACGCTGACGTCACGTGATTACCCGCAAAGAGTAGCATTTTGCCAAAGGATGCTTAGAATGATACGGGCGGACCCACAGTTTTTTAATAAAATTTTATGAGGCTCATTCCATGTAACGGGTGTTACAGGTCGTACACTTCTACTTGACGATTAATTAATGATGCAAGAAGAAAACATTTACATTTTATTAGCTTAACACCCTCCACCTAGGATTATTTTTCGTCATCTGTATTGAAATTAACAGTTACAGGCAGCAGTAAAGAAATTAAGAGCAAGATATGTGCGTAACGGGCGTTACAAGATTTTGTCTCATACTTCCGGCTTAATCGCAACAAAAGCAAAAGTCTGCGAAATGTTTTACTTTACATTGGTAAAAAAAATGTGAACACAAAGCTAAATAGATTCTGAATTTCATAGACTACTCATATTAAAACAAAAATACAAACAGGATTTTTCGTAGAAATATAAAACTGTAACGGGTGTTACAGCTGAATGTAACGGGTGTTACGAGTACAAAATTAAACCAATTTTTGTAGTAATAAATGTTTATTTAATCAAATTTTTGGCATTTAAACAATAAAGGAACTTCTATTATGCCTACTGCTCACTAACATCAATACTTTTGGAAAAACTGTAATAGGTTCGGTCCCCTTTTATTTGTAACTCAGGGCTAGCCAATATGCATATGATGTTCGTAAAAAGAACGTCTGAAATATCATTTTCATTGCTTATGAATGTATTAGCTGTGACCTTCTTTAGGAACATCACCCGTACATCTCCCTCGCATGGAGAACTTTGGCATATACCTGCATACCTATACTCTTTTTTCTTTTTACCCTCAGCGAGTATTCTGACCAAAACGAAGACACCTGCATTAATATCTTTGGCATGTACCCAACTATGTGAATTGCACTCATCTTCAGAGTCCGAGTATACCTCACTATAACGAAGTTTTCTTTTAATACTACGAACTGATTCCAGCATGCCACCTGAAAATCTCGCTGGCAAGTCATGAAGAGGAATGCGACAAATAACTTTTTCATTGTTTTTTTTCTTTTCTTCAATATTAGACATGACATTTGCGGGTATTTCCTTTTCAGCTTCCTTCTCTAACACCCTTTCAGCCTCTATGTCTACTTTTCCGAGTTCCATATTTATATCTTCATTTTCACAATGCTCTTCTTTGTCAAAATTTTCTTTTTCGATTCCAGCCATTAGAGTAGCAAGTGGTTGTGAATCCTCACTGTCGTAATCAGAATCTTGTCCTCCAGTGCCTCCTTTTATCCTGACAATGACAACTGATGAATCCGATTTCGATGTCCGCGCTATTGCAATAGAAACGTCATCTATCACTTTAAAATGATGTTGGGCTTGAATTCCTTTGATAGGAAGGACATCTTTCCAAAGGGTATCTAGTAGATTTTTTTCGTCATCGATATCAATTTTTGACACATATGAGATGTGTATGCCTTTCACTTCTCTTTTCACAAACAGATAGAAGTCTCCTGCAGAGTTTAGAATAACTTTTCTGCCCTTTACACCTGTCCATGCTACTCTCTTTACAGTCCCGCCCAGCCCATCAACTGCTCCTTTTCCATGAGACGCAGCAAAAAATTCCCATTGGAGTTGGTCAAGGTTAGCATACTCTTTTAAATTACTAAGAAGAGCCAGCACATAGCGGTTTTTAAATTGTGCCGCGCAATTGTCACTAAAAATTCTAACAGTCTTTATGGAATTATTGACCTCTTTCAAATAGTCAAATATATGTTTGTAACAAATATATTTCACAAGCACCATAAAAGGTCGGCAGCGTCCTCTAGTAGAGAATTATATAATCAATCGATACAAATAATTCCTATTTGATAAACCAGATGGCGCTGATGTTGACTTATTAAACTATATTAGAATATTAGATTAGTATTTATATGTGAACAATTAAAAATAATAAGCATATAATTCTAAGATCAAAATGTTACATTAGCTTCAATATTTCAATTTAAAATATAGATTAAGTCGATTTAGTAATAATCGATATAGGAGCATTGCCAACCGAATGAACTATAAATAATGCTTTGACGTTCCAAAGTTGGTAGAACGTTTTCCTTTGAGAATTTGACATTCGGATGGTAATGAGCTCCCATCTGTAATCGGTAGCAAATTAAAGGCAGATAAAAGTTAGATGACGAGAACAAGGAGTGGGTCCAGCGTTAAAATGAAACCTTAAACGATAAAAATCGAAAAAGGATGCTGTGAGTATTAATTTTGAGTCGTCTCATGATGCATACATTGCCTGATGCGGATAGATTGAGGTTTTCAACATGTTTTCTCTTATCGACAGGGTCCCAAGTTAATTTTAGAAAAAATATGGTCAACTCATGAGAATACACTAACAATATTACACCAGATTCAAAGTATTCTACTTGAATCATGGTATTGGCAGTTTGACGCCGACTTCAGGTTCCGAAGACAATTGTCCACGTGTCTTGGCGCTCCCAAGGTTGTTAACACAGGACAACGATACTGGATGAAGCAGCACACCTTGGACATTTTGTAACTAAGGGTAATAAGTGCCCCATTTAATGTAAGTGTGCACATGTCTTGGTAGTTCGAGCATGGTGAAGAACTTGAAGTCATCGTAGTATTAGTCAACCCATACTGGATGTAATAAAAAGAGTAATTAAAGTGTATTGAGAAGACCAGAAGAAAGCCTTTATTTTAACCAAACCTCATGCGAGTAAATCCCTGTTCTCATGCATTACTATCACTGGGTAAGTTGGTGAGTAGGGAAAAACCAGCCTTACAATTTGTACGCCCAACGTGTCGCATGAGGATTGATTGAGATACTTAGTGCTTTATTTCTAAATTAACTTTGTGTACTTAAAATAACTTAAACTTTATCATTAACTTAACTTAGTCGTTTAACTTTGAAAAATTTACAATGTCAGTGTTTTAAAATAAGGTTATAGCCCATCTTAATATTTTAAACTAGAAACCTTGTCACTAGTAAATGTTATCTTAGCCGAATAGCTCTGACTCATATTTGGATACATCTTAATAGTATCTATACTTTAACTTATTAACTAGATTAGTTAATACTTAACAAAGATTGTTTACATGGTTTTATTCACAATGGATAAAGCAACTTGGATTGACTATCTTCGCAAAGAAGAATTGTTACATGAGCTTAAATACTTTAATATTTCCACAGATGTAAAAGCAACCAGGGATGTGCTGCGCAAGCAGTATCGTTGTCTCTGTGGGATATATCGGAGAGGCAGTATCAAGCAAGAGGATTATCCAACGCCAGAAGTAGCTGAAGAGGTACAGTTGTGTTCGGAACCTGTTGCTGAGCTGTGCCGTTTGCATAATGATTTAACTGCAGGAGACAGTCTAACTATCAAACGTATATTAGCTCGCTGTCAATATTACTTAATGAGAATTTCACGTGTGACTGATAGTTCACTGGAATTACTGGAGCTTAAGAATAAGTTAATTAATATAATAACCTCATTGCAAGATGACTCTGATGATGAGGAAATGCAATCTACGCATGAATCATCACCAGAGAAAGAATTGGTGGGAAAACCACAAGTAGTTCTTGTAAATGAAAGGTCAATTAATTTATGTTCATTGAACATAAAATATGATGGTACTACATGTGTTAGGGTTTTCATAGAACGTTTAGAAGAGTTGAGGCAGGCTAGAGGTATACCTGAAGAACGTGCATTGGTTGCTTTCTCTGATCTGTTAGAGAAGTCTGCTTTACATTGGTTCAGATCAAATAAACAAACTTTCACATCTTATAACCATTTGCTGGCTTGTTTACGTGAGGATTTTGATCTACCAGATTTAGATTATAAATTAACTCAGGAAATACGCTCACGTACACAGGCAAAGCAAGAATCAATGATTGTTTATTTGTCTATTATGCAGGGTATGTTTAATAGATTATCAAAACCTCTCTCTAAAGATGAACAGTTGGATATCCTAATGCATAACATTAGACCTGAATACATGAAGGAAATGGCTTTACTTGATATTAAATCCATTAAGGATCTCCAATTATACGGTAAGAAACTGGAACTGGCTCGTGCTAGGTCAGAGCAATTTGTAGAACCTAACCTCTCAAAACTAAAACTTAGTCAGGATTCTCAACCTACAAAGAAGTGTCTTAAACAAAAGTCTGATAGGTCTGGGGAGCCAGTTGCTGCAGTTGACACTCCATCTACTTCTGAGGCAAAAGGGAAGAAATGCTTTAGGTGTAATCGCACGAATCATTTCACTCAACAATGCAAGGTTTCAAAGGAGGTGGTTTGTTTTAAGTGTGGTGAAAAAGGTTTTAAGAGGGTAAACTGTCCAAAGTGTTCAAAAAACTAATTGAGTTGAACCACAAAGACTTGGTAATTAACATAACATCTTGTTCATCTGACAATAATAATGTGGTTCATTTTCAAGCAAAGACAGGTGACATTAGACCTCATTTATTGGTTAACATTTTGGATTTAGAAGTGTATGGTTTGTTGGACACTGGAGCAGTTTGTTCAATATTGGGAAATAATTCACATACATTATTTATGGATTATGGTTTTAAATTAGTTAAATTACCCAAAGGACAAAATGTTAGAACTGCAGATGGTTCAAAAATTCAATGTTTAGGCTTTATGCAATTACCAATAAACTATTTAAATCAAATTAAGATAATTAAGTTCTACATAGTTCCCAACATAGTAACTTCAATCATTTTTGGCATGGATTTTTGTAAAACATTTTTAATAACACTTGATAGTTCATTTAACAATAATAAAGTTATTAGTTTACCTGACAATTACATTAACTTAGTTAACATTGACCAAGGCTTAGAATGTTATGAATCGTTGACTTCTGAACAACATTTAATTTTACAAAAGGTTATTGACAAATTTGAAAAAATAAATACAGAAAAAGTTGGTTTAGGTAGGACAAAATTAATCACCCATAAAATAGATACTGGCGAGTGTCCACCAATTAAGCAAAGATATTATCCTTTATCTCCACCCAAACAATTAGCTTTGGAAAAGGAACTTGATAGGATGTTGCAACTTGGTGTTGTCGTACCGTCCAACTCACCTTGGAATTCTCCGGTTGTCATGGTGACCAAACCTAATGGTGACTTGAGGCTCTGTTTGGACTGTCGAAAACTTAATGCCGTTTCTAAAGCAGATGCTTATCCTTTGCCTTACATCCATCAAATATTGGATAGCCTGAGAGATGCAAAATATTTGACATCAATTGACCTCAGCGCTGCATATTGGCAGATTGAATATGATAGTGAGGGGTCTGCTGAAAAAACTGCATTTACAGTCCCTAGACGTGGACTCTTTCATTATGTAACCATGTCATTTGGTCTTGTTGGAGCATCTGCCACTATGCAACGTCTCATGGATAAATTGTTTGGTCCGGAATTTGATAATAAAGTGTTTGTCTTCCAAGATGACATTATATGCATCTCTAATGAGTTTAATAAACATGTTGAGTTGTTGGAATAGGTATATCAACGTTTAGCAGATGCAAACTTGACGATAAACATGAGTAAGTCTCAATTTTGTAGAAAAGAACTTAGATATCTTGGGTACATGGTGGATAAACAAGGTCTCCGTACCGATCCTTCTAAGGTGGAAGTGATACTTAATTATCCTACACCCACCACACCCAAGGAAGTTAAAAGGTTTGTAGGCATGGCAGGATGGTACCGTAGATTCATACAAGATTTTTCTAAAATTAGTAGGCCACTTAGTAAATTAACATGTAAAAATATCCCTTTTGTATGGACAGAGGAAGCTGAAGAAGCTTTTACTACCTTAAAATCATGTTTAGTTTCAGCTCCAATTCTTAAGTGTCCAGATTTTAACTTGCCTTTCTCTATTCAGTGTGACGCTTCGGCTTATGCTATTGGTGCTGTACTGACACAATCTTATGATACCTTTGACCACCCAATTGCATTCTGTAGTAGGTTACTTAATAAACATGAAGTTAACTACACAACTACAGAACGTGAACTTTTAGCAGTTTTGTTTGCTTTAGAACAATTCAGAATGTACGTGGAGGGTCAAAGATGTAATATTGTCACAGATCATGCATCATTACAATGGTTTTATAAATTAAAAAATCCTTCAGGTAGGTTAGCTCGATGGAGTATTCGTTTAAGTCAATTTGATTTTAATATTATACATAGAAAGGGCAAAGAAATGGTTTTGCCGGATGTACTTTCAAGGATTAAAATAGAATCAATAGAAATCTCAGACAACATTCAAGATAAATGGTACTTAAAAATGGTAGAAAATTGTAAAAAATTCCCCCATAAATTTCCAAATTACACATTAAAAGATAATAAACTGTTTAGACATTCTAAGAATAAATACAATTTAACTTCACAATTCTCTTGGAAACAGGTGATACCAAGTGAAGATGTGGGACAACTATTAAAACAATTTCATGATGATCCCACAGGCGCCCATTTCGGAATATTTAAAACTCATAAACGGTTAGCTTTACACTATTTTTGGAAAAATATGTATAAGGATGTAGAAAATTATGTCAATTGTTGTCAAACTTGTAAAGAGTACAAGCCGGTAAATTCATCACGTCCAGGATTAATGGGTAACCCAAAACGGGTTAATAAACCATTTGAAGCAATTTGTTGCGATTTGTTAGGACCTTTTCCTGTATCTACTAAGAGAAACACAAATTTATTAGTTTGTTCAGATTATTTCAGTAAATATGTCATGTTGTTTCCTATACGGAATGCAACAGGCAATGCTATAGTTAAAATTCTGGAAGAGAAAGTGTTTCTGGTACACGGGATACCTAAGTTTGTCTATGTGGACAACGGTCCACAATTCATTTCAAAACAATTTAGAGACTTAATGTGCAAATATAATGTGCCTAATATTTACTATAATCCAAGATATCATCCACAGGTTAATCAGGCTGAAAGAGCTATCAGAAATATTCTGTATGCGATTGCCTCATATGTGAAATCAAATCACAGACAGTGGGACAATCACATACCAGAAATTCAGTGTGCACTTAATACTGCAGTTAATGAGTCGACTAAATTTTCACCTTACTTTCTCGTCCATGGGCGAGAGATGTTTGTAGATGGAAAATTACATCATGGCTCTGAAGTGCCACAGCCTGTTTCTGATCTAACCGTGGTAGATCCCAGAATACATGGCGATAACTTAGAAGAACTTAAAAATATATTTCTGGAAGTTAGTAAAAACTTAAAAGTTGTGCACGATAAAAATAAAAAGCAGTATGATTTAAGGAAGCGACCTATAGAATATAAGGTTGGTCAGATAGTCTATAAGAGAACATTTACCTTGTCGGATGCTAGTAAGCATTTTACTTCTAAATTAGCACCGCGTTTTATAAGATGTGTTGTTTCAATTAAACACTCACCTGTTGTGTACAGTTTAAAGGACATGCAGGGTAAAAACTTAGGTAAATTTCACATAAAAGACATTTTAAAATATGAAGACTCCTAGTTTAGAACATTGTTGTGTTAATTAATTAATATTTGCACGAAATTAACAATAGACGTACAAATATTTAATTTAAAAAGGGATGAATGCATGCTGGAAGGGTATAAGGTTTTTTTTCAAAATTAAGGTTTAAACAATTTTTTTAAATAAACATGTATGAAAGGATGAAAGATAGGTAACACAATAATGAAAAGACTGTGTAGTGTTCTTCTGACTTAAGACTTCAAAGTCACAATTTGGTACTTCTTAATATGTACTTAACACTTACTTAGATTCTAAGATAGTGTTTAATTAATAAATCTTAAACTTAAAACTTAACTTAAGTAGGTACTCACCTACAATTAAAAAACAGAGAATATCTAAATCTCATTAAATTAACACTTACACTTTAAGCACTTGAAATAAATGGATATTAAACCAGATATTTCAAGTTAGTTAAAGCTTAAATATATTTAAATAAGTCATAACCAGTAAGTAGGTTAAACTTAACATTTAATTTAAATTAGGTAGGCGTTATGCATACCTGCATTGTTTAGTTAATAGGTACTTAGTAGTTGTAGGTTGGAGCAACCAATGTTCGTATAGCTTTAGTCTCACTATTTAGTATTGAGTACTTAAGTAATTAAAACTTAACCTTTGATTGAGTGTGGTCTTAATTGACTTTTATTTAGGGCTGCCTCAACTTCTGTCGGGGAACATGTTGAAACTCTTAATGTGCATAAAAATAGTTTAAATATTAAAAAAAAATTAAGTTAAAAATTTTTTTAACCGGGGTGAGATGTATTGTAACAAATATATTTCACAAGCACCATAAAAGGTCGGCAGCGTCCTCTAGTAGAGAATTATATAATCAATCGATACAAATAATTCCTATTTGATAAACCAGATGGCGCTGATGTTGACTTATTAAACTATATTAGAATATTAGATTAGTATTTATATGTGAACAATTAAAAATAATAAGCATATAATTCTAAGATCAAAATGTTACATTAGCTTCAATATTTCAATTTAAAATATAGATTAAGTCGATTTAGTAATAATCGATATAGGAGCATTGCCAACCGAATGAACTATAAATAATGCTTTGACGTTCCAAAGTTGGTAGAACGTTTTCCTTTGAGAATTTGACATTCGGATGGTAATGAGCTCCCATCTGTAATCGGTAGCAAATTAAAGGCAGATAAAAGTTAGATGACGAGAACAAGGAGTGGGTCCAGCGTTAAAATGAAACCTTAAACGATAAAAATCGAAAAAGGATGCTGTGAGTATTAATTTTGAGTCGTCTCATGATGCATACATTGCCTGATGCGGATAGATTGAGGTTTTCAACATGTTTTCTCTTATCGACAGGGTCCCAAGTTAATTTTAGAAAAAATATGGTCAACTCATGAGAATACACTAACAATATTACACCAGATTCAAAGTATTCTACTTGAATCATGGTATTGGCAGTTTGACGCCGACTTCAGGTTCCGAAGACAATTGTCCACGTGTCTTGGCGCTCCCAAGGTTGTTAACACAGGACAACGATACTGGATGAAGCAGCACACCTTGGACATTTTGTAACTAAGGGTAATAAGTGCCCCATTTAATGTAAGTGTGCACATGTCTTGGTAGTTCGAGCATGGTGAAGAACTTGAAGTCATCGTAGTATTAGTCAACCCATACTGGATGTAATAAAAAGAGTAATTAAAGTGTATTGAGAAGACCAGAAGAAAGCCTTTATTTTAACCAAACCTCATGCGAGTAAATCCCTGTTCTCATGCATTACTATCACTGGGTAAGTTGGTGAGTAGGGAAAAACCAGCCTTACATGTTTTAAAAATGTCCACACTGCGTATTTGGTGTGAGATGTATCGTCACTCACTATGACAATAGGCTTTATTTCCTGACCAGACAGCCAGATACAGCAAGTAAATATTGTTACTTGATCATGGCTCCAATGAGCACTCTGGATCTCATCCTGGCAAACAAGAGCGTAATTTTCGGCGAAATCGAGTTGGACTACTGCTTCATAGTCTTGCAAACTTTGTTTTGACTCTTCAAAAGAAATCGATTGTACTTTCTTGACATAGCAATGTATCTTGAACTTTTCCATATTGTCTTTTAACTGTTTAAGAACTGCTTTGCAAGACATAGTCCTAGTTTCAACTTTCGGACGACCTCCTAAATTGGCCCATTCTTTCCAAGATATGGTTTCGTTTAAATCTTCATTACCTTTAAATTTGTCCCAGAAATCTTTTGGGCAGTCTTTGCATAAGCTAAGCATGCATGTTTCATTTTCAGGACTGCAAGTGATGGAGTTAATCAATTCTTTGTGAGTTTTAGGGAATTCTCTCAAACATTTTCCAAGACTTTCCACTTTGTTAATAATGTTGGAGTGCTGAGCACAGACGCACACAACATGAGATGTGTACGCAACTGGCAGCACTTCGGCCGGCCGCAAGCTGTAAAAAACGGACTTGCCAATATTAATCTCGGGATTTTGGTCTTTGAAGCATTCGTAAGCTTCTCGAATTGTAACGACCATATGCCTGCCTCTTCTGTTTTTTAGTTTTTTTGCCAGTTACGTGATCCTTCACAGTTTTGCAATCTTTTATACCCGGAGCCTGCCGACTTATATCGTCCCTGTAGTAGAAATCCCGTACAGCTTTTTCAGCGCTCTCGTCTTTTGTTTTCTTTTGATGTTTACCTAAATCACAACCCAGTATTTCTGATGCAAGTTTTTTCACAACAGCTACTTTTTTGAGTGGAGAGTCTGGAAGATTCTTTTTTAATTTTCTAACAGCTTTCCCAAAAGTCTGCAAACATTTATAACTGCCCATAGAAGAAGACGAAATCGAATCTATACTTTTTGCAGCTTTCAGTTTCTCTCTGAAAGCTCTAACACGGTCTCTAGTTTTTTGTCTAGTTATAGCTTTTAAGTTTGGATCTTGTGCAATTTTTTCTTTATCAGCTTCTCTTCTTTTTCTGTCCCTCTCCTTTTCTTTTTGCAGGTGTTCCGCATGTTTTTCGGGATTTTCTTTCAGGTTTTGTCTATATTTCTTCATTCTATCTTTCGCTGAAGGCATCGTTAATCTAAAACAATAGCAAACACAACCTAAGCAAAGCAAACCGTACCGCATTAAGCGCCAGATATTTTTTAGGGGCCCGCTAATAAATCACGTAATTATGTTAAATTTTCGGCGTTTTTGCTGAAATGTAACAGCTGTTAAGCCATGTTAGAGACCTGTCGGGTTCTCAGAGGCTGCTTGAACAACTCTGACACTAGAGGTAGCCAGTTAGGTACTTACACAATAAGAAGTAAGAATAACATACAAATAAATTCAACCCAGTTCATAGCAAAATGAAAAATGTTAATGATGTGCGCGAAGACACCCAAAACCGTGTCAATGTAATTTATGGAGAACTCCAAAATGTTAAAACCTTCAAAAGCTTCACCAAACTAGCAAATTAACTTTTCATTAGTTTTTAACAAGCCATATCAAAATTTAGTAACACCCGTTACGTAACGGGTGTTACACACCATTACCCGCCAATATTTCACAAGCAAATAAGTCAATCATCAAATAAATAGCAAATATTAGTAGTTCTCAATCATAACCTTACTTTCTCAAATGCATTTTATAATGCGTGCATTAACTTAGTCGCTAAATAAACGAATACACTTTTTTTGTAACGGGTGTTACAGGGATGAGGCATCATTTAAAAGTTAAATAAATCGAAATAATTATTAAACTTACCAAATAATATTTCACACACCAGCTGCTAGAAACCTTTTCTTTTCTAATGGCGGGACGCGTAATGTCAATCTGACAGTAGTTTTCTTTTTTTCGGTGTTGCCAGTTATGATTAAAATAAACCACCATCAATCATACATAGCAACCTAACTTTAACATGTAAAAAAATAATAAAATCAAAAACTAATTAAAAAAATTATGATGTTTTATTAAAATATGGGGTTTTAAGATTATCCTCAGATACATTTTAATTTAAAAACAGCATTTAAAAAAAATATGTTGCGGTAGCGTTTTCCATGGAATTACCCATGAAGTGACGAGTCTTCATGCCGGCGAGATGGATATCTCAATTTGCATAATTTGCACAGTTGGCAGCTGGTAAACCCACATTTGATGCGAGAGGACAGGAGCCAACATCAATTTAAAATAAATTTATGGGCAGGAATAATAAATGGGCAAATAATAGGGCCCTTTGAAGTACCAGCAACTCTAAACGCCGAATACTATCTGCATTTTTTAAGGAATGAGTTGCCAAAGTTATTAGAAAATATTCCAGAAGACGTGCGGCAAGCAATGTGGTTACAAAATGATGGTTGCCCCGCTCACTATGCGACGGCAGTAAGGGCGCAACTCAATGAAACTTACCCTGACAGATGGATCGGCCGATTAGGACCAATTTTGTGGCCTCCGCGATCTCCGGATTTAAATCCCTTAGATTTTTTTTATTGGGGATGTTTAAAAGACAAAGTTTACAAACAACGAATAACGTCGGAAGAAGAATTACGTCAGCGCATCCAATCTGCTGTATCAGAAATAAACAACAGCCATTTTGTCCGTCGGATAAGAGCTTCCTTTATTAGAAGGTGCAGACTTTGCATTCTCGTAGGGGGACGTCAGTACTTTGAACATTTACTGTAAAAACAAAATAAACGATTTATTTGTATTTTTTTTTTAATTTAACCTATTAATTTTTTTCATACACTGAGATACCTAAACATTTTTAAGAAAACAGTTGAATTGTGCACACTTTTTCAAAGGAGATGTTTCATTTCCGGCCATAAGATGTACCTTTATCGAAAAATAGGGAAAAATACCACGAATTGAGCAAAAATATTCTTTCTTGCATTTAAGCCTGATTTGTTGTGCACAAAGAGTAATAGTTTTTCAAGTTATTGCCATATTCTAGGCAACATGGCGTCATCGTTTGCATTGACTGCTTTCGTTCTAAAATCATGTCACATGAAAACATAATTCACGTAAACATTAAATATGAAAGGTATGTCTTCCTGTACTATTAAGAATAATTATTATTCTCATAAACATCTGTTCCGACTAATAATAAGCAAGTGTGACGATTTCATCGTTAAAAATAAATTATTTATTCTATTTTTCTGAGGTGTACTTCTGAACGAAATATTCAAAATGACATTTTGTTTTTTGTTGAGTGTCACGTCAATGTCAGTCAGTCAGTCTCGTTCTTCTCGACTTTCGTGGCTTTTGGTGTTCTTTCGCGTCAAAGACTACAATATAATGTTTCGCGTCTTCTCATTTATTTTTTATTTCCTACGACTTTGGCTTTGTTTAACGGTTCCTACGACTTTGGCTTTGTTTAACGGTTTTGTGATATCTGCTCATTCTTGGATTGACTTTGGCTTTGTTTATCGGTACTCGAATTCAGAATCTGCGATTTGGATTTGTCTGCCCATTGGAAATCTTCTGTTTTTACTCACACTAAAGGTAAATGAATGAAAAAATAGTTACAAGACAGTTGGAGAGGATTAAGTTAGGAACACTTTATAGTACCCATTAACATTTACTGTATGTCTGTTACAGGTTTTTTTTTGTTTGTTACAAAATGGCTTGTGTGAAGTGCAACAGAGCTATGCTCAGTGATGAAAGGCAATATATTGCAGCAGATTTAGGTCCAGAGCTTTTGTTTATTATTGAACAAGACATGGCTCATGAGGTGAGAATATATTTTCAGACAAACAGTTTTGTACACTTGCGACTTTGAATATACAATATGTTGATTTGCATCCTCGTCAAAGTTCAGGAGGTTGTCATAAAATACATAAATAATCAATTGAAGTACGTTATGGGGCAATAACTAGTAAGCGCTGCTTTTTTTTTGTTGTTGAAATTTAACAGTATTTCAGAATTATTATTACACCCTTAATTCATTACAAATAAAACAGAATCACCCGACTACGCACACAGCGACAATGCATGCAGCTGTTTTTCCCCGAAATGGTAGCGCCGCGCCGTCGCGCCGCGTAGCAATGACCCGACCGGTAGCAATAATTTTACCTAATTTTATTTCGAAAATCACCTACATTATTGTCATAAATTTCGCTTGATAATTAACTCATTTTTGAGCATCATTGGAATACGGAAATCTTACTAATGACAGTAATACTAGTGCGCCAAAGAAAAGTTCACTGACCTGTTATCAGATGATTAATAATATCCTTCAACCTAAAGTTTTCGTAGTAATTTTGTTTTTATTTGTGGATTAAATTGGTTGATTTGAAACTTTCCTTCCTACATAACGGGCTTAGGGCCGGCAATAATACCTACCTTAGTTAGTGTACCGATCTACTACCCCACGTTAGACAAGTAGAAACTAGTGTTCTCATTAAGGATGAAGAGTTAAAACCCGAAGATACCACAGTATTCTTAGGCATAACGTTGGATGCCAAGCTTCAATGGGGCCCCCATATAGATAAATTGTCAAAAAAGCTTAGCTCTGCAGCATACGCCGTTAGGAAAATTCGTGATTTGACTGATTTAGAGACAGCCCGTTTAGTTTACTTTAGTTATTTTCATAGTGTGATGTCGTACGGTATTCTGTTGTGGGGAAATGCCGCCGATATTCAGACAATTTTTATTTTACAAAAAAGGGCAATTCGTTCTATTTATAAATTAAGTCCTAGACACTCCCTCAGAGACAAATTTAAAGAGATTAATATAATGACTGTGCCTTCTCAGTACATTTATGATAATCTTTTGTATGCACATAAAAATATTAATCTGTTTAAAAAATACAGTGATATCCATAACATAAATACTAGGAACAAACACAAATTTGTTGTTCCTACAACAAGGCTCAAGAAAATAGGTGGCTCGTTTAGATGCCAATGTATACATTTTTATAATAAACTTCCTAGCCACATTCAAGAACTAAGCCTAAATAAATTCAAAGCTTTTATAAAGCGAAAACTATGCCAGAAAGCCTATTATACTGTAAAAGACTATATTGAGGACAAAAAGGCTTGGGATTGAGCTGCTCCAATAGGTTTAGACAGTGAATGTTATTTTGCAATTTTTACACTTTAATATTTTCTTTTTTTTTTAAGTATCTATTTACTTACACAATGACATGTACATTTACTGTATAAAGTATTATATTATTTTAATTATTGTGAATGTGAGGACTATGTGGGTCATTGTTTACATTTTAATCGTGGTCTGGCAGTTTGAGTAGTTTATGCGGCCTACCCAAATGTCCTGTCTTTGGTATTGTTCGTCGAATCGTTGAGCTCCTGAAGTTCTGAGTTGAGCTGCACGGTTACTGACAAATGCGTGCACTGACTGGACAGGTCCACTCAATCTGTGTGGTTCTTTCCTCAAAAGATCTTTTCAGACACTAATCTAAATGGTCCTCAAAGGTTATGTCCGGATTTTTATATACACATTGACATTGATGAATTTTATTTAGACAATGACATGAATATTTACTTTGTAAAGTATTTTTTTTTTTTTTTTTTTCATTTAATTATTGTGAATGTGAGGACTATGTGGGTCATTTTTTTTTTTTTCTGTGTTCCTTCTTAGTTTTAATCATGATCTGGCAGTTTGAGTAATTTACGCGGCCTACCCAAATGTCCTTTCTTTGGTATTGTTCGTCGAATCGTTGAGCTCCTCATTTCTGAGTCCAGCTGCACGATTTTTGACAAATGCGTGCACTGATTGGACAGGTCCGCTCAATCTGTGTGGTTCTTTCCTCAAAAGACCATTTCAGACATCAATCTACATGGTCTTCACACGATCTGACCAAGATTTTGTCTGGACTTTAAAAGAGATTGTGACCTCTGAGTTTGTTTCGGCCTTTCTTCTCAGAGTAGTCAGATAGGAAACGCCGACCACATCTAGTTTTAAAAAATATGATGACGTGTAAAAGTGTTTGTAAAAACCTACTTACAGAAAATAAATCATTTATCATTTATCATTTATTTATCATTTACTAAGTCTAAAAATGATGTTTTCTACGTTTGATGAAATGGAAAGACGTGCTAGTTAAGTATAAGTACGTGGTATACTTACTTTCAACTCTTAGGTAAACACTCGTCCATCCACAGGATGTTGGCGTCTTGGTGTTCCAGGAACCAGCGACCAAAATGTAACCTGCACAGCATTATCACCTGGGTGAATGTCTTGTGCCCTATCGGGATACATTTCCACGAACATCCGGATGGCTCCACGTAGGCTGTCTCCACTGATGGCGACCATCTCCACCAACTCGGCATTTGAGTAATTGTCCGTCATCACACTTTGTAACTACGTCTCGATGTACGGAAATTCGCAAAGCGCACTCGCGAACACTTCGGCGAGTTCAATCACACTGTCGGCGCCGGCGCCGCGGCGCGCGGCGCCGGCGGGGAAAAGGGGCGTGGCTAGGAGCGGCGCGGGAGAGTGTGATTGGAGGATGGGATTGATTACCTACGAATTTATAGAATGAGAGTTGCAGGAATGGTTTGCATTTGTGTGTGTGTGAAGCGCGGTTATAGGGCTAGTAACAGACAGGCCGCGTTTAAATACGGCTGGTTCACACTTACGGATTTCCTTAAATAAGAAAATAAAATAAAAAAATACCTACTAATTTTATTGTTGATTTGGGTCGAGAATCATTAGCATAATTACGTCCTTGAATTTGACTAGGATGCAAATTAACACATTGTATAGTATAACTGAACATATAATAAATGTAACTGAACAGATTTTTTTTTAATTAAGTATAAAGAAAAACTTGGGTCAGTGGGACGTCTTAGGGGTTATTTTCAGAGTATATTTAAACATAAAAATTATTTTACAGATTGCTTCTGATGCTGCACTATGCGAGGCATGTTTTAATTCTGTTATTAACCTTCTTGAGAGCACTCATAACAGTACTGAATTAAATCAAGATAATGGCGCCGATTCTGTTGTGCACAAACTAAACTAAATTTAAGTTCATGACAAAGACAAAGACAAAGACATTTATTCGTAGGATATGGTAGGTACAAAGTTGGTTGGTATAATGGACAAGTTCAACACATCCGCCGCTAATAGCGGCATACGAATATTTACAATGTGAACCTAATGTAGGTACACGTGGGTAGGTATAAAACCTAACTTGTTTATTACATAAACTTACACATAGACACAAAACACTTATAAAATGGACATTTTATACTCTTATAATAACACGTATAAATATCAAATAAAAACAACAATAAAAACATTTCTATTATCTAACTAAATAAACCTACCATATTATTAAAAACAAAAAAAAAAAAAAATATATATATATATAAGTATATTATTTACTTATTTACCCTTATAATCAAAAAATTATTTTAAGGTGTAAAAATTATTTTGGAGAAGCCAATTTTTTAGACTTTTTTTATAAAAATTAGATGGTAGTTCTCTTATCACTTTTGGAATGTTGTTATATATTTTAATGGACATAAGGTAGCTGTTTCTGTAGTGGAGAGTGCTACTACAAAATTGGTTTACTTTTTCTTTCTATTTCATTAAGAAAAGGACAGGAGATAAATATTAGTTTAGTCCTGTCAAATTAAGATACTCCATAGACAACTTAGACGAGATTAAAAAATTGGCTACTAAAACTACATCAATTTACGTCAGGCGCTGACAAATTTGACAGGACTAAACTAATATTTATCTTCTGTCCTTTTCTTAAAAAAATAGAAAGAAAAAGATGCCTGAACTTAAATTTAGTTTAGTTTGTAAAAAAACAGAATCGGCGCCAATACATTAGAACCCGTCAATGAAACTAATGTATGTGTGTGGTGCCTTTTGCCTTTGACAAGAAGGAGGACCCATTATTTAACAAGCGGGCCTCAAAGAGACGCAATATCCAATATAATTGCTCCAAGACAGGTAACTATTACTTTCAGTTGATTTATACATTGCTTGCATTATTTGGCCTTAACAACAATTTTTAGTAACACTAAACAACTTCATAATACTAATTTCAGATACCAGATGGTGCCATTGTTTGCCACCGATGCTGGACACGTGCCTGCAGGCTGGTGGATGTGTCAGCATCTAATTCTGGACAATCACAACATAATTGTGTTTGGTGTAGACGTTCTCTTTCTCAGAGAAGAACACATATTATTTCAAATGGTCCTGAGAGAGATGAAATCACTGCACAGATAGCTCCGCGACAGGTCTGATATATGTATACCATATTTATGTACAGCCATGTTCAGATACTTACAGGTGTCCTGCAATAGACTGATTGATGTCATAATAGGGTTATGATCATCAATAGTTACAGTATGAAAAAAAACAAAACAATAAAAACTATTAAGATGTGTAACTATCAAGATTAGTTCCATTGTTTAAGAGCAGTTCTTAAATCATCACTTTTAATGATTTGCCTTAAGTAACATTCATAACAGATGTATTATTTTGTAGATACTTCCTGGAGATCGAGTTTGTTACGCATGCTGGGTATCTGCTAGAAGAAATATGCAGCGTGCAACCAATCCTCACCCACTTAGTGGAAATGTTTGTGTTGCATGTTCAACTTCAATAGTAAGAAGGCGAACACATTTATTATTGAATGGTCCAGAAAGAGATGTCATTTCAAGAAGTATAAGTCCCAGACAGGTATGGAAAATAACACATAACCCTGCTAAGCAGAGGTGTACCTACATAACAGTACACCCACATTTTGTCAGTAATATAATATAAATAAGTAATGTTAAAGTCCCATGTAATAGGGGGCGATCTTATTGCCATCAACCGGGCACTAATCCAGACTCGGGGCTGCTACTGAGAAATTATTATATTACTAGGTAAAAACCCAATAACACTTGGCATAGTTTGGTGTGTGCTCCTGGCGCCCGAATTTTCACTTCTACTTATTGTTTATTTATTTGAAGTACTACACACACATTTAATAATCCCATTTCATAATATACATTTATAACATCCATCCATTCATTTAAATTATTTTTATTATTATTACAATAGTTAAGTGTAAATCTAAGAAGGATGTATCTACCAATGTGTTAGTTTATTCTATAATGTTTTTACAGGTCAGTAATCACTCATAAGAAGGATGTACCTACTAATGTGTTAGTTTATTCTATAATGATGTTTTTACAGGTCAGTAATCATTCATTGGTATGCAATGACTGTTGGACTTGGGCTCAAGATGCTGTTCGTAGAGAAAATGAACCTGTCGAAACCGAATTTAATGAAGAAGAGCCTCAGCAAGTTTTGGATATGCCCCATCATATTCAATTAAATAGTAATACATACGAAAAAGTTGGTATGTCTAGTTCCAGTTGTTTTGTACCAGGGTGTACAAATACAGAACGTCACATAGTGCCTGGGTACTTAAGAAAAAATATTTTATCTAATTATAAAATATATATTGTCGAAAACGCAAGGGTTTGCCTAGTTCACAAGACCACCTATGACTGGGACCATATTTTCAATTTAGATATGTTAAATAATGTATTCAGTGCAGCAGAAATTGAAAAAATGATGCAAGTTTATAATGATCCACAAACTGTACACCTGAATTTTGCTAATGTAGAAAATATTGATGATGATGTCTTTCGATATTGGACTGGTTTAAATAGAGCCCAGTTTTTAACTGTCTTTAATGATGTCCCCCTGTTAAGAGAAACTTGTAAAATTCCAAAAACAGCCCTCGGGTTATTCTTAGTAAAAGCTCGTACAGGAGATTCTCACGAGAGACTAGCAACTTTATTTAGAATGAGTAAGGTAACATCAGTCTACTTAAGAAGGCTCGAGAAGCTTTATTGACTCAATATGTCCCTAACCATTTAGGTTTAGGGCACATTAGCCGTGAAAATATAATTAATAGAAACTTAGCAATACCCGAGGGCTTGTTCGGTAACAGGGAAGAAAGGAAACCAATAATCATTTTCGATGGCACTTACATATATATACAGAAGTCATCCAATTATCTGTATCAAAAAATGACTTACAGCCTCCACAAATACCGTAATTTAGTTAAGCCTTTTCTGTTAGTGGCAACTGATGGTCACATTATAGATGTGCGCGGGCCGTACCCAGCATCTATGTCTGATGCAGATATCATGAAGTCATTATTTCAAAATGAAAATGGCCCATACAGGCAATATTTTAGACCTGGTGATATTTTTATCCTAGACAGAGGGTTTCGAGATGCCCTGCCTTTAATAGAAAATATATACAAGGTTTGCAAACCTGAATCATTAGAGGCAGGGGAAACACAACTATCAACAATGAAAGCAAATAAAAGTAGGCTTGTAACTTTGTGTAGGTGGGTTGTGGAGGTTGTTAATGGTCGATTCAAACTACAATTTAAATTATTTCGACAAGAATATTTTAATGTAGCATCCTCACACTTAATGGATGACCTTAAGATATGTGCTGCTATTTTAAATGCCTTCCATTCTCCCCTGGTAAACCGCCCAGATGCTGAGGCAATATTGAATCGAGCCTTGCAGCGGGTGAATTTGCCTAATGCATTAGGAGATTTCATTGTTGCAAACAACATAAATAGACGAAGAGCTAATTTTTCAAGTATAGACGCAAATCACCCGCTGCTAGAAATTTTTCCACAAATGACCATGTCTGACCTCATATTATTTGCTTTGGGGATCTATCAAATTAAACAAGCTCGTAGTTACTTTGGTGAACATATAAGACAGAATGGATCATTTGTGGTAGAACTATGCAGTGAAACCATGGTGCCAGGCACACTGTCATCACAAGAAAGTATATTCATAAGAGGTAGAATTAAATCTCGATTCTCGACACCACAGTAATAAAATATACTACACATACATTTTAATATCTGCCAGACAAATTAATTGGGAGAATGGTATAGAAGGTTATTATTGTAGTTGCATTTGTGGAATGCGAACTGTTGGTTGTTGCGCACATGTGATGACAATAGTCTGGTACCTTGGTTGGGCTCGATATCAAAATAATGTTGTGGCACCAGCGTCATTCCTTGATGATGTATTAGTAAGAGAAGAAGAATAAAGTTTTGAAAGCGATCTGTAGTTTCATTTATTTTCATGTATAATAGTTATTCCACAATTACGTTTTTACTTTTCATCTAATCTTTATAGGATCATACCAATCGTCCAATACCTACATCCAATCATTACAGTCAACATAGCATATCCTCCATTTAGTATAATTAGACAAACGAGACCCCTTTTCCGAAGGTTAGGTATTGAAATAAACGTGTTTGCTTCCAGCAGGTATTCAACACAGTAGTATTAACTTTTATAACCATAATAGGTAATCGAGATAAGCTGAAACACTAGAATGGTTCAAAAGATTTGATCGGGCCTTGGTGAGCCACGTCTGTCTACCTAATGTTTTATTTTATCAGATTGCAAACGAAAATAATCAGTTCTAACCTAATAAACATCAATTTCTAGGTTAAGTAAACGTCATTTCTACAACCTGTCATGGCTGTCATGTAACTCACGACAAACGTCAAACATTTTTAATTTTTACTTTGTGCATAAAAAGCATTTGATATTACGAAAAACATGTTACTTTATTATGTTCAGGGGTTAGTTTCCCAGCTTTTCTAAAAGGTACATGTTATGGCCTGAGCCCCATACAAAAATGAAACATCTCCTTTATTTTATTTCGTAATTTGGCACCTCTATCAGATTCATAGCAATATCTTTGTAACGACAAAGACTAGGCGTAAGTTTTTTGCAAACCTTAGTATTTTTACAAGTTTTTAAAATAATGGTACACTTTGGTGTCATACATTTTTTTTACAGGAGAATTTTTCCAATTCTGGTCTTTTCATCGTAAAAACAAAACTTTTCAATTCAAGATTTTTTTTCTAAGGCAAATAAAATGTTATTTAAAAAAATGGTATCTTATAACATTAGTAAACTATTCAGAAATGTTTGACAAAAATCAAACCTAAATATGATACCATTTGCAGCAACAGCATTAAAAACACTGAATGCTGGTACAGAAAATAGTAAAAATCGAAAAAAAAAATTCTTGGTTACCTTATCGGTTTTTTTTTTACTGTTCAAATTAGTTGTTGGAAATGAGGTAAGCTACCTACCCGTTACGTTTGATCCATTATTTACGGGACACCCTGTATATCGCCTAGCACGTGATAACCGATAGTTAAAAAAAATTTGTTTCTCTGGTAAATTCTTGCCACCATATGGACGCATTAAATTTTCCTGCAAGCTGAATGCTTCATCCCCAATAAACACATTCGGTAATACAGGTCCATTATGCGATATTGCAGAAGGTGGAGGTATATTTAACTTTTTTTCTTGTAACATTTTATATAGACAACTCTCTTCGAAAATAGTTGAGTCAGCGTGCCTTCCATACGAGCCTATATACACGAAAGTGAACATATAATTACTATCACATACTGCTAGAAGTATTATCGAAAAATAATTTTTATAGTTATAATATGACGATCCACTTTGCGCGGGTTGTATTATTGTAATATGTTTGCCATCAACGGCGCCAAGGCAGTTCGGAAACTTAGAAGTTTTTTTGAAACCATTTATTATGTCTTTCCATTTATCTTCAGTTAGTTGTTCCATACACATATCCTTCATATGTATCCATATATTTCTGCAAACATCCCTCACTATCTTACCAATTATTGTTGATGCTATTCTAAAACTATATTGCAAATCCATAAATGTACATCCAGTTGCCAAATACCTGTAAAAACATATTTTTTAATCAATAAATTGTACCAATAAATATTTTTTTTGTTGTTACAGCCATGTTAATACAGAAAAAATGGAAGACATTAAGAGTTGGGTACACCAGATATGCTAAAAAAATAAAACCAAAGAGTGGTTCAGCAGCCCTAAACATTCGGCCATATGTCTTTTTTAAAGGTAATAATAGAAGATAGACCCGATAAAACAAACAGTTTAGAAGAAAGTGAGCACGCTGAAATTACGTCTGAAGAAAGTGAAAATCATCAAAATAAAATAAACAAAGAAAGAAACAAAAGAAAATTAAATACTACAATCACAGATGAGAACGTCTTAATTGAAAAATTAGCTAAACGCTTCGATGAAAAATCACAGAATTCGCGCATTGTTGAAGATGAAGATAAATTGTTAGTTGGCGAGTTTAAAAAAATTAATGAGCAGTATAAATTAGATGCTAAGACAGAAATACTTAACGTAATTAAATACTTTAAAGGGATGACAAATCACATATATCCTGCGAGCAGGGGATATTCATCACAGAATTCACCTTATGATTACCGTGGACAATATGGTTATACTGGCCCCTCTACCTCTGCATCAGCGACTGGCCCCTCTAAATCAGCGACTGGCCCCTCTAAATCAGCGACTGGCCCCTCTACATCAGCGGCTGATGACCAAAACTCTCAATTTGAAGACCTTTCATCATCTTCAGTAATGTCTGATGAATTATTTTCCAATATTTTTAATGAATAAAAATTTAAATAATTGTTATTTATTTTTCGAACCTCAATGTTACTGCTAGTATTTCTTCTGCTTGGATACTTCTCCTCATGATTGTGTCTTCACGTTTAATTTTAGACCTTGGTATATTATTCATTTCATCAAACGAAGACACTGACATCCTATAATAGTTGAAAAATTTTTCTTCATCACTTCTAAGTTCCATAAACAAATGATGGAATTGTCCATGTTGTTCTCTTAATTCCAAAATTGGATGAACCCAAAATTTTCTCTTTTGACGTCGCCGCCGTCGTCTCCGCTTGAGCAGAAGCAGCAAAAGCAGTGCTTCTTCGTCAGAATCCATGACTAGACTGCGGTAGAAATTCAACTGCTCGAGCGGTTGGTAGAGACAGCTCGAGTAGTCAACAACCGACTGCTCAAGCAGTCAACGCCGACCGCTCGAGCGGTCCGTGTACGTCGGTCAGCCGTTAACTAAGTGGAATCTGGCTCTTTCATAGCACACAGTAGCTCTTTCATTGACAGGTTGTTTTGAAAGAACCAATTTCCCTTTTTTTTTAAGTAGCTATATTTCCGATTTCTCACCTTGTTACCATTTTTTTTAATTTCAGTACCTTAACTATTAAACTGATTATTGAAAAAAAGTATTTTTATTTAAAAACAATCAGCCTAAAATGATTTTTTTATACTTTTTAAAACAGGCTCTTTCATGCACACCCCTAATAAATTCACTCAAGTTTTATTTTTAGTATGTAAAAAAAGTACGTACCTTTAAATAATTTTCCAAATAAGTAAATATTGCATTCATGACTTCCGGTATGAGTGGTGATATTGCAGCCCGAGATACTCTGTAAAAAGCCTGCAAGTAACGGTAGCTCGCGCCAGTTACCAAATAGCATAACGCTACTTGTACGAGGGCGGGTCAAAAAGTTCGCGGAATGGAGGGGTTGGAGAGGGGTGGGGGTATTTTTTTTTACCTGTCACTACTTGTCAACTCAATACAACTATAAATACCAAGTTTCATTCCAATCGGTTCATTAACCTTTGAGATATCGCTGGGTACACAAGTCAATCGGGAAGAAAACGTCAACTATGGAGAAAATTGAGTTTCGTGCCGTGATTAAGTTCCTCACTAAGCAAGGAAAACCACCACAAGTGATCATGGAAGAAATGTCATCTGTTTACGGGGACTCTTGCCCTGGAAAAACGATGATTTATAAGTGGCATAGTCTTTTCAAGCAAGGTCGGGAGTCGATTGAAGACGATGAGCGCTCAGGCCGACCGATTGAAGCGACGTCCTCAGACATTGTCGATAAAGTGGAAAAACTTGTTCTGGAAGATGCCCGTTTAAAGAAGAAATAAATCGCAGAAATGGTTGGAGTATCATCTACAACCATTTTGAACATCCTCCATGATCATCTTGGTATGTCTAAGGTCAGTGCAAGATGGGTTCCGAGAATGCTCACACCGCTTCAGAAACAACAGCGCGTCGAGTGTTCGCGCGAGTTTTTGAGTCTGTGTAGTGAAAACAGGGATGAATTTATGAACCAAATTGTTACTGGAAACGAAACTTGGGTTCATCACTATGAACCTGAGTCAAAGCAGGAGTCTATGCAATGGCACAAAAAAGGTGCAGCACCTCCGAAGAAGTTTAAAGTGTCGCAATCGGCCGGCAAGATTATGGCTACGGTCTTTTGGGATGCAGAGGGTATTTTATTGACCGATTATAAAGAAAAAGGTGTCAGTATTACCGGAGAATATTACGCTACATTATTAGAAAAATTAAAAGACGCTATTAAGGAAAAAAGAAGGGGGAAATGGACTCGAGGTGTGCTCCTTTTGCAAGACAATGCACCTGTTCACAAGAGTCATGTTGCGATGGCTGCCCTACACAGATGCGGGTTCGGAAAACTGAACCACCCTCCCTATAGTCCAGATTTAGCCCCATCAGATTATTATTTATTTCTAAATATGAAAAAAGAGCTTCGAGGAAAAAGATTTACCGATGATGAAGAAGTGAAGTCGGCTATTTCTACGTATTTTGAAGGCCTAGACAAAAAATTTTTTTTTGAAGGTATTAATAAACTTTATGAAAGATCTGAGAAGTGTATTAGGCTTAAGGGAGAATATATCGAAAAGGAAAAATAAATTTAGTTTTAATTTCGCGCCCCTTCCTCTCCATTCCGCGAACTTTTTGACCTCCCCTCGTAGTTTAGTCTTTGCAGTTATAGCTTCTCTCATGACTGTATCTTCCCTTTGTATCAATGGAGTAATATTTTCTAACAATGTGTCAAAATGTTGTACATCAATTCTTAAAAGCATTCTGAATTCATCAGGATCTTCTACCTCTAATTCATTAAAAACAGTGTTTGTGGTGCCAAAACTAGATCTTCTCAACATCCACGGCCTTGTCCAAATGCGGCGTTGCTCCTTTTCCAGCAGTTCATTTAATTCTTCTACTAATAGTGGAATGAGTAACTTTGTATATTTTATAATTATCTCTTTATGATCAATCGTGCCCGAATTGTAGTCTCAATAGAACTGAACTGACTGTGCTTATTTCAAAACGTGTGTCAACAGCTACTCGCTTACTACACTGTGTCGGCTGAGAAACATTTTACCGTCTCGCCGGTTTGCTCGGTACGTGTGATCAAGGCATGTGCGAGCGATTATCGTGATTTTTTCTGTGGCTGTGCTGTTAACCTTGGACTCCGATCGATTCTTAATACTCTGACATTTGCTTCGTTTACCTGACTCTGATTTTGCTTCATTTACCGATATATTTGGATATACTTGGAAAATGACTGATAATGGACTGGTGATGGACTCTGATATATTTGGAAAATTTTCCTACCGCGAGGACGCCAAGTGTGTTTGTTATGCAGTATATCTACAATACTGCGTATTCGAAGGATTACTTTGACTGCGAATATTCGTAATCGACATGCTCGTGCCATCGAGAATTTCAATCAGCGCTCCCATATAAGGTGAGTTTAGTGATTACTATCACCACTGTTTTTAATAGTATAATAGCCGAATATTCTTTGCTAATCTAAATGATTGTTTAATTATAGTTATAACTAAGAGTGACTACTCTAACGTAGATACGAGGGCGGGTCAATAAGTCCGTGACTTTTTAATTTCTTGTCTTTTAACTGAAAGGGCAACACTGCTCCTGTCAACAGGCAACTATCAGTTGACTTCTGTCAAAATTTGAACAAGCTGCGTCTTTAGGTTTGTCTTTGACAACCATTGATAGCAGACTGCCGCGTATTTTGAGAAGAAAATGGAAAAAAGTGAATTTCGTGTGCTCATTAAGAGCGTTTACGCCGTAGGGCATTTCATACAAGCTTTCAAGTCCTTGTCAAAGGTCTAAATAGTTAGTAGAAAACATTTTCGAAATGTCTTATTTAAATAAAGATAACTGGAAATCTCTGTGGAAAGTTTAAAATCGGTCTAATTTGGCTGTAACACTATTTTTCGAAAATGTTCTCTACTAAATTTTTAGACCTTTGTATCCTGCTTATGCGTATGAAGTTCCATTAAAATCGGTCCATTCATTTCGAAAAACAAGGACTTGAAAGTTTGTATGAAACGCCGTATTTTTTGAGGAAAAAAACCATCACTCAAACCAAGGCTAAGCTTGATAAATACTATGGGGACTCTGCACCATCAATTTCAATGGTAAAAAAGTGGTTCACAAAATTTCGTTGTGGCCGTACAAGCACGGAAGATGCCGAACGTTCTGGACGCCCAGTTGAAGACTGACACCCGAAACAATTGAAAAAATTCACGATATGGTGGTGGCCGATCAGAGATTGCAGGGCACACGGCATGCAAGCTGATTGATGAATACCATAAGGACATGCAAGCTACTTGCATACTTTTGTGCCAGCTACTGGCATCCTTACCATTAATTACAGTTGGCAATTCCCGCACACTTTTGTTTTCTTAGAAACTTGTTGCCACAGGCCCATTAATTGCCGGTTGATAAATTACTGTTCGCGCATTTTGATTCTACAAAAATCGATTTTTATTTTTAGCCCACTTATAACAACCAGGAACACGTTTGTTTGCGTTGTTGGATGCGAGTCCAACGAGGAAGTATTCTGCAGCGCAACACGGAGGGTGAAGATCGACCTATTGTTCATCAACCTGAGGTTGAACAGGAACAGCCAGTCGCTCCAGAGCAAAACGTCGTGCCAAATGAAGCACAACATCAACCTGGTGAAGACCTGCAACCTGAAGTAGTTCCAGAACAAAACCAGCCCCTATTGGACCAAGAACAGTCCGAAGTCGAAGAACAAAGGCAACCGAACGAACAAAATGAATTAGTTAATAACAATGCTGTCTTCAATTTAAATGGATTTTCGCGAGGTCCAAATTCAGGAAATTCGTGTTTATTTCACGGATGTCAAAATACATCTCGACACAGAATTTCGGAAACTGTAAAATGAAGATGATCATGGAATATAACTATTATATTCCTTTAAACGCACATCAATCGTCGTTACCGTCTGCAGTGATCACTTGCAAACCGATAGTTGGCAGATGTTATTGGAGGCACCAAACCGGCGTTTTAATCTCAATCCGCAGTACATGCTCGATATAATTCGCTTATTAAAAAACCACAATAAACATTTGTTAGATTTTGAGGCAATAGAGGAATTTGACGAAGCAGAACTACATTACTGGACAGGTCGAACGCGGGATGAATTTGTTAGAATTCTAGAAGCGAAACCCTCTTTGTCTAGAAGAACTAGAAACCCTAAAACTGTATTAGGCATTTTCTTGTCTAAAATAAGAACTGGAGAAGCTGATGGATAGATTGGCTTCCATATTTCACATGACGCGTTAAAATCTGGAAAAGAAATTGAACTCAGCTAGGCAATGCTTAACCGAAGATTTCGTGCCTCTACATTTAGGTTTTAATCATATAAGGCCGCGAACAAGCTACAAGGAGAAATCTTCTATTATCAAATACGTTATTTGATGTAACTCAGGTTGGCTGGACAAATCTTCCAAATAGCTCGCATTTAACTAGGTCAATAGGGCACTTTATGTGACGACTAAACACCCAGAATTTGTGACGCTACAGAATCTTAGATAATCGATCGAAAACGTGTCCAGCCGGCTTGAAAAACCACTTTTCGCTGGTCTCTGAAACTCGGTAACGGAAGTGATTTTGACGACTTTTTGCATATCAACGGAATTGTGTCAGGATAACTAATGCTCGAAGGTATTTCAATGAAAAAATAATGTTTGCTGTAACTAAAATCACATTGATTTATTTGTACGTACTTAAATGACGAAAATGACGACGATCAATTGTATTTGCGCTTCAGTAACCACCGCCTTTTTTTTTAAAACGTTGCCCCACACTAGGTTTCTCCTGTATTGTGTGTGCATTTACAAACTTTTAAACTCACGTACACAAACAGCCAGACTCGGAACAACTACTTGTAGGTCATACAAATAGGTATTTGTTCCATGCAGGAATCGAACCCGCGACACGCAGCGCAGCAGTCAATCGCTTAACCACTGCGCCAACCGTGCCGTCATGTAAATGTAAAGAACATTAAAAATGGTTGTGCTACCCATCACAATGTTTAGTAAAGTGCTTCCATGAAATTCAAAATTGTACAACATCATTTTTGAAAACAAATGTACCTAAAAAAAATTCAAGTGTTAGTAGAAACAACTGTTGAATTGCCATTTAAATGTAATCAACTGTTTTGTGAAACCTACTATAAATGTTATAATATTTACTTGGTGCAGATCAATTAACCGAATTCTAGGTGGAAAAATACAATATGATGGTGAGGATGAATTAAAATTATCTGCTCAGGTTTATTTATCACCAAACCTAATTAAAATACAAAAGATTGTTTAAAATCATTTATTAAAATGTTTATGCTTATTATAATAAACCTACTCTACTCTTAGGCTGTATACAGAAAGAAAGCTGGAAACTTATAAGCGCTTACCGGCGCTTGACAGCGCTCTGGTATTTGTGATACTTTAATGTAAAAGGTACCATCTCATTGATAAGGAATAATAAATATTTTAGAAGCTAGATATTGTTTAAAAATAAAACTTATTTTCACTTGATTACTTTTTATTTAACCTGAACAATTTTTTAAGAATTGAGTAATATTTTAGCAAAGTAAAACTAAGTCATTGCAACTTTTGAAGTATTTTATTTCATTATTATTAAAAGGCACAACTGATCTAATGTGACTTTTCATTGTAATATTTTCTGTTTTATACATTAAATATTAGTAATAACATTTGGTTATTTATGCCTTTCATACTTAATAATCATATTTTTACATAATTTATTTTAGTAAGTTGAAAGAGAAAATGTTGATTATTTAAATATAACGAAAGAAATAAATTAATATTATTTAGTAGGTTTGTATGAATCATGTAAATACAATTACCTTAATTTAATACATTATCAACACATTTTTTATAAAACAATTATTTGTATATTTTTTGCAGAAAACCAGCAAAATATTTTAAACTCAATTTCCTTAAAATTTGCAAAATGTTAGTTGTGCCCTTTTTCGTTATGACGGCAGTATAGAGGGCTGGATCAAATGTGACGATTGTCAAATGTGGGCTCATGAGGCCAGCACAACATATTCTGGTAGACATTCTTATTACTGTACCGGATGTCAGGAATAACTTTAATTTTATAGTTAATGAGTAAAACTCTTAAAGGGTAATTCCATGGAAAACGCTACCGCAACATATTTTTTTAAAATGCTGTTTTTAAATTAAAATGTATCTGAGGATAATCTTAAAACCCCATATTTTAATAAAACATCATAAATTTTTTAATTAGTTTTTGATTTTATTATTTTTTTACATGTTAAAGTTAGGTTGCTATGTATGATTGATGGTGGTTTATTTTAATCGTAACTGGCAACACCGAAAAAAAGAAAACTACTGTCAGATTGACATTACGCGTCCCGCCATTAGAAAAGAAAAGGTTTCTAGCAGCTGGTGTGTGAAATATTATTTGGTAAGTTTAATAATTCTTTCGATTTATTTAACTTTTAAATGATGCCTCATCCCTGTAACACCCGTTACAAAAAAAGTGTATTCGTTTATTTAGCGACTAAGTTAATGCACGCATTATAAAATGCATTTGAGAAAGTAAGGTTATGATTGAGAACTACTAATATTTGCTATTTATTTGATGATTGACTTATTTGCTTGTGAAATATTGGCGGGTAATGGTGTGTAACACCCGTTACGTAACGGGTGTTACTAAATTTTGATATGGCTTGTTAAAAACTAATGAAAAGTTAATTTGCTAGTTTGGTGAAGCTTTTGAAGGTTTTAACATTTAGGAGTTCTCCATAAATTACATTGACACGGTTTTGGGTGTCTTTTCGCGCACATCGTTAACATTTTTCATTTTGCTATGAACTGGGTTGAATAAAATATTTGTATGTTATTCTTACTTCTTATTGTGTAAGTACCTAACTGGCTACCTCTAGTGTCAGAGTTGTTCAAGCAGCCTCTGAGAACCCGACAGGTCTCTAACATGGCTTAACAGCTGTTACATTTCAGCAAAAACGCCGAAAATTTAACATAATTACGTGATTTATTAGCGGGCCCCTAAAAAATATCTGGCGCTTAATGCGGTACGGTTTGCTTTGCTTAGGTTGTGTTTGCTATTGTTTTAGATTAACGATGCCTTCAGCGAAAGATAGAATGAAGAAATATAGACAAAGACTGAAAGAAAATCCCGAAAAACATGCGGAACACCTGCAAAAAGAAAAGGAGAGGGACAGAAAAAGAAGAGAAGCTGATAAAGAAAAAATTGCACAAGATCCAAACTTAAAAGCTATAACTAGACAAAAAACTAGAGACCGTGTTAGAGCTTTCAGAGAGAAACTGAAAGCTGCAAAAAGTATAGATTCGATTTCGTCTTCTTCTATGGGCAGTTATAAATGTTTGCAGACTTTTGGGAAAGCTGTTAGAAAATTAAAAAAGAATCTTCCAGACTCTCCACTCAAAAAAGTAGCTGTTGTGAAAAAACTTGCATCAGAAATACTGGGTTGTGATTTAGGTAAACATCAAAAGAAAGAGAAAACAAAAGACGAGAGCGCTGAAAAAGCTGTACGGGATTTCTACTACGATATAAGTCGGCAGGCTCCGGGTATAAAAGATTGCAAAACTGTGAAGGATCACGTAACTGGCAAAAAAACTAAAAAACAGAACAGGCATATGGTCGTTACAATTCGAGAAGCTTACGAATGCTTCAAAGACCAAAATCCCGAGATTAATATTGGCAAGTCCGTTTTTTACAGCTTGCGGCCGGCCGAAGTGCTGCCAGTTGCGTACACATCTCATGTTGTGTGCGTCTGTGCTCAGCACTCCAACATTATTAACAAAGTGGAAAGTCTTGGAAAATGTTTGAGAGAATTCCCTAAAACTCACAAAGAATTGATTAACTCCATCACTTGCAGTCCTGAAAATGAAACATGCATGCTTAGCTTATGCAAAGACTGCCCAAAAGATTTCTGGGACAAATTTAAAGGTAATGAAGATTTAAACGAAACCATATCTTGGAAAGAATGGGCCAATTTAGGAGGTCGTCCGAAAGTTGAAACTAGGACTATGTCTTGCAAAGCAGTTCTTAAACAGTTAAAAGACAATATAGAAAAGTTCCAGATACATTGCTATGTCAAGAAAGTACAATCGATTTCTTTTGAAGAGTCAAAACAAAGTTTGCAAGACTATGAAGCAGTAGTCCAACTCGATTTCGCCAAAAATTACGTTCTTGTTTGCCAGGATGAGATCCAGAGTGCTCATTGGAGCCATGATCAAGTAACAATATTTACTTGCTGTATCTGGCTGTCTGGTCAGGAAATAAAGCCTATTGTCATAGTGAGTGACGATACATCTCACACCAAATACGCAGTGTGGACATTTTTAAAACACATATTTGACTATTTGAAAGAGGTCAAGAATTCCATAAAGACTGTTAGAATTTTTAGTGACAATTGCGCGGCACAATTTAAAAACCGCTATGTGCTGGCTCTTCTTAGTAATTTAAAAGAGTATGCTAACCTTGACCAACTCCAATGGGAATTTTTTGCTGCGTCTCATGGAAAAGGAGCAGTTGATGGGCTGGGCGGGACTGTAAAGAGAGTAGCATGGACAGGTGTAAAGGGCAGAAAAGTTATTCTAAACTCTGCAGAAGACTTCTATCTGTTTGTGAAAAGAGAAGTGAAAGGCATACACATCTCATATGTGTCAAAAATTGATATCGATGACGAAAAAAATCTACTAGATACCCTTTGGAAAGATGTCCTTCCTATCAAAGGAATTCAAGCCCAACATCATTTTAAAGTGATAGATGACGTTTCTATTGCAATAGCGCGGACATCGAAATCGGATTCATCAGTTGTCAGGATAAAAGGAGGCACTGGAGGACAAGATTCTGATTACGACAGTGAGGATTTACAACCACTTGCTACTCTAATGGCTGGAATCGAAAAAGAAAATTTTGACAAAGAAGAGCAATGTGAAAATGAAGATATAAATATGGAACTCGGAAAAGTAGACATAGAGGCTGAAAGGGTGTTAGAGAAGGAAGCTGAAAAGGAAATAGCCGCAGATGTCATGTCTAATATTGAAGAAAAGAAAAAAAACAATGAAAAAGTAATTTGTCGCATTCCTCTTAATGACTTGCCAGCGAGATTTTCAGGTGGCATGCTGGAATCAGTTCGTAGTATTAAAAGAAAACTTCGTTATAGTGAGGTATACTCGGACTCTGAAGATGAGTGCGATTCACATAGTTGAGTACATGGCAAAGATATTAATGCAGGTGTCTTCGTTTTGGTCAGAATACTCGCTGAGGGTAAAAAGAAAAAAGAGTATAGGTATGCAGGTATATGCCAAAGTTCTCCATGCGAGGGAGATGTACGGGTGATGTTCCTAAAGAAGGTCACAGCTAATACATTCATAAGCAATGAAAATGATATTTCAGACGTTCTTTTTACGAACATCATATGCATATTGGCTAGCCCTGAGTTACAAATAAAAGGGGACCGAACCTATTACAGTTTTTCCAAAAGTATTGATGTTAGTGAGCAGTAGGCATAATAGAAGTTCCTTTATTGTTTAAATGCCAAAAATTTGATTAAATAAACATTTATTACTACAAAAATTGGTTTAATTTTGTACTCGTAACACCCGTTACATTCAGCTGTAACACCCGTTACAGTTTTATATTTCTACGAAAAATCCTGTTTGTATTTTTGTTTTAATATGAGTAGTCTATGAAATTCAGAATCTATTTAGCTTTGTGTTCACATTTATTTTACCAATGTAAAGTAAAACATTTCGCAGACTTTTGCTTTTGTTGCGATTAAGCCGGAAGTATGAGACAAAATCTTGTAACGCCCGTTACGCACATATCTTGCTCTTAATTTCTTTACTGCTGCCTGTAACTGTTAATTTCAATACAGATGGCGAAAAATAATCCTAGGTGGAGGGTGTTAAGCTAATAAAAAGTAAATGTTTTCTTCTTGCATCATTAATTAATCGTCAAGTAGAAGTGTACGACCTGTAACACCCGTTACATGGAATGAGCCTAAAAGCAAATCTTTGTAAAAAATCACTTTAACATCTTCACTCCCTCATTCAAAAGGCCAACTGTCATTTCCTTTTTAAATATCATCCACGTCTTCCATGTGACATGCCCAACCCGCACTGGGCCCACGTGGTGGATTACGGCCCGCTCCCTCTCACAGAGAGAAAGCCCGTGTCCCAGGAATGGAAAACTTTTAGGCTGATGTAAGTATAAAATTTCATGCCATTTTTGTAATAATTTGTAATAATAAAAAAAATATATAATTTAAAGAGTGGATGTATGTTATAAATGTATATTATGAAATGTGATTATTAAATGTGTGTGTTGTACTCCAAATAAATAAACAATAAGTAGAAGTGAAAATTCGGGCGCCAGGAGCACACACCAAACTATGCCAAGGATAGACTAACCTGCGGGAACTGGAAACTTTTAATCTTCAACTTGATTGATCATATGAAGAGGAAACACAATGAGGTATGGTCACCCACTGTTTCTGTTAATCAATACGAAGATACCACTGAGCAAAATGAGCAAATCTGTGGCCCAAGCCCTAAAAAGAGAAATACGGTAAAGAACTATTTTGATAGAAGTAGTAAATATCCAGATGGAAAAACAAAGCAAAATTTGGATAAAAAATACGTGCGCATGATTGCTGTTGACATGGAATCTTTGCGAAAAGGAGAACATGAAGGATTTCGGGATTTTGTGAATACTCTCGATAGTAGATATGAAATTCCTGATAAAACAACATTGAAGAAGAAATTACTGCCGGAATATTATGAAAACGTAAAACAGAAGCTCGTCATAGCATTATCGCAAGCAGAACATGTTAGTGTGACTACTGATTTGTGGACATCAATTGCAAATGAAGGCATCCTTTCAATTACTTGTCATTTCTTTCACAACGAAAAGTTAATTGCACCATTATTGGAAGTCGTGAAGATGGAAGGAAGTCACAATGCAGAAAATATAGCCAGTGTAAGTATATATATAACGGGGAAGGTATAATGTGTCTCGTTATTATCAGCCATATTTGGATTAGAGTGGGCTACAGTGGGTTGTGAGTTGGATAATGCGCCATAGAAAAACGGTTTGCAGTTCAAATCAGATTATAATTTCACAACTGGCGCGTCACTGTGCAAAGGTATTTCTGCATACAGCCTATGCCCAAAACAACATGTACTATGATCGCGCATCCGTATCTGCTTTGTCTGGGTCGAACTTGGACAGGTCCACATGATTATTTAATAAGCGTTCGCATGTTTGCACTTTGTTTATCAAATGTCAACGGTCACTTTAATTTTAAGCGTTCTTATTTTGCGCATGAACCAACACGAATCCCAGTTCTGATAACGGGGAAGGTATAATGTGTCTCGTTATTATCAGCCATATTTGGATTAGAGTGGGCTACAGTGGGTTGTGTGTTGGATAATGCGCAATAGAAAAACGGTTTGCAGTTCAAATCAGATTATAATTTCACGAGCATAATTTCACGAACAATTTAATCACGCTAGCAAATTACACACCAGGTACACGACACAACCAGATACGGAACGCGGGACAGTTTTTGAGCACATGTTGTTCGTACGATGTCCAATCCCAGGAGAGCTCCACATCGTTCTTGTCGCGCTGTCCTCCAGCGTCGAACCCCCACGAACTCAGGCTAGACTCTGTCAAGCGCCACCAGATGGCACTGGCGTTCCGAATCGTCGTTGTCGTCACACCGCTTCCGCCTAGTTGTCAAGTCAGCTCCCGTACTAATGACGTTTCCGACATGGTCATCCTGCGATACACACGTGCTCGTGTGTTAATCTATAAACAAACATACCCGCAAAGTGTCACATAGCTCGGTCACTCCTGACCAATATGGTACAGGCAAAAACACAATGAAAATTCAAACAAACTAAAAAATTGCAGAGTTCAGAGCATTACTCATTATTTAATTAACAAATCTCAAGGTCACAAACTAAATAATCAACTCAGGTGCATGTGTCTTATACTATCAAGTAACCTCCAGTTACTCAACCATTCATTTGCGCATCCCGTCGGATCGCCAAGTCACTCACGGACTTTGTGGTTTCTCACAAAACCCTACACAACACACGCACACACACACACAACTTAATCTCTGCTCTGTTTTAAAAATTCAAATTATTAAGAAATTATGGGTACATAAAATGATCATTTGCACTCATTTAACTTCCTTTTATCAATAAAATAATAACTTATTCTAATAGAAGAACATTTCCTTTAAAACTATAATTTTTTAATAAATATTTTCAAAATAGTATAAATCTCGGCGCGCGAGCGTCGACAATTCAGGAAAGTCATTCGCCGCTCGACGCTCGCCGTGAACGGACGTGCCGCTCTCCGCCCGCTGAGTCACCGCTGAGTCACCGCTCTCGCCGCCCGGCCTCGTTACGCTTGCCGTAACGATCTCCGTAGTCTCCGACTACGACCCGTTTTCTTTCGATAGTGCCTTTTTCAAGGCGCTGTTGTTAGAGTATTTCGACAGAAACCTGTCAAAAACGTTTTCTTCGTTCGTTGTGGCCCCTTCAGGGTAAAACCACAGTTTCGTGGTCCTTGGCGGAAACCTCACGGTGTCAACGAAGCCAAGTGGGTGGTGCCCCAATCCACCAGCCTAATCCCTTCAGGGTTAGGCAGTCAATTGGAGTCGGGAGCTAGAATCTTGGCCTTGGGGGGTCTCCTAGTCAAGCCTAGCTTCGTTACTAATATCGCATTCGTCCACAGCTTTGCACCTAGTACGGTTGGGTGTGTCAACCCCTTCGTACTAGGACGGGTCTGGGTGTCTCTACACCCATTTCACTAGACCGGTTAGGAACCCGTTCGCGCAATAAGATTAGCGACGGGATACAAGCTTAGGGCTCACCATAGGTACTCACCTCCCTGTCTTCACCCGGCAGGGAGGGTAGGATTCACACACCCCGGGGCCTTCCCACCCGGGGCTAGGTTGTTAGGATTTTTAGGGTTTCACGCCCCTATGCGTAGTCCTTTTCCCGGACCCTCGCCTCCCTTTTAACCACCATGACGGACGCTATGTTGTTAGCCTTCGTCAAGGAGGTTCTACTCAAGGATCCGGCTTTCTGTGCTCAGTACGGAAGCCTCCTGCTGAAATTTCAGCGGTCTCCCCCCTCCAATCATGACCCACTCGCTGTCTTCAGCGACGCTCTGGAGAGCCCTTTGTCGCCACCTATGGCCGACAAAGGGATCTCTCCCATTATACCTTCTAATCCCTCAGTAGGGATCAATCTTGAAATCCCGGAGCAATTGTCCGTCCCGACAATTGCTCCCCCCCTGACTGAGGTCGCCACAGCCCCCATTTCGGCACCTTCTGTGCCAGCCGCTGTTGTCCCTGCGACAACTAGCGCTCCCAAATCTAAACCCGAGGCCATGGATACGTCCGTACCTCAGCCCGACCCCGAAGAAGTCCTCTCAGCCTCTTCCTCCTCCGAAGACGACTTTGAAGTCGTCGGAAAGGGAGGCAAGAGGAAGAAGGGCAAATCCTCTCACGCCAACAAGGCTAAAAAGCCTGTCGCGGCTCCCCCGTCCCCCCGCCCCCACCACCCCGCCCCCCATCGCGTCTCCCGCCGCATCTCCCGCCGCACCCCCCGCCGCTTCGCAGGCAGTCCCTGCTTCTTGCCCGGCCGCTTCTGAGAAAAAGAAGCAACGTCCCCCCCCCCCCCCCGATCTATATTCAGGATAAGTCCAAATGGACTGAAATTTCTAAAATGTGTGTTGATTGCAAGATCAACTACACAAATGCCCGCTCAACCCAGCAGGGCATTAAAGTCAAAGTTCCCTCGTCCTCGGACTACAGGGAATTCACCCGCCTTCTGCAGGTACGGAACTATTCGTTTCATACCTACTCCCTCCCAGAGGAAATCCCCACCCGCGTTGTCATCAGACACGTCCCCAAAGAGATCTTCACCGAGGAGATCAAGGATGACCTTATTTATTTTTTATTTATTTTTATTAGGTTCACCAACAATTGATTACACTAATACATCCACATAATACATTCTTAAAAGAAAATAACAGTGCATCAATTACTTATAGGTAAACACAACATGCATAAAACAATGAATTAGTGAAATAAGCTAACTTACTTAGTAATAAGTGCTAATATTGATAAATAGGTAACATCGGTAAAAAGTAACATTTAAATGAAATTAAAATTGGAAAATTCTGATTTAAAATTATAAAATTGGCAAGGTTCTCTTTGACATTATAACATGAATAAAAATTTATAAGAAATAAAGTAAAAATAAAAAATATAAAAACATTAATAAATTAATAAAGCAAATTCATAAAAAAAAAAAATATTAACATGGGCAAGTATAGATATGAAATAAACATGAATGAAATTAGAATTAAAATTAACGACAAAAAATTAAAATTAAAATTGATTGATAGAAATTGATAACATTGATAAAAATAAAATTAATAAATTTATAACAGTGGTAAAATTTACACATTCATAATAATTGACTAGGATTAGGGGTTGCTCGGTAAACGATACAGGATGGCTTTCTGCTTAGCAAGAGAGTCAAAGTGGAGATCAATAAAATCACTGTAGCCATTTACTGCCTTACACATTCTTGCAAAGGGCGAATTGGCTCCCAAAACTGTTCTTCTAAAAGGTGGACAAAGAGGCGTGATGGCACTACGCGGGATTCTAGAGGGTGCACGAAAACTGAAAAGAGCAAGCAAGCTGGGACTGTCTATTTTATGCTTGATGATTTTATAGGCAAACATTACATCAATTAAGTGTCTACGTTTCTCCAGAGAAATCATGTTAAAATGATTAAGTCTTTTATTGTAAGAACGTATTTTTTTGGCGACACCATTGGAAAATGCGAGGTGCCAAACGAAGCGTTTCTGGACACGCTCAAGTCGCAATGAATGCGTTGCGTAGTGAGGGCGCCAAACTACACTGTTATATTCCAGGATGCTACGAATGAGACTGTTATAAAGTAGTATTTTTGTTCTATTGTGACGAAAGGCTTTGCAATTTCTTAGGACGAACCCTAACATTTTCGAAGCTCTTTTTATAATATTATCGAGATGTGGTGTGAAAGTTAATTTCTTGTCAAACAGTACGCCAAGATCCTTTATTGTTTCCACTTCCTTAATTTTTTCACCGGATATATTATAATTACTGCCTATTGGGATGTTCCTTCTTGTAAATTTAACATGGTAACATTTTTTGGGATTCAGTTCCATTCCGTTACTGTTACACCATAGAACAAGACGATTGAGGTCACTTTGCAGTAGTAATGAGTCTTCATCAGCCTTAATAATTCTCAAAAACTTTAAATCGTCAGCATACATAAAAAAATCGGAGTGCAGAAAGCACCTTGGAATATCATTTATAAAATAAATAAATAAAACTGGTCCTAAGTGTGAACCCTGGGGAACACCGGAAGAAATGCATTGTAGGGTTGATTGATAACCATTTACGACAACAAACAATCTATCCGTTAAATACGAACTCAGCCACTCTAACAAGGACCCAGAGATGCCATAGGCGCGCAACTTAGTAATTAAGATTTTGTGGGATACCTTGTCAAACGCTTTGCTGAAGTCCGTATAAATAACGTCAGCTTGATGGCCTGCATCGATAGCCTTTGTGAGAAGTTCTGTAAAAGGTACCAAATTTGTACTAGTAGAACGGGTCCTAACAAATCCGTGTTGATGTTCGCTTAAATACATCTTTAAATGATCCTGAATATATGGGCATATCAGTGACTCGAAAACTTTGGCGAATGAAGATAAAATTGAAATAGGCCTGTAATTGGTTACAACGTCACTGTCATCCGATTTGTGTACCGGAACAACTTTTGCTATTTTCCACCTTGAAGGAAATATACCGGTCGTCAATGATTTGTTATATATCAACATAAGTGGGTAAACCAGCTCAGATAAACATGCAACAATAAATACTGGAGGTATTCCATCGGGCCCAGCGCCTTTTTTTGGATCAAGGCTTTTTAGTTTCTGGTGGAGGGATTCGCAAGAAATAACTGGGGTAGTTAGACACAAACTATTATTTTCCAGAAATTGCAAGAATTCGGAATTGTATTTAACACCCCTACTATTATCAGGGCTATAAACGGACGAAAAATAGTCTGCAAATAAGTCGCACACTTTTGTTCCGTCAGAAGTAGTGGTAGTTCCGTCGGTCATGGTCAAGGGGTAAGCACTTGAACCTCCTCGTTTTGCCTTTAGATAAGTCCAAAGTAACTTGGGGTTAGACGCTAATTCGTCTTCTAGATGTTTCGTGTACTCCTTATAACAAGTAGAAGCGAGATTTTCACACCGTTTACTAATTAGTTTTAACTCTATTGCATCTAATGGGTTCTTGTATTTCCTGAAGCGCTGTCTAATCTTATTTTTTTCGTTAAGCATTTTTATCAATGTGCGACTAAACCATGACGGGAATTTTCGGTTTTTTGGTTTACGTAATGGCAAAAATTGTTTTATCGCGGTACCAAGAACATCGTAGAAGACTTCTAGCATCCCATCAACACCACTTTGACCACTGAATAATGAATTCCAGTCTAATTCTTTTAAGAAGTTACGAATAGGATCATAATTCGCCCTATGGAAGTCAGGAGTCGCCTTTGCTCTAGCAAAGGCGACTCCTGACTTCACTCTTCTCCTACAATCTATTGTAGGGGAGCCTTGCTTCCCTATCAAACAAAATAACAATGTCAAGAGGGGGGTGATGTTGATCCACATTACTTAGAGGATACATACTTTCTTCTACACAACATAGCGGTATTGTTGACAGCACAAGATCCAATATATGACCAGCAGTATTCGTAATAAAGTTACATTGTTTCAACATGTTTACACACGTAAAATCCAGGAAAAGTTCGTTGATACTGCATAATCCAACACTATTTCCGGTGCCATCCACGCCCTTCCAATCGATGTTACCCAAATTAAAATCACCCACTAGACAAACGTCGCAGTCAGTTATTTGTTCAAAGGCCGCACTACAAGAATTTACAAATTGTTCTAAAGTACAGCGACGTACTGGCGGAGGTAAGTATACTGCGCAGAGAGCCACTCGACTGACGGTTCGTGCCCATGATATTTCTATTGTAACCCAGAGATCTTCACAATTACTTTCCCAGTCTTTTACTCGTTTGGACTTAATGCTTTTCTTAATCGCTATCAGAACTCCTCCTCCTTCTTTTTTTCCTCCCGGTAAATTTGTAGTTTCCCTGTCCCTTCTATAGACTACGTACCTGTCGTCGAATAGCTCGCTGCTCAGAACAGAACTATTAAGCCAAGTCTCTGATAATATGATTACATCAAAGTCGTTACAACATAAATTCCGATAGAAAACATGGGACTTTGTTCGTAGGCCACGGCTATTTTGGTAATATAATTTTAAGGAATTGAATTTATTTTTTTGAGTAGTTCCATATAGCAAGTAAAACAAGAAAAAAAACCTTATAATGAGAAAAAAGCTTACAACGTTACATAATCTTATTTACAGTGTCCAAATTCTTGATCAAAATATGTCCCTCGCCATCAGCCTTTCTGACAAAAATCCTGCCGTTTCTCACCCAAACGTACTTATACCCCTTTTCCTTTGCCTTGAGCCTTACGGCGGCATGAAGAGACTTATTAGAAGAAGACAAATGTTCCACAATATAAATCGGGGATTTTTCACCAGCAAGTCCAAAGTCTGCACTATTACGCTTGTTGGTTCTATTACTTTTGTTGTAATCTATGACGGCGGCCAATAGCTGATCTCGAATTCGTGGTGAGGCGAGCTGAACTACAACAGAACGAGGACGAGAACTATCAGCTTGGAGCTTAGCAGTGCGGGTGCAGTGTAGAATGTCGCTATCCTTTAACTCACAATTTACTACAGAACCCAGCTGTTTAACAACGGTGTATAGGTTTTCCTGTTTATGTTCAGGAAAACATTGTATCTCAATGTTGTTGGACCGCGCTTGCTGCTCCAAGTAATTAAGACGCTGACCCAATTCTGAGTAAGAGCTTTTCAATTGGGTATTCTCTTCCTTCAATTCCTTCACAGTATTCTTTAAGGCAACATGTTCAGATTGGAACTCCTCAAACTGCTTAGTATGAAAATTAAGCGATACGCTCAATTCTCTCACCTCTTTCCCTATTGGTTCCAACTCCTTATTGATAGTACTTACAATAGAGCTATTTAATTGCTGCAACATAGCAGCAAGCTCTCTTTTGATAACGTCTTGCACAATTTCTCGAACGTCAGAGCTGGTCACTGATTTATTCTCGGGAGGGGAATTCAGGGCAGGTCTTTTATTACCCCTAGTGGTGGATACATTGCGAGCAGGCGTGCAATCTTTATTTGAAGGGTTAGGGATCAGATTGGTACAACTCGAGCAAGTCCATTTACAGTATTCATTGGAGGCGGCAGGAATATTCGGTACAGATATACAATCAAAGTGATAATTCAAGTTACATCTCATGCACTTAATAAACTGGTCGTTATCTTTCCTGTTCACACCTGTGCAGCATCCCCATGATGGTGAGGTTGCCATGATAATAAATAAATTCACAAGTTCGGAGAACAACTGTTGTAAGTAATCTGCAGTTTGTTTACTGCGCGTTCAAGTGTTATTATAATAATATTCAATCCAACCTTATGCTGCCGCTGGAGCGTGCGAACGTGTGCTCGCGAGAAGAATGTCGTAAGTCCTCCGCATACGGCGTCGCTTACGCGTTATACACAAACACTTAGGTTCAACAGCTAATGACGGTAATTCGTTATTGAACAATAACAGATATTGATAAATATTCACCAATTACACTATGTTTCAGCTAAATCACTGCACTATACGATAATAGGGATTTATTGGAACGAAATTATCTCTAAATCCGATTCCGGTATTAATTTTAAACACACTTCGTGAATAAAATTGTGACGAGCACTTTTACTTAGATGTTTACTGTACGGTAGCTTAAATATGGAAGATGGCTTAATTATCTCCCAAGGCATCCCCGTTTCCGCTGTGCACCGCTTGCACAGAGCCAGAAAAGGACCAGTCTACGACATGGTCCTGGTCGTTTGCGATCCCACTGACGGTCATCACCCGATCTTCAAGGTGAAGTCAGTCTGCTCCCTATCGGGCATCTCCATAGAGAAGCCCCGCAAGTCCAATCTCATTGGACAATGTCACAGATGCCAATTATATGGCCACTCCCAGTCCAACTGCTTCGCGACTCCTAGATGCGTCAAGTGTCTAGGTGATCACGGAACAGCTGACTGTTCTCGTCCCAAGGACCGCACTCTGTGCACCGAGCCACCGAGCTGCGTCCTTTGCGGCCAATCCGGGCACCCGGCTAACTACCGGGGCTGTCCCAAAGCCCCAAAAGCTTCCTCTTCCAAACTGGCCAAGCGCACTAGCGAACGCCAGCAAAGAGAGTGCCCTTCCTTGAAGGTCCCATCCCCACAATTGCCCGTTCGGCTTAGTCCTCAGAGACCCTCTCCCTGGGCTAGCCTATTCCACCAACAAGCTCCCGCAGCTTCGGTGCCTTCCCAACCCCAGCCCCCCCCCAGCACTGATGGCAATCACCATCCCACAGCCATCAGCAGCCCCCTCAGCTCCATCAGTCCCGTTGGCCCCAGCTGCCTGCCCGGTAGCCCAACCCACCATCATTGCCCCAGGCCCCAGTAGGTCTCCCCAACCCCCCGTCTCCGGCCCTCAGCCCAGCAGCATGGAGGTTATAATCGGTGCTTATGCATCGTTTATCGCCCCCGCTCACGCTATGGCAGCGGAAATTCAAGCCTGCAATGGCAATCCTCGGCGCATTGCCGAGATTTTCAATGCGTATCCTGAGATTACGCAAGTCCTCCAAACCCTAAAATTCTAAGTGCCCCATTATGGATCAACAAAGAATAATAGGAGTAACCAAACCCCGATCCCTCAAGCTAGGTTTCTTCAATGCCAACGGCATTTCTGGACAGCGTGATGAGATCGCTACTTTCCTACGCGACCATCAGCTGGACGTCCTTTTAGTTCAGGAAACCTTCCTGAAGCCCCACCATCGCAACCCGAACATTGCCAACTATAAACTAGTTCGCAATGATAGGGCTCGATGTCACAAGGGTGGTACCCTCATCTACTTCCGAAAATCCTTTCATTGCTCCCCAATAGACCCTCCTCCTCTCCTCTCTCACCTGGAGGTCTCTATCTGTCGGCTTGGCATGACTGGGCATCAATCGATACTTATCATCTCTGCATACATCCCGCCCAAAACTGGTGGTGAAGATCCCATCTCTATCACCAACGACTTCACCGCCCTCTTCGGTATGAGTGACTCCGTCATCATGGCGGGGATCTCAATGCCAAACATCCCGCCTGGAACAGTAGCACTACCTCCACCCGAGGTAGATTCCTGTTCAACCTAGGCCCCACCCTTAACTTCGACGTCATCGCGCCGATGCACCCCACCCACTATCCTAATGATCCCACCCTGAATCCTGACGTGCTCGATGTTGCGCTGCTCAAGAATGTAAACCTCCGTTTGCAATCTATCGAGACGCAACAAGAGCTTAACTCCGACCACCGCCCGGTCACGATCCACCTAGTCCCCTATTCGGGCCCCCGTGACCCCCTCAGACCGAAATAGTCACTGACTGGGGGAAAGTAAGCGAAAAGCTGAAATCCACCACGTCACCCCACCTGGATGCCATTCCCGACCAAATTGTCTCAGTCGCAGACACGACGGGCGCGATCGCCTCGTTTACAGAACACGTTCAATCCGTATTGACGGATTGCTCACGGGAAGTTCCAGTGATGGAAGACCATCGCTGGAAATTACCGGCTGACGTACGTGATCTGATAACCGAGAAGAACGCGTCCATCCGTGCCTATGACTCTTTTCCCTGTGACGCGAACAAAGCCCACATGCGCCATTTACAGCGTGCTGTAAAGAAACGCATAACAAAGCTGCGTTCCGAGGGATGGGACAAGTTGCTCGGCGAACTGGAACCCAACCACCAAGCCTTCTGGCAGCTTCAGAGGAAGCTTCGCTCCCCCGAAGAGGCCTCCGTGCCCCCTCTCGTACGCCCCGACAAGACCATAGCCTTTGACAACACCGAAAAGGCTGAATGCCTCGCCGCCAGCTTAGAGTCCCAATGCACTCCCAGCTCCCAACCAGTAGGCCAAGCGCACCTCGACAAGGTGAACGCTGAGGTCGAACGTAGAGCCTCCCTCCCGCCAGTTGAAGACCCTGATGATCCTCTGCCTCCCGTCACTCCTGACGAAGTGCAAGACATCATTAAAGGGTTCGAAACCCGTAAAGCCCCCGGTTCGGACGGTATCACCAATAAGGTGTACAAACTCCTCCCCGCCCACCTCATTCTGCTCATGACCGCCATCTTCAATGGCGCTCTGAGCAATAACATCTTCCCCCAAGCGTGGAAAGAAGCCACAGTCATCGGTATCCCAAAGCCAGGCAAGCCCAAGTCTGAACCCTCCAGCTACCGCCCCGTCAGTCTGCTCAATGTTTTCACCGCATCGTCGAGCACATCAGCGCTGGTTTCCAGCGCGGTGCTTCGACAGGCGCTTTGTTCTTCGATATAGCGAAAGCCTTCGACAAGGTCTGGCACAATGGCTTATTATATAAGCTCTACCTCCTAGGTGTGCCTGACCGTCTCGTGCTCATCTTACGAGACTTTCTGTCGGATCGTACTTTCCGCTACCGCATCGAGGGCGCTCTCTCCCCCCCACACCCGATCCGTGCCGGAGTTCCCCAGGGTTCCGACATATCCCCCCTCATATTCACCCTGTTCACCAGTGACATCCCCAAAAGTAAATCGGCTCAGTTGGCTCTCTTCGCCGACGACACGGCCATTTACTGTTCAGGTCACAGTCAGGACTCCATCGCCCGTAATCTCCAAACCTCCGCAAGCGCCCTAGGCGATTGGTTCCGGAAATGGAGAATCGAGGTCAACCCCGATAAGAGTCAGGCGGTACTCTTCTCGAAACCGCGCCGATTCACGCCCCGTAACATGCCCGCCCCGACCCTTGTTCGAGCCAGCCCGCGCCGCTGAGCCTGTAGTTCAAAACCAGTCCCTAATTAATTCCGATCCAGCCTGTCCCTTGCTGTCCTCTCCCAGCGACGCCCTAAGCCGAGGTCCGAACCCCACCGGGGGGTGCCCTTAGCATGTAGTCGCCATTCCAACGCAAGAAGCCAACCCTTCCATCAAGAGAGCTGCCAAAGCCACAATTCATATCAAAGACACCAACAGCATTAACGAACGATCGGCTATGGCAACAAGCTTTCGTAACAGAAGGAGAGAGGGGGCTATCAAACGCAGAGGGGACAAAGGTGTTCAACACAGGCGCTTCAGGCTACGTCGCCCTTGTTGAGCGTGAGTACGCAGCCATTGTAGATTGTGACAAGTACGTAGCCAAGGAGGTTCCAGCCAGCGCATACGCTTACTATCATCATATATTGTGGTGGTACAGCGTGGCCTTGATGGCCAAACGCAGAGGCGAAGCTTCGCACGACCAGGATCGATTGATCCATTTCGTGGAGGGCTACGACATTGTGTTAGGGGCAGGAGCAGCCACATACCTTGCGGGCATGGGCGACTATCACGACGTTTCAGGAATAAACCATAACCTGACGGCGGCGGAACCGGGCAACGACGGTCATTTCGGCTTGATTACCGACAGGACACACAGAGACTACGAAACTAAGATCTCACCAGTAGTGTCATTCAACCGTCTACTCTCGGATGTTGCCGTTACGGAGGATCGTGACGACGTAGAATTTCGGATGCCAAACGGCGTCCTACCTGACCCGCCAGCACCAGCTTTCGCAAACTTTGAAAGAGAATTACGGCTGCCTGCAGACCTGATCACCGGAATACCACCTGATGCCCCACGCAGTATAACCGATTATGCGAGTGACTTGCGGAACAAAATGAATGACATTTATGAGCACGTCAGACAATCGGGCCAGCAAATGTCTGAAAAGATGAAAACAAGTTATGACCGTAAAATGAACAATAAAGGGTTCGACGAAGGTTCACTAGTGTGGTTGCACAATCCAGTCCGCAGCAAAGGGAAATCTCCTAAGCTTCAAGCTAAATGGGACGGACCGTACCGGATTGTGACAAAGATCAATGACGTAACCTACCGGATACAGAAAGGTGCAAGAGGTACTCCTAAGATCGTCCACGTGGATCGACTGGCGCGTTATTATGGGGCCGATAATGCTCGGGACGAGCATGTCTTAGGAGGGGGCAGTGTTGCGCGCCACAATTAATGCCTAGTACATGGCGAAAGTAGTTACCACTAGCGCCATCTAGTATCGAGTAGCGGAACTACATAGTAGTCAAGACCCTTCTAGAAATTTCGATGCGAGAACTTTCTAGAACATTCCCGAACTATCGACATCTGGTCGGTCGGGGCCTGTATGTACTCGAACATTCTAGATGTTTCTACAATGGAAGGTTCTAGAACTCTCTTTGGCGCTATATAAGGCCGAGACGCGCCACGACCGAGACAGTGGCGCGATCGCCTCGTTCACAGAACACGTTCAATCCGTATTGACGGATTGCTCACGGGAAGTTCCAGTGATGGAAGACCATCGCTGGAAATTACCGGCTGACGTACGTGATCTGATAACCGAGAAGAACGCGTCCGTCCGTGCCTATGACTCTTTTCCCTGTGACGCGAACAAAGCCCACATGCGCCATTTACAGCGTGCTGTAAAGAAACGCATAACAAAGCTGCGTTCCGAGGGATGGGACAAGATGCTCGGCGAACTGGAACCCAACCACCAAGCCTTCTGGCAGCTTCAGAGGAAGCTTCGCTCCCCCGAAGAGGCCTCCGTGCCCCCTCTCGTACGCCCCGACAAGACCATAGCCTTTGAAAACTCCGAAAAGGCCGAATGCCTCGCCGCCAGTTTAGAGTCCCAATGCACTCCCAGCTCCCAACCAGTAGACCAAACACACCTCGACAAGGTGAACGCTGAGGTCGAACGTAGAGCCTCCCTCCCGCCAGTTGAAGACCCCGATGATCCTCTGCCTCCCGTCACGTCTGACGAAGTGCAAGACATCATTAAAGGGTTCGAAACTCGTAAAGCCCCCGGTTCGGATGGTATCACCAATAAGGTGTACAAACTCCTCCCCGCCCACCTCATTCTGCTCATGACCGCCATCTTCAATGGCGCTCTGAGCAATAACATCTTCCCCCAAGCGTGGAAACAAGCCACGGTCATCGGTATCCCAAAGCCAGGCAAGCCCAAGGCTGAGCCCTCCAGCTACCGCCCCATCAGTCTGCTCAATGTTTTCGGCAAAATCTATGAGAGGCTTATTTATAGGCGTCTCAGGGACTTTGCCGAAGCAAAGAGCCTCATCCCAAATGAGCAGTTTGGTTTTCGAACTAAACACTCGTGCATCCACCAAGTCCACCGCATCGTCGAGCACATCAGCGCTGGTTTCCAGCGCGGTGCTTCGACAGGAGCGTTGTTCTTTGACATAGCGAAAGCGTTCGACAAGGTCTGGCACAATGGCTTATTATATAAGCTCTACCTCCTAGGTGTGCCAGACCGTCTCGTGCTCATCTTACGAGACTTTCTGTCGGATCGTACTTTCCGCTACCGCATCGAGGGCGCTCTCTCCCCCCCACACCCGATCCGTGCCGGTGTTCCCCAGGGTTCCGTCATATCCCCCTCATATTCACCCTGTTCACCAGTGACATCCCCATAAGTAAATCGGCTCAGTTGGCTCTTTTCGCCGACGACACGGCCATTTACTGTTCAGGTCACAGTCAGGACTCCATCGCCCGAAATCTCCAAACCTCCGCAAGCGCCCTAGGCGATTGGTTCCGGAAATGGAGAATCGAGGTCAACCCCGATAAGAGTCAGGCGGTACTCTTCTCGAAACCGCCCCGATTCACCCCCCCCTCCCCACCCCGATCTCTATGTATGGCAAGCCGATCCCTTGGGGTAAGCAAGCCAAATACTTAGGGGTCATTCTCGATCACCGACTCAACTTCAAAGAGCACATAAAGACGGCGCGTTCGCGCGCCGCTTTCGCTCTCGGTAGGCTCCACTCGTTACTGACTGCCCGCAGCAAATTGTCACTTAAGTGCAAATTGCGCCTCTACACCGCGGTCATCCGTCCAATCATGACCTACGCTTGTGTAAGTCTTCGCCCACGCCAATCCCCGCTACCTGCACAAAATGCAGACCCTCCAAAACCGTCTCCTCAGGAAGGTCACGGGAGCCCCCTTCTACGTCCGAAACGTGAACCTCCACGTTGATCTCAGACTCCCCACCGTCCATCAGTTCATGAAGCGCCTCTCCAAGCGCTTCTTCGACTCTGCTATTAAGCACCCCAATCCCCTGATTGTGGCGGCCTCCACTTACACTCCCTCCCGCATAAGCTCGATTCGCCGACCAAGGCATACCCTCACCACCCCCGACGATGCCACTACTCTCCTCCAGGAGAGTAGTAAGTCCACCAGTACTCTCAAGAAGTACAAGGCCCGTCATCCGTCCTTCCGCCCTCGCCGTCGAGGCCCGTCGCGACGCCCCGTAACATGCCCGCCCCGACCCTTGCTCGAGCCAGCCCGCGCCGCTGAGCCTGTAGTTCAAAATCAGTCCCTAATTAATTCCGATCCAGCCTGTCCCTTGCTGTCCTCTCCCAGCGACGCCCTAAGCCGAGGTCCGAACCCCACCGGGGGGTGCCCTTAGCGTGTAGTCGCTTAGTTTTTAAGCCCTGGCTGGAGGCCTCAATTTATTGTGGCATCCACAGGAAAGTCCGGTTAAGTAGTGACGACCTCTCAAGGTCAACTACGAGATGCCATGATCCAAAAAAAAAAACGACCGAGACAGTTTGGATAAAGCGATCGAAGTGAAAGCATCGAAGCGATATTCAAGTGCGACTTAGAGCGATCGATCAGTAGTGCAATTGTGTTTTGTAATTAGTGTGTTTGAGTTGTAATTAGTGTTGATTATTAAAGTGTCATTTTTTTGGTTATTAAATCGGCAGTTTTTATTGTCACGAACCCGAAGCTCGTAACAGTATATTATATGTTTATGATTTTTATTTCATTTCAGGTTGCCTACTGTACTTTCAAAATGTACATATATAATATTGTTCCGTAGCATCTCCATCTTTATGTCCAATATTGTACTTTGCATTGTTAAATAAAATTAATTGCTACAGATCAAGTGTACATTTTGTAACGTACTTTGTAGGCATGAACAACCACCCTCTATGTATAAACAGGGTGTACCAGAACGGTGTGGTCAAATTTATGGGTATGGTACAGACGATCGAACTGAACAATTTTCTCCATATGACCAAAATCTTAATCGAAAAAGTTGTTCAGTTTGATGGTCTGTACAACACCCGTAAATTTGACCACACCTTTCTAGTACACCCTGAATAGAATATATTCTCTATAATAAGCAGTATAATTGAGTATAGGTATGTATGTACCTATACGTGCCGATTAATTTAGGAGGACGATACCAGATGTCGCTTGAAATGACACTTACAAGGTTGCTTAAAAAATCCAGAGTGGGTTCTCTATTCCCAAATCATTACTATACTCTATGATGATAATCCATACAAAGATTTGCTCGAAAAGTTCACAGAAATAACCAAGCCGATGTCGTACAAAGAACACCTAGTCATAATACATACCATCACATAGAGACTACAGGCCCTCCCGTATTTTCCCGTGCTAGGCCGTTGCCACCGCATAGATATAAAATAGTACGAGAGGAATTTCGGTTAATGCAGGATTTATCTATATGTAGGCCGTCACTATAACTCGCTGCATCTTTGTCTGTCAAATAACGACGACTCTTCTTAATTATAGAATAATTAATTAAGAAAAGTTCTTGCCCTTAGTATGTATTTACATAGCAATAATTTGTAGTACTTATGTATATTTTGAGTGTGATGCTGTCAACGGATGTTTGACCTTTGTATTCATATTATCAATTGTTTTTATTGCAGCAAAGATGGGTAAAGCTGGACGAAAACCTATTGTTGAGAAATCAAAACAGAGAGAAGTTTTTATGAAATATGCCGACAAACTACTGGATGTTAAATTAAGAGACCCTATATTTGATACAATTGCAAGTGATTTGGATAATCTTATGACACCGGCAGGTCTTTACATGTCACTGAAAAGAAATTTCAGGGAGTTTCTAAAGACTGAATGTAAGCAGCAAACTGTATGTCCGTCCTCGTCATCTTTATCATCATCCTCAAGCAACAGCCCGAGAACCTCATCCAAAATATCACATTCTCATGTAGAGACCAATGAGCATCATAGTGAAAACGACACAAAAAACTTCAAGTTTGAATTAGATATCTATGACTGGAAAAAACTGCAACCATTAAATGTCTTGTATAAAAGAAATGACTTGAGAACATGTACTCCATTTAAAAAATATAAAATACTACCTAAGTACAAATGGGTGGATATTTTAAGAGAAAAGATTTGGCTCATTACTAGATTACCATGCACATGGAATTTCAGAAGTTACAAAGTCGAGTCTGAGCATCATATTTTAATAAAAGGTCAATGCAGTCAATGTAGCGCTCTTACAAAAATAGCGTGTCAAAAAATAACAGATAATATTATTGAAGGACAATGCCAAATCACAGTTGGAGAAAAAAAATAAAAAACATGATTCGAGAAAAAAATATAGAAGGAATGCATTGGTCAGACGTAAATTAGCGAAAAAGCTCAAACACGACTCAGCTTCTTTAGTTCATAAACAACTGGCAGCAAAGTTTTCTAAACAAGGAATTACAGATACTGCACCAGTAATCCCAACACTCAATGCATTGCGAAAAATTAAGTACGAAGAACGAAAAAGAATGTGGTTACACAATAACGTTATTCTGAGCATTCTTACGATGGCTGTGACCAAACCAATTTTTTTACGTGATATACACATTTTTCCTCGAATTCACATTTATTACTGGACTGATGATCAACAACAATACTGCAATGAATATCAATCTTGTTTTCAAAGATTAACTATCACTTTGGATGCTACAGGTTCAATCTTTCAACCTCTTAAGTTACCAAATGGTTATGAATTGAGTAAGAGACTTTTCTTGTACGTAATAATATTAATAAATCAATTTGATGTGTGTGTACCTTTATGTCAGATGATAACCGATTCACATGACACTGCGTCTGTTTCTGCATGGTTGTTACAGTGGTTGCAAAACGTTTGTTGTCATCCTGACGAAGTTATAACAGACGATTTGTCTGCGTTAGTAGCAGCAAATGTTAGAACATTCACTGATTTTACATGCGTGAAAGACTATTTACTTCGTTGTTTCAGTATTTTGAATGGAAATAAAGAAGAACCACCAAAAACATTTATTAGATTAGATACCAGTCATTTTATAAAGACTGTATAATTTTACTTGCTTCGAAAATGTTGACACAAAAATTAAAATGTATTATATTCATTGTATCCGCTACATTAAAGAATGTCAAGACTTTGCACTTGTAAAGGAAATCATTACTAAAATGATAAAACATTGCCTATATCAAAATGATTTTGAAAACGATGATTCAGGTTTGAAGGAGAGCAAGCAAAACCTTGACAATTTGTTAAACAGTCATAAGTGTGCTGATTTTAAAAACGTTAATCAAAATAAAGAATTTGAATATAATCAAATTGTCTTCGATGATGCGATGCCGACGTTCGAGACATTGTCGCATGGTTCGATCTGTTGGTAGAAAACGAAAAAAAAAGCAACCCTGCAAATTCCTATGTTGGTAAAAGTATAGTTGGTAGTAGGTATTTGAATTTGAAAATATAATAAAAATGATATGGGTCCCGCCTGCTTTCAACTTTTATTTAATTTAAAATGGGCTTGTTTTTAGCTTTTTAGTTTTTTACCGCAGTCGGATTTTTTATTTTTTTAAATAACTTTTTTTATTTCCAGCTTTTTAGTTTACAAAATAAATGTGAAAGATTTCGCAGACAATTTAGTTCTTGGTACGTGTTTAAATGTTGTATATATTTTTGTAATCACCTTTTAAAACCCTTTTGATACCCCACTCGATACGTTTTGAAAAAAAAAATTTGAAAAAAAATTAATATGGCGTCCAGTAGTCGCCATATTGAATTTTCACTAACGTCATGTCTTCAGTGACACTCGCCGGACTAAAAGGAATCGATTAACGTGTGAATCATAAAAATCGGCCTAGGCTTTTGGTCTGTATAGTGCTTCAAAGGAACATATAAACATACATACATAGGCTGATGAACAAATTACCACTCCTTTGCGTCGCGCAGTCGGGTAAAAAAACAAATCCAACAAAAACAAAAAGAATTATACACTTCTGGACACATCTATTGGCCCACCTTGTATTTTCAGTTTCGTTTGGTCCTAGCTAAAATTTTATATTAGGTAGAGCAAAAAGTTTTTATGCAGTTTTGAACCTGGCACATTCACAATTTCATTCAATAGTCTTTTTTTGAATTTCGAACACAGAATTTAAAGAAACAAAAGACAATTTGGAGCCTGTTTGTTGATATCAAACAATCGAATACTAAGAAAACTTGGTTTTATTGGTTTACTTGAATTTAATTCTTGAAAAAGTGATTGATATCTTTGGTTTTGCAACAAACATTACTTATTCTTAACATTAAGGTGAGGTTCTATCAATAATCTATGGATACTTCACCTGAAGTCGCCGCCCAAGCTGTGGCACTTATCCAGGCCGGACACAGCCAAAGAAACGTGAGTGCTCAACTTAATTTAAGTCGATCTTCGGTCCGAAATGTTTATCGGAGGTACCTAGAGACTGGCGGCTTTGTTCGTCGCCAAGGAAGGCCACGATCTCGGGTCACAACTGAAAGGCAGGATCGATTCATCGTGACGACCAGCTTGAGAAATCGTCACCTTACTTACCTCCATTGAGATACAAAACCAACTTCGCGACTTCCACGGAGTATCTGTGAGCGCTCTGTTATACCTTGATAATGTTAGTGGAATGGCTGACCGCCATCCAGACTTGCCTAGTCAGCATTTAGCAACTTAGAAGCATTCCCATTCGGTTTGTAAGGGCAGTTCAGCTTGAAACTCGGTACGGGTCGGAGGTCCCAAAATCTTACTATTTCCATATTACTTAATTATTTCTAAATCCAAGTTCTTAATCTAATAAACTCTGTTTCCAGTTTATTTAGTTTCTTTTTTTTAAAAACTAATTTTTGAAACCTCGTATAATATTTGGTGGCAGCGGTGGGATACGAAATCCCCTACCCGAATACGTCTCTGAAATAAACCTGAAAGTGCCAGTGAAACATAATCGTTCTAAAAGTGCTCTAAATTAAGTGATTTACCAAATCAACACTGTGTTGTGTATGTGTATATATACAATAAATCAAAGTGCCTGATCAACACCCTGTCTTGTGCGCTCGCCCTGCGACCGAGACCGGATTTCACCCTCTGCTGGTGCAGAGGTCTGATACGACTGCTGTTCTGCTGGTTACCGCTGGAGAAGCGGTCACGATGATCCTGAGTATCCTCATGATGACGGCGTTCCTGTGAGTGATCTAAGAAATACTAACTACTATATCCAAGGAAGAATACCAGAATTAACTCAGAGCTACTTTATTTCACTTCTATGTAGTAATTTCTATTGTTCATTATTCCTAATACATTGTAACTGATAAGGACCTTACGGTAAGGCAAATGTACATTTTGTTTAGACTACGCGTTTCGATTACGCGTCTATATCACTGAGTCGCTTCTACGAAGTAGCTTAAGGTGGAGACGATTTCTTATAACTAATTAGTTTATAAATAAACATTTTATTTTGTAAAATCGAATCATGGCTTCCAAATCTGAAACAAAGGAGGAAAGTTCCAGTAACTCTAAGAGTACAAAGGTGGAAATCGACGAAAAAATAGAACTTGGCATTTTATTCAAATTCATTAAGCCATTCGATGGCTCCAGGGAAAAACTAAATCCCTTCATTGCGAATTGCCAGAGCGCCTTTAATACTGCTACAAAAACCCAGAAACCTATTTTATTTAAGTTTATTCTAAGTCAATTAATAGATAAAGCTGAAACTACATGCAGTGTCAAAGAGTTCGAATCCTTTGAGCAATTCATCGAGTTCTTAAAGCAGCAATTTGGGGAAAGGAAGCACTATGCTCACCTACTCACTGAACTTCAGGACTGTAAGCAGAACTCTACTGAAACGGTTAACCAGTTTGCATTAAAAATAGAAACATGCTTAGCGAAACTACTTACAGAAATAAATATTTCTATTCCGACGAAAAAGAAAACGGAATTAGCAGGACGCGTAGCTGCGATGCAAGATCTTGCACTTCATACCTTCATAATAGGACTCTTGCCAAGGGTATCGCAAGTTGTTAGATGCCGCAATCCAGACTCGTTAAACTCCGCTATAAACTTCGCAGTTGAAGAAGAAAAAATCATCTCTAGTATTTATAAAAGATCTAATACTTACTCCAATAATGATAAATACAAAAATACGAACTCTCGCCGTGACTTCCAGTCACCACGTTCTCCAACTCCGCGAAATCAGCAACCCGATCATTCAAAAGCAGTAAATACCAACGACATGATATGCCGCTACTGCAAAAACATAGGTCACACTATTGAAAATTGTCGCAAAAGACAATACAACAATAGCAGAAACCAATCTGCTGCTTCTACTTCAGACGGTCGTCAACCAACCCGCAAGGTTTTTAACATAAATCAGGACAAGGAAGATAAAACCGACGAAGTCGACCAAAACCATTTAAACGAGTAAAATTTCCCGAACGGTGTCGCGCGGGAAATTCGTCCTACTATATCAAAGCCGATGCCTCTATTCTCACTGTATCCTCTGAATCACGTACTAAATCCACTGAATCCTCTGAATCACGTACTAAATCCTCTGAATCTACTACTAAATCCACTGAATCCTCTGAATCACGTACTAAATCCTCTGAATCTACTACTAAATCCACTGAATCCTCAGAATCACGTACTAAATCTACTGTTGCTATGAAACCAATTACCAATTCCACTGAATCCGCTGTTTCTACCAAATCTCTACCTAAATCCTGTAAATTACCAAATTCTAAAGCAAAATCCACCGACTCTATTCTCATTGCAAACCCCCACTTTTCATCTTCGGATAACTTGCCAAACCTGAAACAAAACACAAATGTTAAAATCTATAAAATAAATAAAAATACAGAAAAAAGATACTTACCTCACGTAATAATCAATACCTCCGTCGCCGACAGGCCTTTATCCTTCCTAATTGACACAGGATCCTGCATAAGCCTGCTGAAATTAGATGCCATGTCCAAAGTCCCAAAGTTAAGCGATGATATAATAATCCTCAAAGGAATTGATCCTGGAAGTGAAACAACTCCAACTCTAGGCAGCTTCAAAATGCAAATATTCAAAAAATATGACAAACCTTATGCCCATGAATTTCACGTTGTGGAGGACATCAGCCTAAGTTTCGATGGCATCATAGGCAACGACCTCTTGAAAAACCTAGGCTGTCAAATCGACTATTGTCAGGAAACCTTACAAATAGACGATGACCAAATAAAATTAAAATTCGCTGAACCATTATATAACATTCCACCTCGCACGGAAACTGTAATTGAATGCACAGTAAGTAACCCAAATATAAGAGAAGGCACGATAATAGACCAACATATCTCTCATGCAATATTAGTTGCCAATTGCATCGTTAACGTCAAGGAAAATAATCGTATTAACATCACAGTTGTTAACGTCTCTGAAGAGCCCGTCGTACTTCAATCTAACCTTAATCTAACACTAGAACCTCTAGACATTCAAGCTTGCTTGAATCCTCATGCAACATTGCCTCTTACTAATGCCTCTGCAAGAACTAACGAAGTTCTCAAACATCTCAGGACTTCTCACCTAAACGAAGAGGAATCTAACGCCTTATTAAAAGTCTGCACGGACTTTTCTGACATCTTCCACCTTCCAAACGATCAGCTCACATATACTACAACTACCGAACATAATATCAGAACAAATACAGATATCCCCATTCAAACTAAATCCTATAGATTTCCTGAATGTCACAAAAAGGAAGTCGAAAATCAAATTAACAAAATGCTAGAACAAAACATAATAACACCTTCTAATTCACCATGGTCCTCACCCATTTGGGTAGTACCCAAAAAGCTGGATGCTTCGGGACAACGCAAATGGCGAGTCGTTATTGACTACAGAAAACTCAATGACGTTACTATTGGGGAAACATATCCCATTCCACAAATAACAGAAATTCTAGATCAGTTAGGGAAAAGCCAATATTTCACAACTTTAGATTTGGCTTCAGGCTTCCATCAAATTCCAATATCCGAGCAAGACGCTCCTAAAACAGCCTTTTCCGTACCTCAGGGTCATTTTCAATTTACAAGAATGCCATTTGGCCTAAAAAATGCCCCTTCAACCTTTCAAAAACTAATGAACACATGTTTATGCGGACTTCAAGGCTCACGTTGCTTTGTTTATTTAGACGATATTGTAGTGTACTCCCCTGACTTACCAAATCACATTCAAAATCTATCCGCTGTTTTCAATAGGCTCAGGAATTATAACCTAAAACTCCAACCAGATAAATGCGAGTTTCTATGCAAAGAAGTCGCTTATCTTGGTCACCTAATCAATAAAGATGGTGTACAACCAAATCCAAGAAAAGTCAAATGTATCACTGACTTCCCGGTACCAAAATTCCCAAAAGACGTGAAATCTTTTCTTGGACTTGTATCTTACTACAGACGTTTCATACCTGACTTTTCCAAACTCGCAAAACCTTTAACATCCCTCCTCAAAAAGGATACACCATTCAATTGGAACAATGAACATCAACTAGCTTTCGAAAACTTAAAAAATAAATTAGTAACGTCACCAGTGCTAGCATATCCCGATTTTTCTAAACCCTTCATTCTTACCTGTGACGCTTCTAATTTCGCAATTTCTGCTATCTTATCGCAAGGTCCGATAGGAAAAGACCGCCCAATTGCTTACGCGTCTCGAACACTCAACAAAGCTGAATGTAACTACAGCGTTACTGAAAAGGAATGCCTAGCCATTATCTTTGGAACTAAAGCCTTTCGCCCCTACCTTTACGGAAATCGATTCACCATAGTCACAGATCACAAACCCTTGCAATGGTTATTTAACTGTAAAGACCCTGGTTCTAGGCTAGTACGCTGGCGACTCAAATTAGAGGAATTTGACTATGATATTATATACAAGAAAGGGAAAATTAATACTAACGCTGATGCATTGTCTCGATTTCCGGTTAACCCTATTCAAGGAAAACCTCCGCCAACCTCTGACCCTCTACTACTAGATCTTGACACTGAATTTGATGACCTCTTGGAGGACCCTCTTATAATTCTACCATCTCCTATTCCATTTTCCTTCGATAATAATGACCTACTAAATCAAGAAACAAACACCGACTCTAAAGTGTTACAAGATCCTATACCACAAGCTGAACCAACACTACCTCCAGATCTCATAGATCTAGGGCCGAACTTACCTTATCTTGATATTAGCCCTGACAGTGCCGATCTCAACCTTGACTTTGACTCCTTACAAATCCCTTCGCCAAATGAGCAATCAAATTTAAATGACGATAATTATTCTCAATTTCTAAAGTCAATTACAAATAAGCAAAATATCTGCAACACAATTCTAAAGGAACACAACGAAAATCTCTTAAAAACAACCTGCAAAATAATATTGATTCCTACATCTATAGATTTAGACGAGTCGAATCCTTACATCTCCGAAATTCTCCTAAATTCCGGCAACCAAGACGAAATCCTTAACTCTGAAAAAGAATTATACCGCTTTCTAAAAACAAAGTATGACAACAAGACTGTCTACTTCATCTTCACAAAAGTTCACCACTTTGACGAATCATCTTATCCCGCTATCTACGATACTCTGAAACAAGTAAGAAACGATATCCTGAATTCTGAACAAACAACAGACATTGCTATCTCCGATTTCAAAAACCCATTTGACCATCACTCCTACACAAAAATTTACAATATCCTAACTCACATTTTTAACAATACAAAAATTCAAATTCATGTTTACCTAAATAAAACAATATACCCTACCCTGAGCGAGAGACCTAAAATCATGCGTGAAAACCATGATATTCCTACAGCCGGGCACTTAGGGTCGACACGAATGTATAACAGAATCCGAGAACAATTCTATTGGAAGGGCATGCGAAGTGACATAGAGGACTATGTCAAGAAATGTAAATTATGTCAGGAAAATAAAGCACTGAGAAAATTAAATAAAGCTCCAATGGAGATCACTTCTACATCCACAGCCCCGTTTCAGAGAGTGGCATTAGATATAGTAGGACCCTTACCCGAATCTGGTTCCGCCAAACTAAAGTATATTCTCACCTTACAAGATGACCTAACAAAATATTCTATCGCTTATCCTATACGTAGTACGACCGCCGAAGAATCTAGTGATTGTCTTATCCACTTTATATCACTATTTGGAATTCCTAAATCCATTCTAACTGACCAAGGTACTAACTTTACGTCCGAGCTTTTTAAAACTACTTGCCAATTTCTTAAAATCAAACAATTATGGTCATCACCTTATCACCCTCAGACACAAGGAGCTTTAGAACGCAGTCATTCAACTCTCAAAGAATATTTAAAATCCTTCGTAAACGAAAACCAAGATAATTGGCCTACTTATGTGTATACAGCTATGCTAACCTATAATACAACAGAACATTCAACTACAAAATTTACTCCCTATGAGTTAATATTCGGTCACAAACCCTTTATTCCTAATTCTATTTATGAAAATGAACGTAATACAACATATTCAGATTATATTAAAATGTTACAACATAAATTTAAATACACCAGAGAAAAAGCTCTGGAAAATATACTAAAATCCAAAGAATCTTCTAAATCCTATTATGATTCGAATACCAAATCACCACCACATTACAAAGCTGGTGACTACGTCTACCTTAAAGCTCACCTAAGGCTCAAAAAGGCACTCTCACCTATCTGGAAAGGACCATACAAGATCATCAAAGTTCACGATAATAACACAGCTACACTCCTTATCAACAGACGTCATGTGACTCATCATTTCGATCAAATGAAACCCGCGGTAGCTGAGGACCCTGTGTTATTATTAGAAATCGATTAGGATAAAAATTAGGTATAGTTAATTATTAGCACGTAAGTATTAGTTAGTAATTATAATAGGTCTTTAACGTAATTTAATAAATTTTATTCATTCTATTTCAGCGCCTCGGTCAATGCGCATCAAGACCTTATCAAGCCACTTCCTTCTAGTTCCGGTATATACTTCGATAGCCTAGGAAAACTTAAAGCAATTAAAGGAAAATTAAATATTATTGGTCATGTAAACATTTCCCTTATAAGTCCTCATCTTACTAACCTCAATGATATCCTTGGTATAGTCAAGAAAACATGTCAAAAATCGAGCAACCTTCAATGTGAAAACATACTATCTCCACTTACAGTTCGATACAACGATATTAAACGCGAGTTCGATTCTATTTCACATTTAATGTCAAAACGTAGTAAACGTTCAGCATGGTTCGGCGGAATAGGCACCGTTTTCAAACATGTTTTCGGCACTCTAGACGAAGATGACGCATCAAAATATGATTCCGCGATTGAATCCATTCAAAATCACGAGAAAAAGCTCGCGGAACTAATGAAAGAAAACATCTTAATTACTACTTCTACTCTGGAATCTTATAAACAAACGATTAATAAATTAAAAGATAATGAAGTTTCACTTAAAAATACTTTAAGTCAACTTATATTACAATTAAATAATATCACAGAAACTTCTACAATCCTAATATCTGAAACAAAAATCCATTCCATACTTGCTAACCTCGAAAGCTCTCTACTAGCATTGTCGTTTCAGCTTGAAGACATAACAAATGCTATCATGTTGAGCAGTCAAAACATCCTGCATCCAAACATAATAAGTCCGGCGCAGTTATACAACGAACTCGTCGATAACGACCGGTACCTACCTAGAGATACTGGAATTCCTATAGCGCTAAGTCTAGATAATATCCATTTAATATTAAGCATATCTGAAGTCGCATGTTACTATTATAAAAACAAACTTGTATTCGTCTTACAAATTCCTTTAGTTACTAACGACGAATTTAACTTGTATCATAATTTAGCATTACCGACCCCTCACGGGTCAGATAATCCAAATACTTTTAGTTTAATTTTACCTTCTAGTTCGTATATTGCTATTTCTAAGGATAAGCTAAGCTTTTGTAATCTAGATAACCTAGATAAATGTAAAACAATAAGCTCTGAGTTCTTTCTGTGTGATATACCTACGGTACTGTTGACAAACAGCAATCCTACGTGTGAAAGTGAACTATTAACAAAAACTATTAGTGCTATTCCCACGCAATGTGAAACCAAAACGATTGTCGGCGAATTAGACATTTGGAAACCACTCATAAACAATCAGTGGATTTTCGTGCAATCTCGTTCAAGTAAAGTGTCAATGGATTGTGATAACTCCGAATTACGCGAAATCATAGTGTCCGGAACCGGTATATTACGAATCCCAAACCAGTGTACAGTATACACAAAAAGTGCGAGACTTATATCATCTAAGGACGAAATTAATATAGACATTCCTATTCCTAGTTTTGACTTTAGCATTATCAACGATTCTTGTTGTAAAATAGATACTAAGACTACTAGTTTAAATAACAATCGAGCCCCTATTTTACTACAAAATATAAATTTGGATGATCTAACTATAAATAAACAAAATGACAAAATATTTACAGATTTAAATAAAATAATTGATGAAGAACCTATTCTAGTAAAATACGGGACACATTATTCTATATTAACCGTGTGTATTTTAATAATAGTAATATCTTTTATAATATATAAGTTGTTTAAGATTATTTCTAAACATAGATCTAAGTTCTATATCTCTTGTATTAAACCGACGACCCATACCGATGACGATGTCAATGACCATAATATCAGTATTGAACCTGAAAACTCTGCAATTCCATTGCCTAGATTACGAGAAATTGTATAAATTCCTGAATTTCGGCTTTTATCCCCGAATTTCAGTCTTTTGGGGGGGGCTGTTATACCTTGATAATGTTAGTGGAATGGCTGACCGCCATCCAGACTTGCCTAGTCAGCATTTAGCAACTTAGAAGCATTCCCATTCGGTTTGTAAGGGCAGTTCAGCTTGAAACTCGGTACGGGTCGGAGGTCCCAAAATCTTACTATTTCCATATTACTTAATTATTTCTAAATCCAAGTTCTTAATCTAATAAACTCTGTTTCCAGTTTATTTAGTTTCTTTTTTTTAAAAACTAATTTTTGAAACCTCGTATAATAGCTCGAACTGTTCGGAGAAGGTTAAAAGAACGCGATATGGTACCACACAAGCCAGCTAATGGGCCCAAACTAACGCGAGACCACCGAACAGCGCGCCTTCATTTCGCACGCAGTCATTTAAATTGGACACAGCAAGATTGTAGCCGTGTACTCTTTTCTGATGAGTCTAAAATTGTGTTACATGGCAATGATGGAAGGAAGAAGGTCTACCGACGTAAGGGAGAGCGTTTCGCACAATGCTGCTTTGAAGAGAGGGTTACTTATGGTGGTGGCTCATGGACTGTCTGGGGCGGTATATCCGCGAGCGGCAAAACTCAACTTGAGGTTGTTACAGGACCACGGCTGCCAACATTAAATGCTGAAAGGTGAATGTACCTTTCAGCATTTAATGTTGGCAACCGTGAGTGCTTAGAACCTCACGTGATACCATACGCGGACTATGTGGGCCCAAATTTCCTTTTTATGCATGATAATGCAAGAGCCCATGCGGCCGGCATCATCAGGTAATATCTTCGGGATGTGAACATCACAGTTATGGACTGGCCAGCCAGAAGCCCAGACATGAACCCCATTGAGCACAGGTGGGACGAGCTAAAAAGACGTGTTAGGGCTCGTCAGCCAGTTGCCCAGACGATGCAGGAGTTGAAAACTGCCATAGAAGAGGAATGGGAGATGATCCCTCAAAATTTCATAGAGCGGTTGATAAACAGATGTAGATGTAGATGCCCATGGAGGCAACACGCGTTATTAAATTAAACCTTTATTTGATAAAACATGTTTTTTATTCAAAAATCAATTGCCTTTAACAAGGCGCATATCCGACTTGTTAGGCGTAGCTCCATGTCGTATGGTATTCTGAATTCAAATTTAAAACAATACGATCGAAAAAGATGGTAAAATGTATCAGGTTTAAAACTGCATCAACAGTTTTTGTTCAATCTAGCAATCATATTTTGGTAGGGGCCATCGAAACCTAAACTCTAAGGTGGGCCAATAGATGTGTCCAGAAGTGTATTTTTCCAATGATTCTATATTTAGTGATAGACCATCCTATTTGGAGAACTGGCGAGGAGAATCGAATACACACATAGTCGCCTGAAAAAAGATGATGAAATAATGATGAATGATGTATTTATAAGAAACGGGAATTTAGCTTTGAAGGAAAGCTCAGGTTATTTCAATACATGTGCCTTCGATTCGGCATTTTATTTGATAGGTCAAGCATGTATTAGAAGTTCAGCTTTCAAAAGCTTTTTGAGTAAATTAAAAGGAGATTGTGTCATTAATTACATTTTTAGGCGATTATCACACTGCCACGCATCACGCTGCATCTTGCGTGACTGCGTGTCTTAACGTTACTTGTAAGTATCTCCGTTTGTATAGAAAACACGCACAGTCCAACACACTGAAAACGCAACCACGCGCGTTCATGCGGATCACGCGCATACACGCGGAGAAACATGCACCCCCGCGCGTAGGTGCAAGGCGAGACGCAAGGTATGGCACACCGAATCCCTCAGTGCCGCGCGTGATTTTGAATGGGCGTGACGTGTGTGACATAGAACGGCGAATAAATGAGAGCCGCCGTGCGTGAATCTACAAAACGCACCTACGCGCGTGAGTGCGCAAAAAACCCGCACGATGATGCAGATCTGCACTCCCGCAGGAACGGGCGTAGGTGCGTCGACACGCAATATGCAGCATGATGCGGGGCAGTGTGAAAACTGCCTTATGCTTTTGAACGGAGCACATGATATAATTTACAACTGTAGATCCGAAATAACAAAAACTTTTTTCCAAAATAAAGACTGCAGTTGCAATGTAGCTTACATATTTGAAAAAATATTTATAAAATATTTTACAAGTGCTCAATGCTTAAAAACATGTACAAATTGTAATTACATACAATTAAAAAGAGACCTAGTATTTATTTTAATTAACCTCGATATTTTAAAGTTATTTGGAATAACAAGTTTAGAAGAAGCAATTTGTTTTGATGAAAAAAATAACACTATGTGTCAAAAATGTGACACACAGTTGAAAGGTGAACTTAAGTTAGGCGAAATCATAACATTTGATTTAAACGGAACTGCAGACTCAGTTTTACTCACTGAACTGCCGATTACTATTAATATTAAGGATCATTATTATTTCTTAGTTGGTACTATAGAATTTATACCAGGCACAAAAATAGGCCACTATAAATGTCATTTTTTACTTAACAATACATTTTATTGTTACGACGACAATTCTTTTAAAATTGAAATAAGTACCTCTAAGAAAATATGTCTACATTCTGTGTCATATATTATGTCAGTTAAGTAATTTATAAATATTATGTTAGTTTATTAAGATTTTACGTTTACCTTGTTGACTTTTATTACTTGATTTTTTTGCCTTTGTGTTGTGTGCACGACCACGGTTAGCCGCAATACGTAACTTTTAATTTAAAATCCTTATGTACAAATCAGTTTAAAATAGCTTATGTTTATCGTAATAGAGTATATAAAATGTTACGTTAAGAAGTTGAACACTCCAGCCACTAGAGGCGCCACTAGTACCTTGATGTTAATAAGCTTAAATGCTGGGACCCTTTACCGTAAGGAGGACCCAATTTGTAAATTGATTATTTTAAGGTGAAGGTTTAAATGACTGATTTTGTATATGTAATAAAGAATCATTAGTCCTAAGAGTAGATAATAAGATACCATTGTAAAAGCATCATATAATAAAGTTAGGGCTAGTTTTAAGTTTTCCATACAAAAGGGCACCCACGCTCTGATTGGTCAAGGGGCGGGACCTTAGTAGGACTTTAGTGCCGTGTGCAAAACTGGAGAGCAATGATTGGCTCCGCGGAAAATTGCTTAGTGCCGTGTGCAAACTTCCGACTCCTTGATTGGTCAGAGCGTTAAGAAATAAACTATAAAAAAGGGGCACCCTCGGTGTTCCGACACATCCCGCCAGTCGAAGACCCTGATGATCCTCTGCCTCCCGTCACGCCTGACGAAGTGCAAGACATCATTAAAGGGTTCGAAACTCGTAAAGCCCCCGGTTCGGATGGTATCACCAATAAGGTGTACAAACTCCTCCCCGCCCACCTCATTCTGCTCATGACCGCCATCTTCAATGGCGCTCTGAGCAATAACATCTTCCCCCAAGCGTGGAAAGAAGCCACGGTCATCGGTATCCCAAAGCCGGTTACAGAACTTAGCGATGGAAAGTTCAAAACCCTCATCAAACGTGTCCTTATCAAAAAAGCATATTATAAGATTAAAGACTACGTTGAAGACAAGCTAGTCTGGCAATAATTCCTTCTGCACATGTGGCTTCCCTGGCTTCTCATTAACGGCATAACTATGTAAATGTCTATTAACTGCTCTCAAATTACGATGTTTAATTTTTATTTAATTATTATTATTATTTTTACATACTTTTTGACATAATTTCTTTATTATTTGACATTATATACTTTTTGACATAATTTCTTTATTAATTGACATTGTATACAGACACTTGAAATTTTTCACCTCTTTATTAGTGGTTTTATGGAGAATCATAACACTTGGTTTTAGTAGGTTTTTATTATTATTTTTCTTTTTTTATTATCTATCCTTTTGATAGATTCTTATTTTGTAAATGTGAGGACTTTGTAGGCCTTATAGACTTTAGATCTGTAGACCATTTTCTATTTTATCAAGTACTTGGTACTTGTTGACAGGCCTGCGCTGTCCTTCCATACCTACTTACTGTAATCTGGAAACATTGTAAAAGCCAATTATTTTTAAAAAGAGTAACCATGGAGTTTCTTGCCGGTTCTTCTCCATAGGAAACGACCAATTGGAACCGTGCACCTAGCTTCTGACGTTTCATAAGTGCCCATGTAGGTTTATGTGAAATAAAACATTTTGATTTTTTTTGATTTTGATTTTTGAAAGCCAGGCAAGCCCAAGTCTGAGCCCACCAGTTACCGCCCCATCAGTCTGCTCAATGTTTTCGGCAAAATCTATGAGAGGCTTATTTATAGGCGTCTCAGGGACTTTGCCGAAGCAAAGAGCCTCATCCCTAATGAGCAACTTGGTTTTCGAACTAAACACTCGTGCATCCATCAAGTCCACCGCATCGTCGAGCACATCAGCGCTGGCTTCCAGCGCGGTGCTTCGACAGGCGCTTTGTTCTTCGACATAGAGAAAGCATTCGACAAGGTCTGGCACAATGGCTTACTATATAAGCTCTACCTTCTAGGTGTGCCAGACCGTCTCGTGCTCATCTTACGAGACTTTCTGTGGGATCGTACTTTCCGCTACCGCATTGAGGGCGCTCTCTCCCCCCCACACCCACTCCGTGCCGGAGTTCCCCAGGGTTCCGTCATATCCCCCCTCATATTCACCCTGTTCACCAGTGACATCCCCAAAAGTAAATCGGCTCAGTTGGCTCTCTTCGCCGACGACACGGCCATTTACTGTTCAGGTCACAGTCAGGACTCTATCGCTCGCAATCTCCAAACCTCAGCAAGCGCCTTAGGCGATTGGTTCCGGAAATGGAGAATCGAGGTCAACCCCGATAAGAGTCAGGCGGTACTCTTCTCGAAACCGCGCCGATTTACCCCCCCCCCCCCCCTCCCCACCCCGATCTCTATGTATGGCAAGACGATCCCTTGGGGTAAGCAAGCCAAATACTTAGGGGTCATTCTCGATCACCGACTCAACTTCAAAGAGCACATAAAGACGGCGCGTTCGCGCGCCTCTTTCGCTCCCGGTAGGCTTCACTCATTACTGACTGCCCGCAGCAAACTGTCAGTTAAGTGCAAATTGCGCCTTTACACCGCGGTCATCCGTCCAATCATGACTTATGCTTGTGTAGTCTTTGCACACGCCAATCCTCGCCACCTGCACAAAATGCAGACCCTCCAAAACCGTCTCCTCAGAAAGGTCACGGGAGCCCCCTTCTATGCCCGAAACGTGAATCTCCACGTTGATCTCAGACTCCCCACCGTCCAGCAGTTCATGAAGCGCCTCTCCAAGCGCTTCTTCGACTCTGCTATTAAGCACCCCAATCCCCTGATTGTGGCGGCCTCCAGTTACACTCCCTCCCGCATAAGCTCGATTCGCCGACCAAGGCATATGTGAAGGACAGAGTGTATTTCTCCGATTGCCCAACGGTTGCCGAGATGGAACAGCGTGTTAGATCGGTTTTCGCATCAATAACACCGACGATGGTGCGAAATGCCACACAAGCCATATCCCGACGAGCGAGGTTGTGTATTTAGCAAGGCGGAGCACACTTTGAGCCGTTTCTGTAAATTTGACGTTTATTATGAAAAAGTAAGTGTTCGTTCAGGTTGTTTCGTTAGGTTAGGTCTTTTAAAATTTTGTCGTTCCGCGAATTAGGTAGAAATGTAGGTACATTCTGCGTAGTTTACTCTTTAATTTTACTGAAATAGACCCTTGCACATCAGTGAAAATAATAATATTTTCTTATTTTTTGGGGTATGTTATACAGCGTTACTACGGTTCTTAAATATTGTGAATGAACTCGTTATAAGGCCCCATTTAACCTCCTTTCGGCTTTACGGGCAGTTTTGTAACACCCTGTATAGTTATTCTCTATTTACCAGATTCTGACCATTTTGAGTGGTACCCCCTACATTGTCAAACCGCGATACTTGTACTTGCACAATTCATGAAAATATGGACATTCAACTTGCTGTTCTGAAAAAGGCAAATATTTTGACAAAAGTGAGCAATGAGGAGAAAAACTCAAAAGTCGACATAGATGTCGCTAGCATCGACTCTGCCTTGTAGAGTTTATGTTGACGTTTACGTGAATTTGCTAATGCTGTTTTCGAATAATTTTATTTCTATAATATATTCTTTTTAAACTATTTCACAATTAAAAGTGGAGTTACGTAAAAGAAATGCATCAACAGCAGGGACAAAAGCAGTTTTGAATTGAGAGGTAAGCAATAAATAATTTTAAGGTTATATTTAGACTTGTGTAAGTAATGCGATTGTTGCATTACGCGTCATATAACCCGACCGCGTACTGTATCATTACCTATTACTCGACCAAATTAAGCATTGCACATGACACTCAAACATGACGCGCGGCACCACAGGACACTATCGCGGCGCGCTGTTCGGTCCGGTGTTCGTATTATCTCGGTAATTTTCGCTATGTGTGCAAGTGAGAAGGAGTGAACTATTATTTAGAACTGTATGATTCAGGTAATAAGGTTTACGTTTTATTGACACCACGGACTGCCTAGTAGGTACGTGATGTTTTAAATCATGACTATCGCACTGTATGTCATGTCATGTATTACAGTAATTCTTGGTACTGTTAAGGTGGCGGTTCGCGCCGCGACAGAGACGGGAGACGAGACAGGAGACTGAGACCAAAGACAGCGACCATTACTTGACGTTAGGCAATATATACGCGACAGTTCGCGAGTGAGACAGAGACAGGAGACCGAGACGCGAGACAGGAGACAGCGAGACGGTCGCTGTTCCGGACCAGTAGTGTCTCGTGTCGCGCTTGTGAAAGCACACGTGTTTAGGTTTAAAAATGAGTTTTTGTGATGAAGACAGTGAGACTCTGATTGAACTAATCAGACAGCATCCTCCGCTATACAATGCACAGTTAGACTCCTACAGAGATGAATTTGAAGGATAATATTTGGAAAAGCATAGCTGAAAGCATAAATAAAACAGGTGAGTTATTCTTATTTTATTTATTTTGCATAAAATTAATATTTGGAAGGAAACATAAGAAAAGGTGGAGTGGAATCAGCTCAAACAAGCCGTGTGACATGTTGTTCTTGCCAGTCTACTGCTCCTTGCTGTGACGTGAAGTAATTTGTTAATTTTACTCTAATATCGAGTCCGTTGCTGTTCGAAAACCCTCCTGTTCCACGTAATGAAACAAAATTTGAAGGCAAATTTTCTTCTTCTCGGTTCCATTGGTGTACGGGCATTTGAGCAGATTCCAAAAATCCATCTCTTAATAGGTTATGCATGCAACAGACAACCAAAATCATGTCGGTGCATGTTTCTGGCGCTATTCCAATAGGAGTGTAAAATACTCTAAACACCTGAGACAGCAAACCGAGCGCGTTTTCCGATACTCGTCTCGCACGACAAAGTCGGTAGTTAAATATTTCTTTGCTTAAATCGTTTTTTGCAACTCTTCTAGCGTAAGGTTTCATCATAAAAGTATCAAGACTAAATGCTTCATCTCCAACTAAAAAATGTGGTAATATTATGTTCGAATTTGGTAGATTTTTTGGTTCTGGAAAATTAAATTCATTTCTCATGATTTGTTTTCCCATTGTAGACTTTTGGAATATTCCACTATCTCCTTCTTTGCCATAAGAGCCGACGTCTACTGCAATGAACTTGTAATTATGGTCTACAATAGCCAAAAGAACAATTGAGTAAAACTCCTTATAATTAAAATACAACGACCCACTATTTTCAGGGGCTCTTATTCTTACGTGCTTCCCATCAATAGCACCTGTGCAATTGGGGAATTGCCATTTATCCCAAAATCCTTCAGATACAAGCCTAAAATCACTTTCTTTTGGAACAGGCATAAAAATTGGCACCAAAACAGTCTTTAAATGTTTTAACACCTCTTTGACTATTTGTGAAATATAAGAAGGTGATATACGAAATTCGAATGATAGCGAAGCATATGTTTCTCCAGTCGCCAGGAATCTGAAAAAAAAAAATATTATTATTTATTACAGATTCGGAATGCCGTAAAAAATGGAAACTGATCAGGGACTCTTACAACAGATATAAGCGCAAACAAAAACAATCGACGGGATCTGCAGCACCAGCTAAAAATTCAAAGTGGCAGTTTTATGAACGCTTAAGATTTTTAGAAAACACACCATCAGAACGGCAAAGCTGCACCAGTGTAGAACAAGAACAGCAAAGCTCCGCCAGTGAAGAAAAAGAAGTTACTAATACCTCCCCAGGAGTAGAACATGCAGATACTCCTCACGAAGCTGCAGACACGTCAGTACATAACACTCCTTCAAAGGAGTTACCAGGCACTTCTAAATCTACACAAGAGAAATCTAATATACCAAGTAACAGTTCTGCCAAGAATACAAAGAGAAAGAGACCAAAAGAAGATGAATTTATAAAATTTATGAAGGACAGACAGGAAAACCGAAATAGACAGCTGTAGTCATTAAAATCTCAAGAATCAGTTGATGATATATCGACATTTACAAAACATATTGAAATGATGTTAAGAAAATTGAGCGCACGTTCAAGAGCAATGGCAAAAACTGAAATTTTTAATATTGTCTCGAAGTATGAGATCACAGATATCGAGAGTCAAACTGAACGCCCCTATACAAGTTCACCTTACAATTCACATTTTCCAACAATAGCGGCTTTATCAGGACCTCAAGCACAGAGTGATTCATCACGCCAGTTATCATATAATTCAAATTCATCATACAATTCATATTCTCCGATAAGTGCAGCTTCATCAGAACACCAAACACAGACTGGATTGATTGATTTAACATCTCGCCAATTACCAAAAATTTCCGGTGACCCATTTCAAAGCAATTACAGTGAAATCGACCAGAATAATTTCGATGAATTGGCAAACTTACCTTACAAGTTAGTGCTAATTTTTCTTTCACTGATATTCTTTCCTTTTCTTGCATTGATTTTTTCAGTAAATTTAATACGTAATCAAACTGTGTTTTATTCAGCCGAAAATACTTCCTGAATATATTGTCATCAAACATCAGGTGCTTCTTTACTAATAGCGAAAATGATCCTTCTTGACCTCTAGTTAAATATAAATCCTTAATAGGTAATCGTCTTTCAGTTTTGTATTTGTAATAATAATATAAGAGCAAATCATCGTCTTCTTCTTCCTCCAATAGCAGTTTCGTTACTTGGTTTTCCATCACGACACAAAACACCACTGACTTCATCGACAGACTCTCTTGAACTGAGCGGACGCTCCACGAACACTTGTCGCGATCTTCGGTCTCAGTCTCGACCTTACAGTACATGCCGAAGAGACCGAGACATTTGTCGCTGTCTCTGGTCTCAGTCTCCGGTCTCGGTCTCCCGTCTCTGTCGCGGCGCGAACCGCCACCTGTACGCCGCAACGTCGCGCGCGCCATGATACAAAAAAGTTACACGAAGTACGAACGAAACAAATACGAACATTGAGTGTTGTGGTTCAGACCGGAATAAATCTGTTATTTTGTATGAATAAACAATTGTGTAATTATTAATTAATAAGGTGTTGGGTGTTAGGTAGGTATTTTAAGAAACTTTTGACTGTAAATAAATAGATTTGTAGGTATTTAGTTAAGTTTATATAAGTGTTGTTTTAATTGAAAAAAAAATGTTTTAATATGGCGATGAAAAGAAAAAGTAGCCCCCTTTGGAATCACCTTTGGAAAACCCTTTGGAATTTCTAGCAAAAAGGCGAAATGTAGCTACTGCTCCCGATTATTGGCTATTTCTTCTGGCTCAATAGGAAGCCTGAGCCGACATATGAAAACTATCCATACTACGATTCAAATAAACAATAGCAGACAGATATCATATGTTCCTGGTAGAAATGTGGATATTGTGAATATGGGTGAGCCGGTTCCCACACGCAGTGAAAATTTAGCACAAGTTCAGACTAATGAACTAAAAAGTTGATACTAATAAACTGTCAATACAATTGGGAGTTCCAAATAGGCGAATTCAGCAGGCAGGCCCCTCCATGACAGACTACGTTGTATCAAAAAAACCACTATCAATAAACCGAATGCAATAGCTTGATGAGCAATTAGCGAGAATGATAGCTAAAGGTTACCACGCCTTTCGAATACTAGAAGAAGTGGAACTCCGTAAGTTTGTCGAGATGTTAAATCCCGGGTATACGCTACCGACGCGTAAGACTCTCTCTGAAAGTCTGCTTCCTAAGGTATACAATAAAGTTAAGGAAGCAGTTAAATTCAAATAGCAAAAGCAATAGCTATTTGTATAACAACTGACGCCTGGACATATATTGTGAACGACGGGTACATTGCTATCACCGCGCATTTCATTGACACAGAAATACATAAACTCTGCACGGTCATGATAGGGTGGGTGTATTGAATTTGAGGAGAGGCACACAAGTGAAAATCTTAAGAGCTTTCTAGAAGCTAAGTTCCTAGAATGGAACATACAACAGAACGTCAATGTAATCGTCAGTGACAATGTGCTGGCTGCTGTTCGGCTAGGCGGCTGGCGCTCACTATCTTGCTATGCTCACACTATTAATTTAGTAGTGCAATCAAGCATACACGAAATATCCACAACCGTGAACAGGGTTAAAACAATCGTGGAATATTTTCACAGAAGTAATCCAGCTCAAAAAAAATTAACTGAAATAGAGGAACAAATGTAAATAGCCCTATTAAAACTGAAACAAGACGTGGCTACAAGGTGGAATTCCACCTATGACATGCTCATGAGATTGTTAAGAATTAAAGAAGCGCTTATTGCCACCTTAGCAATAATGCGTCCAGATTGAAGTTTACCGCTAGAAGACTGGAAGATAATTGAAAAAGCGACAGAAATTTAAAAAATCTTTTATGAGGTTACTGTGGAAATCAGTGGCGAGGCATATGTGACGGCTTCAAAATATATTGTATTTGCAAATTAATAAATCGCACATTTGTCAAATTCTCCACGGATAACATCGATAAGATTGAGCGGCTACATAACGCCCTAAAATCCCAAATGTAGCATAGGTTTAGAGAAGTGGAAAATAACTATATTTTGTGTGAGGCAACTATTTTGGAGCCACGATTAAAAAAAGTGGCTTTGCTGACCCGAACAATTTTGAGAGAGCTGCAACAACATTAAAATCAAGAATTGGCTCAGACTGAACCATGGAACCAGTTCAAGAAGTACCAGCTCCACAGCCGACACCTGTTCAAAATTGTGAATCTGGTTCTGTTTGGGGCGAATATGACGCCGAAATTGCTGTTTTCGTCCCCCAAAATCCAACTGCAGCCGGCATTGCGGAGTTTGATAAATACATCCAAGAGTTTCTTATAAAAAGAACGGAAAATCCTCTGCTCCGATGGAATGAACGCAAAGCTGTATATCCGCGATTGTACAAATACACACATCAAAAGTGTCTAGGGATCAACATATATTTTTGCAATAACTTTTCTCCTGATTGATATTAATTAAAATTTTCTTTAAGGATTCATCAAATAAAGTGTTTTCGTTTGTCACAGTAACGATAAACCAAGTCACCTTTGCATTAATAAAGAAATTTGCCATTTTCCTAATAAAGGGATTTTTGACATTTGAACCACTAACACAAAAGTTCGAAAAAAAGACTGAAATAACAGTTTTCTTTAAAATTTTATTGGGTAACTTAAACAATTAATAATCCGTGTTTCTACCGCGAACACTAACAACACAAGAACATCGGTTTGGCATACTCAAAATGAGTTCATCCAAATCACGCTGTGGAATGGCCGCCCATGTTCGTTGCAACAACAAAAAAAGGTCTTCTTGCGACTGGATACCCTCCATATTCGGCAGAGCTCTTCTCTGTAGCATATCCCATGCATGCTCAATCGGGTTCAAGTCTGGCGACTGAGCAGGCCAGGGCAGGACATTGATGTTAGCTGCGGCGAGAGTCTGTCTTACAACTCTTGCGGTGTGCGGTCGTGCATTATCATGCATTAACTGAAATAAGGGACCGATTTGCACTTGTAGAGGAACGATGACGTCTGATACAATCGTCTCAGCATAAATTTGAGCGTTGAGGTTGCCTCTGATCCAAATCAACTCAGTTCTTCCGCCGATCCAAATACCCGCCCATACCATGATGGTTCCACCACTATAAGGATGGACTTCCTGGCAGGATTTTAATCGCTGTTGGCGTCCAGGGGTTCTCCAGTGTCGTATACGTCTTGTATCCGGTCTCATACCAAAACGAGACTCATCAGAAAAGCACACGAAACGCCATTGTTCTTCTGCCCAATTTCTGTGTTCAAGAGCCCATTGATATCGAATCCTACGATTGTGCATTGCTATAGGTGGTACCCGTAGCGGTCTTCGGGAATGAAGGTTCACTTCATGCAAGCGGTTTCTGACTGTTTGGTCGCTAATTAAGTTCCCTGAAGAGTGATGAAGCCTCACGGCTAACATCATGGCGGTTATTGTTGGAGCTCTTCGAGTTAAGATTTGAATGTATCGGTCTTGTCTCCGTGTGGTGCAGCGATACCGTTCTCCATGGCGCTCAGCCACGGTACCAGTGCTTCGGTAACGTGTCCAAAGTCGACTGATAACACTCTGACTTGCATTCAGAGCTAAAGCCACAGTACGTTGCCGGGAACCAGCTTCTATCATTCCCACGGCTCTGAGCATTTCTTCCCTGCTTAAATGACGTCGCCGCTCCATAATAACGTTGGTTTTAATCAGTAGTAGGGAAACAGTAGCACTAATAATGTCTTCAATGCGTTGTATGTTTTTATAGGGAAAATATTGACAGCTGATTTTCATCTTTTACTCGAATTTGATTCACAGTTCCTGATTCAAATTATGAAATGCACCAAAAAGGATCCATATAAATTTATAAAATCATAAAGGACAATGGGCGAATTGGTACACCCCACCAATAGCAAAGACATATATGTCGTTGGATAGGTCTTTTTAACTGGAACAACATTAACTACGACAGCTTTGTTGAAATGTTTGTCCGTTTTGAGTTATAGGTATCAACAATAAGGAAAAAATAAACACCGATTAATATTGTAATATCTTAAGTGTCTAAAGGTAAATAACATCAATGTCGTTGTATACGTATACTATGTATTTAGCAATTATCAGTTTAAATATAAGTAAACACTAAAAGAACTTGTTTTTGTGTTTAATTCTTAAACAAATACAAAAATGAGTTTGACTATGTTTCAGTAACAAAACTATTAAGAAGTTAATAGTCCGGTAACTAGATCCTTTGAGCGACCGCGGGAGGCCCCCTCCCCTCTCTAAGCCACAACAACAACAGAGAACACTGGAACGTCGTTTAACTATTGCTCGTGAATGTCTTACGAATGAATATGTGCCACTTCACCTAGGAATGGATCACATCGACAGAAAAAATGTGTTGGAGAGAAATCTATTTATTCCAAAAAAACTTTACGGCAATGACGAAAACACCAAAGCAATTATAATATGTGATGGGACTTACATTTATATCAACAAAAGTGGCAACTTTTTATTCCAGCGACAGTCATATAGCCTGCACAAGTTTTTAAACCTTCTGAAGCCATTTTTGATTGTGTGTTCAGATGGTTACATCATTGATGTGATAGGGCCATATGCCGCCACGAAAACTGATGCGCAGATAATGCTAGACATCATGAGAAATAAAGAACATCCAATTCATATTTTGCTACAACAAAATGATGCATTTATTTTGGACCGTGGGTTTAGAGATAGCTTGGATGCAATCGAAGCCTGTGGTTATGAATGCTATATGCCTCCAAGCAAAGATCGTCAAGAGTCACAGCTCACTACTGAGCAAGCAAATGAATAACGAGCTGTTACAGTATGCAGATGGGTAGTGGAAGTGGTGAACGGCCGATGCAAACGGGATTATAAACTGCTGCGTCAAAAATATTTTAATAGGGCTCTACCACACATGTTTGTCGATTTTCGAATTGCTGCATCACTTATATAATAAATACCTTCCTTAATACCTTCCACACACCAATAGTAGACAGCGTACATGCAGAAGAGTTCTGGATTCGTATAAGAGAAACAGTTGATTTACAGAAGATTTTATATACCTATGTTGAAAGGAACCGTTTAAATAACCGAAGAGCTGATTTTCAAAGACTAGAAGCTAATAACATTGAAAACTTTCCAAGGGTCACCGAAAATCAAATAATTGTACTGGCTTTGGGTACATACCAACTGAAACTGGCTAGATCATACTGCCGGGAACATCTCCAAAACGATTTATATCTTATAGAGACCTACAGAGAAAATCAACTGGATGACTTGCCAGAATACGGAATCCATGAAAACGTGTGGCTTTTACGTGGGCGCATACAGTCCCGACACGTCAGAGCACGGATATATTATTGCTACATTTTAATAAATAATAACTACATTGAAGGCAGAAACAACATAGTACAACACTACTGTACGTGTTTGTCAGGACGGCGCACCATGGGTACATGTGCGCATATTATATCTATTATATGGTATTTAGCGGTTCACGAGGGATTTACTGCACCGGCAATGTTCCTAAATGACGTTATTTTAGACAACGATCTACATTAATAAAAGAAAATATGTACAATACATGTACAAGTGTGTATGTATGTGTGTGTGTGTAGCTTGGTGATGATGATTTATACAGATAAAGATTAAATACATTAACAAACAACGACATTGGTGTTATTTTTTCTCAGAACCTAAGATATTACAATTTTAATTAGTATTCATTTTTACCTTGTTTTTAACCCATAACTCAGAATGGACAAACATTTCAACAAAGCTGTCATAGTAAATGTTGTTCCAGTTAAAAAGACCTATCCAACGATATATATGTCATTGCTATTGGAGGGGTGTACCAGCTTCCATACATTTTTGCCCATTGTCCTTTATTACAAAGCCACATCTCAATCTCAAGAAATCCGCATAAAAATGCTTGAGCCCTAGACACTTTTGATATGTGTATATGTTAAAACGCCTGAACGTCACGGCTACATCAGTACCGTGCGAACGTGTATTTTCGAAGGCGGGTTTGACATTAAATGAAAGACGGACACGTCTGAAGACAAAAAAGCTATCACAATTATTATTTATTAGCTGTAATTAAAAATGTAAATACCATTTAAATAAAAACAAAACATAGGATAAAAAACAAAAAAAAAAACGAATAAAAAACAAATAAAAAAACATGATCATTGTATATAAAATCGATTTTTAAATACGCCAAAATTCATAGGTTTGGTCAATAATCAACAACGTGGTAATCAATATTGCCATCCATGTCTATTTATTGCCAGTCCTAAGCCTGGAATGCCCTTTTAATTGTATTACGTATTCCGTAGATTGGGGTCAAGTATGAAGGAAAATCGACTTTATGACTATAATAACAAAAGCTATTTCAGCGCAGCGAGGGCGCATTGCGTTTGACGATTGTCACATCACACAATAATATACCGCGCATGATGTACTTATCACACTAATATTATAAAGGCGAAAGTTTGTGAGTGTGTGTGTGTGTTTATATGTTTGTTACTTCTTCACGCTCAAACGGTTGGTCCAATTTTGATAAAATTTGGTATGGAGGTAGCTAATTATGTATTATGTAAAAAGTAGCCTATTATGTTAATCCAGGGTGTCTGGATTAACATAATAGGCTACTTTTTATCCCGATATTCCCACGGGATCGAAACTTATGCGGGTGAAACCGCGGGGCGCAGCTAGTATCTTCTATATCTGGAGCATTTCATTACAATCATCACGCGTCATGTTTGGAGTCATGGTTTAATGCAACATTCCTCGGTACGAAATGTAATGTCATATTACATGACTTTAAAACGCACTGTTTTGCGCATGTCTAGTTACATTGATAAATATTCGATATTATTTTCGAATCTACTAAGATGTATGTTTTTGACTTTCAGATTAGAAGCATACGATCGAAATTTTAATGCCAACCCAGGGCCCTCCACATCTCTGTGACCCACAATATCGGTGCCCACCAACTTCTTCTTACAAAGATATCAATGCCGATTCGCCGATTCCAGCTCTCAATAGGCAAGAAATACAGTCATACTTCGAAAGATGAGCTCATTGATAAAATCCCTTGTAACGTTTCTTCAGTGATACCTTTATATTTAGACCTTAGGACTAATATTAAAGAAAGTAGGCCTCCTATGTTAAATGACTTACCAAAATGCCTAAAATACTCTTATATTTCTTTCAGATTCAACGCTCAGCCGAAAGGAAAGGATATGTATGAAGCCAGGTGTTTACTGACTGCACGGTATATCATTGAAGGTGCAAGCACATACATACAGGGCCAATGCAAGGCCCAAATGAAAAAAGTTGTCTACATTGTAAATGTTCTGTTGAGCAATGTACGAGCAATGTAATGAGCAAATACTTTCCTTGTACGTCACGATTTGCAATAGATAATCAGAGACTGCGTGGTGCGCGCGCGCAAATATACCAATATGGCGGAACCACTAGCAAGTGGAAGTTCCCAAGAGTCTGATACGATTTTTTACATTAATAAAAACAAAACTTCCTCTATTCAATAACATCAAATCATCATTATATAGGCATAGAAATAAGACAGCAGAATTGCCAAAAATATCCTGTTGTGAAGCTGAAGAGGTGGAAATCCCAGCTAGATACCAAGAATTTTTGATGACCGACTACATACATGAAGGAGTAATTATCATTATATTCTGCTCCAAAAAATCCAGAGAATTAATTAGAAAGGTCTAGGACTTCTTCAGCGATGGTACTTTAAAAGTTGCCCAACATGTTTGAAGCAATTGTACGTAATTCATGGAGATTTGGGGAGCGATAGAGAAGCCACTAACACCGTGCCGTTGTTGTACTGTCTTATGAATAAAATGACATGTAAAGCCTACGTCACTCTATTCGACTTTATAAAATCGCAGATTTCTGATTGGGAACCATTGAAATTTAAGACAGACTTTGAATGCTGGGATCAATGCTATAAAAAAATCTTTCCCAAATACAGCAATTTCCGGCTGTTATTATCATTATAATAATAACAGCCGGAAATTGCTGCGCTAAAACTATGGCGAATCTTAGTGTGCGAATTAATAATTTAGAGCAGCAATCTCGATCAAGTAATCTTGAGGTACAATGTATGCCAGAAACGAAAAACGAGAATTTGCGTACTATGGTCACTCAACTCGGGAAAGCTGTCAACTGTGATGTTCAAGAAAAAGATATATTGAATTGTACGCGAGTTGCCAAAACCAGTCCATCCAGTACCCGTCCTAAATCCATAGTAGTTCAGTTGGCTTCGCCTAGGCTGCGCGATCAACTCCTAGCGTCCGTTATTAAACACAACCAAAATAATCCGCAGAATAACTTAACTGTGGACATCTTGGATTTGCCGGTCAAAATTCACCTGTGTATGTGGTTGAACATCTTTCACCGACCAATAAAACTCTCCACGCTACGGCTAGGATTAAGGCTAAAGAAATGAACTACAAGTATGTCTGGGTCAGAAATGGCAAAATATTTGTGAGAAAAGTCGACGGCGCAGAATACATACTTATCAAAAACACGAATAGTTTAAGTAAAATCTTATAATTAGTTTCATATTGTTGTAGAAGCAAGTCTTAGTACCTATCTATTTTTAAAATTCAAAAAATTAACAATCTTTTATCAAAATTGTAGAGGTTTGAGAACTAAAACTCACACCTTTTACAGTAACCTTTGTTGTATGGATTATGATTCATTTTGACCGAAACATGGCTGAATAGTAGTGTTCTTAGTAGTGAACTATTTGATAACCGGTATGTGGTTTACAGAAGAGATAGGGAGACAAAAGTTTTCCATCCTCATAAAGATGGTGGCGGAGTTCTGATTGCTGTCTCTACTAAAATCAGTTCAAAGTGCATTGATAAATGGCATAGTAAATGCGAAGATCTTTGGGTTACCATCGATATATCGACTGCACATAAATCTAGACAGCTAGCTCTCTGTGCAGTCTATCTTCCTCCACCTGTATGTCTTCCGACAATTGAGCACTTTATAGAACATTGTAATGGCGTGTCTGAGACAACAAATATACCAATTTGTATAATTGGGGATTTCAATTTGGGCAAAATAGTTTGGGCTCCAGGTGGCCTCAACAGTTCACTGCCTACCACTTGTTTGAGATTATTGGAATTTTTTGAACGTTAGTAGACTCTCTCAGTGCAATTTTGTTAAAAACTGTTCTGCGCGTATTCTGGATCTCGTTTTGTCAACAATACCTTCGTGCACAGTGAATGAATCCAGTTGTTCTTTAACTGCTGTTGATAAACTGCATTCTCCCCTTGATGTTACTATATCAGTGTTAAAGGAATCGAATCTCCCATACAATAATCTCAACAAGAGAAAAAACTTTTATAAGGCAAATTATGAACATATTACAACTTATATAAATGAGCAAGACTGGCTTCAACAATTTGCGAACCGTAATGATGTAGATAGTATGCTAAAGGTGTTTTATGAAGTTTTATACACTGCAATAAACACATTTGTCCCGAATTGTAAGTCAATGACATGCCGTTATCCCCCATGGTTTAATAAAACAATTATAAGAACACTAAATAAATAAATAAACACTCAAAGAGAAAAATAAGTTAAGACTGCGCTTTAGGAAATATAAGAACCCGTTAGATGAACTAGAACTAAAATTAGTCTCTAAACGTTGTCAAAACCTGGCCAAAACTTTGTACAGTACGCATATGGAAAACTTAGAATCAGAAATTAAAGAAAATCCTAAACTGTTTTGGACTCACGTATAAGATTGAATAAGACAGCCAACAAGACGCTGACCTTACCTCACTGTTTCAATTTGATAACGGCCTTCAGCAGCACAACTCAAAATAATGCAACATGATACAGTTAGATTATTTGTTCCTAATATATATAAATAACCTCCCTAAAGAAATAAATTCATACAGCGTCCTATTTGCTGACGACATTTCAATAATTCTTCCTTATGATAATAACGGGACCCTAAATGAAATCTTATATGACATTCTTACTAATATAGTGGCATGGTTGAAAGACCATAATTTAGAAATAAATTTCTCGAAGACGAAGCTGATGCAATATAGACCATATCAGTAAGAAAAGGTAGATATCGACTTCTCATATAATAATATAAAATTACAATGTGTAAACGACTTTTCACTGCTAGGCCTGACTGTTGATACAAATATAAACTGGAAAGGTCATATAGAAACCCTATCAAATAAATTGGCTAGCTTTACATACGCCTTGAGAGAACTAAAAAAAGCAACCGACTTTAAAACAGCTCTTTCAGCCTACTACGCTTACGCATATTCGTGGCTAAACTATGGAATTATATTGTGGGGAAATAGTGTAGATATAGAGCAACTATTCATTTTACAAAAAAAATGCGTTCGAATCCTAGTAAATATAGAACGTACGGAAAGTTGCAAACAATACTTTATAGAACATAAAATTCTTACGCTAACAGGTATTTATATCCTAGAAGCTAGTAAATTTGTGAGAAAATACCCATCGCTCTTTCCGCTAGCAAAACAGCAACGCCCACAGCAACGCAGTCTTAGAAATCGATATCTAAACGAATTAGCGGTACCAACTTCAAGACTAGCTATGTTTCGTTCTGGGCCTCTGGCCATGTGCGTTAAAATCTATAATAAACTCCCGAATTCAGTTAAGGATACAGAGTACGACAACAAATTCAAAAATGACCTACAAAACTACTTAAACTTAAAATCATATTATAGTCTAAAAGAATTTTTAACTGAGAAATAAATAAATTAATATCAACTTGAACACATTACATATACATAACTAGGTACTCTATAAGACATCAGTCCGCTACTGCCTCACTCCTGTATTTTTAGTGATTACTTTCTATTTCTTTTTTTTATCTTATCTGAAAATGTGACATATTATATGTAAAACTAATCTATTGACATTAAATTAACTGACATAATAAAGACATTTTAGAATCTCTATTGTAGTATGAGATTGTAATATGAAAATGATAATTTATTTATTTAGTTTATAAGAATGACATAATGTATAATAATAATTAAAATTTTTAAATGATTCTATATCAACAAATTATGTGAATAATAAATAATGATAGCATGTTAAATTAATTAAAACCTGTCGCCTATACATTGCTGTGCCCTAGCAGGGTTCATTGTTTGGAACTATCATAATGTAACAACCTGTAAACAACATGAAATGCAATAAATGAATATGAATATGGATTATTTTAGGTGAAAGTACTCCAAGTTGTTAATCCACTAAATGACAAGAGACGTAATTGAAAGACAGACATACCTACCTTAAGATGCAATAACAAGAGACAAGACGACCCACTGACCGACAAATACAACCCCACAACAACAACAACCAAATACTACAACACGCACCTAAGATCTAAGATGATCCTCTGGTCAACATGTGTTGAGGTTCAAGAAAACAACATTTTATAAACAATTTCCTTCAACCGTTGGGATTTTCCTGTGTATCACACACAGGATTACTGCGGGCGGCACACGCTTGCCAATCCTCGACAAACCAACGAAACCAACAAAAACGCAAACGTGTGGAGAGAAAGTGTCAGACCGCTTGGCTTGTCCTGTGTCACCTGTGTCACAGACAAGGAACATATTTACTCTAGCGAGGTCACAGACTACTTAGAGATACCTGTGTGTAAAGAACAGTGTTGCCAGGTCAAGGATTTACTTTACCCCAAGCTTGGTCTCAATTTACCCTAGAATCTGTATTATTAAAAAAAAATACCCTAAAAAAAATATCCTTGTCTTTTCCTTCTTTACAAATAAAATAACTACATACATTATTTATTCTTATTATTATATTGTTGGCAATGGCACATAACAATAAAAGTATCCTCTGCATCACTATCTTTTTTGTCATACATGCAAATTAAATTTGTCCAACATTGTTTTTGAAGGAGTGAAGTTAACACAAGATTTGTGAAATACGGCTTGAAATACCCTTTCTACGGCTGCATTAGATATAAGCGCCGACAAAAGAGACAATGCTAATTTAGAAACGTTAGGGAATCTTTTATTACCTCCAGCATCTGTGTCCCCCTGAACCTCAGCCCAAAAATCAGTACAACGCGTCAGGCGCGTTCGGAAACTAAACCGTTCACAGCTATTTTACTTTTATTGACTGTTACCCCAAAAAATACCCTAGGAAAATTCATACCCTAAAAATTACCCTGCTGGATTACTTTTACTCTAAATATAGCCAATATAGGGTAAATTACCCTAAGTTGGTATCACTGGTAAGGAATGGTGTAAGGGTGTTGCATCCACAACTTTCTGCGTCAGTTAGGTAACGTTTGCACACAGCATCATTATTCCGAAATATTTGAAACTAAAGTAGAAGATAGATAAATACAAATAACTAAAAATTCGATCATTCAATAAAATTAAAAGCGAGAGCGAGTCACAGTCGAGTACACATTGATAGTTGAGTTGAGTCGAGTACACATTGATAGTTGAGTTGACACTTGACAGTTAGCAGCATTTTTTTTTTAGCAGCTTATTGTAGTCTGTGGCAGATAGGATCACAGTTTCAGTCTATCAAAAAGTACTCTGAAGGCAAAAGCGCCAGGGTCGACCGCGAAATTCATTTTTTTTTACGTTTTTTGCAATTTGTTGATCAGTATTAAGTTGTACAGTATGCTCCAATACTGCTTAGGCACGGTATGGTTGAAATTTCTGTGAACATGCTTCGCGCCGTCCCCGCGCCCGCGCCGCAGGCCCGTATTTACATCTGTGTGTGTACACTTGCTAACGTCAAACGAAACAAAACATATCGTCATCGCTTTTTCACACGCGCGGCGTAATTACGTATGACCTTGGTTGGTTCATACCACTGCTAAAATTCAAAACTTCGTAACAAGTACTGCTAGCGGATAACGTAGCGTATAGGATTAGTAAACACGCAGGCCTGGGTTCGAATCTCGAGATGGAACTTTGATTTATCTTTTCAACAATAGTCTTATCTTTTTTTATTATTCGATAAATTAATACACGAGAATAATAATGTAATATTTGTTTTATTTGTATTATTATATTGTTATTGAAATATGCGGGGTAAAAAAAAAAAAAAAACGAGTGTGCTTATGACCACACGACTGAAGTGAAACTTCTTAGAAAGAGAGAAAGAATATGTGCGCGCGCACTGCTCTCTCTTGCTCCTACACTGTGATACAGACAATAAGCCTGCAGTGTGCTTAGATATACGGAACGTATTTGGCTATGAGAGGAAGAGAGAAAGAAAATGTGCGCGCGCACTGCTGTCTCTTGCTTATATCCCCCACTTAACTTCCGTTCGCCTTGCCCGATCACACTTTTCGTAACGCTTACGTCACGCGTTCGCCAGCTTACTCCCCAAGTCAAGCGTGCGTAAAGAAGTTTCACTTCAAAAAAAAATTAAGTGATTTCAAAAATTTTATTCGTTATAATTTGATAAATAAACTTTTAAAACAGTTTATTTTCTCATAAAGAACAATTTATTGAAGTAAAGCAGGTAATCAGTGAGCTACGACCATTAGACTTAAAATATTGTAACTATCTTAGTAATAAAATAATATTGTGCTTTAATTGCGGATATAGCTTAAGTATTCATTTTCAAAATTCATTTTGAAAAGAAGATTGAAACTATAAACCTCAAAATAATCCTTATTACGGATATGACACAATAATATTTTAATATTACTAAAATCAATTTGTAATTTATAACTTAATACGTTGTATAACCCCCATTATTATCCATGCTATCAAGTAAACGCTGGCGTATGGATCCTGTAATGTTTAAACATATATCTTCATATTTCCTTGCAATGCAACTTCATCTGGTAGGTAACTGGTTGGTTAAATCCACTTGTTTCTTATTCACTGACTATACTCTTCCTTATATCTTTTGACCCCCCGACTCACAGTAGGTAATTTCTCTAAAACAAAAAAGGAATATTGTAAGGCTACTAGCAAAATTATAAAATATTAAGTAGATACTTATTACTTTTTTAAACAAAATTATTTTGAAAATAGTTCAAATGTTACAAAATGATTATATTATAATTTATACATAATGCTACATTCATCATTCCAAAAGTAAATAAATAAACTCTTGGAAATATTATTTTTTTCTTCTATTTAGACCCTATGGTAAATATAAAACGTTTAATAAAATAACTACAAGGATCAGCAGTTAAACTTTAATTAGCTAAATGTTAGATAAAATAATTAAATCATAATACTCACAGTCAGTCCGGTTTCATCAATTATTTGTGATATAATATTAAGTCCACTTTTACGCTGCGCGACAATATCCGCTTTCATCTCAAAGCTTACATTTCAAAATGAACTATTACACAGCTATTATAATAGATTAAACACACGTCACTAACCCACAATATCAAAAACCAACCAAGAACGAACAACATTCTATTAGACGCGGTGAATGAGCCGTAAGTTACCTGCATCTGTCTACCATACCTAATTTATTTATTTAGATTTCTGTGGGTATACCTACTCATAAAGTTTTACGAATTATATGAACAAGACGAACATGACACGGAACTATATTCAAAAGCGTGATTATTCGAGTAATATGCGGGTGTGTGTGTTAAATTACTCATTAAAAGAAGGTCGTAAGTCAAACTAAACGTTAAGCAATTAGTTTTAAAATTGCCTATGGACTTTTGGCGTGGATAGTACGTTGATTAAATAATATGATCCGTGACCGTAACGAATATGTATTTACAGAATTATAATCATTAAAATCATCAACACAACTGTCTAAGACCAGCTGACAATTGACAATTATACTACATCAAATCAAATCAAAATCATTTATTTCAATCCATTTCAGATCATAATATGTTCTACATCTAAAATAAATAAAAAATAAAATTAAAATTCTAAACATAATGAATAGGTACACATAAAAATAATTAATAAAATAAAATAATATAAATTAAATTCAAATTATAAAAATAAATTAAAATCATAAAATGAAATAAAAAATGATTAATAATACGCCTGCCTTTGAGTCATTTGTTTGTTTGTCATTACATTAATCATATAACAATGGTTAATGTACTGACAATCAAACCTGTTCGCAAATACGCTCAGGATGGTGCTGGAGGTGGTCCGGAGCCTGCGCCCCAGAGATGTGCACCGCTTTCGCATCGTCGTGTAGAAAGAGTCGACACGGGCGTCGGCGAACATCCCCGACGCGCTGCAGTGCCGGGGCAGCCCCAACAACATTCTGAACGCATTGTTATACTGAATACGGAGAGCGTTGTACTGCTTCTGGGTATATGACGTCCAAAGGCTGGCCGTGTACAGGGACGTACAAAATGCTCTGAAAAGAGTTATTTTGACGGCCCCCGAGCAACGAGCAAACCTGCGGGCGATCATATTGGCCCTCACAGACAACGCCCTCCGTTACCTATCAATGTCCGCATCGTCCCTCAGGTCAGAGGTCACGATGTGCCCGAGATATTTAAACTGTTGAACTCTTTTTAACTTGACACCGTTCAATATTATAGGTGGAACAGAATCCAAACAGCTCCGACCCCTGGCCCGAAAGACCATGCATTCACTCTTCTTGGCGTTATAGAGCAAACCGTGATCCAGCGCGTAACGTTAAGACTAGCTGACAATAGGCGTGACGACAGTATCAAATAATCAAAAATTTAATGATGTTAGGGGAGAATACATATTAAAAGGATTTAAAACAGTGATTTAGTTTAATTTAAAAACTTGAGATTAATCGGATTTTCACTAAAATAAAAGATTAAAATACTGCAGTCGGCCATTTTGACTGAAACACCAATCACAGCGCATGACGTCACGCCTATGTAAACATCACTGTGGTTCACAGAGTACACTATAGATAGTATACTGACAACATTTGATGTTTACCTAGGCGTGACGTCAGATCCGACGCCATGACACTGTGAGCTGTTTTCGCGCCCTATTGAAAAAATATTAGAAAAATGGCTTCAAACTTCGTTAAACTTTAATTTATTACCGAAATATAGGTGTTTTCGTAAATAGTAAATGTGTACGTACATTACGGAAGAGGATTTGAAAATCATTAGTCATGCCTATTGACCAACTGACAATTATACTAACTTATCGAGTTGTATTACTGATCCTAATGAGTATAATTCTGTAAATACATACTTGTTACGGTCGCGAATCATATTTTAATCAACGTACAACTTAATACTGACCAACAAATTGTAAAAACGTATAAAAAAATATATTCGCGGGCTGCTCTGGCGCTTTCGCCTTAAGGTGAATGCTCCAACCAGGCCGCGAAATTCAAATTTTCTTACGTTTTTTGCAATTTGCAGGCCAGTGCTAGGTTGTATGTTGATTAAAATATTATTCGCGGTTGTAAGACATATATAGGTACAGAATTATAATCATGAAAATCATCAATAAAACGCTCTAAGTTCATAAAGCTGTTAGAATTACTTTTTCTGTTTTTTTTTTGTTCTTACACCTTTATGAAGTTGGAGGGTTGTATTGGTGATTTTGATTATTATAATTCTGTAACTACATACGAACAGCCGCGAATAATATTTTAATCAACATACAACCTAGCACTGGCCTGCAAATTGCAAAAAACGCAAGAAATTTTGAATTTCGCGGGCTGGTTGGAGCATTCCCCTTAACTGATCGGATTTGTGTTGTGCTTGTGAAGCCAGATGAACTCAGTGTTGCCGTATGAAGAAAAAAATATGCACTAAACACGTATCAAAATTGCGCTTTAATTTTCGAAAATCCAGTTTCTAAAATCCACTAAATTCCACTACGTTTTGTTCTGAATTTTAATGGCAGTAAGAAAAAAATGCGATAATTTAAAGACTTCTTCGTTTATTTAACTTAACTAACATTAGGTACTAAAGTCAACTAAATTCCACTACGTCTTCATAGTTATCATCACCCCCAGATGCCAATGATGAGCCTACACCAGCTGCTGTCCTTTTTTCAGTGTTTTGGTAATTTTGTCGAGGACATTTTCAGATAGATAAGTCATAAGTGTGGTAGCTTTGCTTATGAAAGTGCTGTGTTGGGAATACTTCCGGTCGGCGTCGTGGAATTTGTTCGAGGGGCTGAGGGCACAGCTTGCTTAATTACTTTTTTTGTTGAGCGAGCAACACAATAGCACGTCTGTGCTATTTTGATCCTTTTAAAACGATTCGTTACGTTTTTTAAGGACCATATTTCTTCTTCATCACTATGAAGGAGAACAAAGAATTTTTAAAAGAATTAGTTGGCCGACTATCGGGTTCTGCATTATAAAAGCGAATATTTGGTGAGCAGGCCTCCGTTACTCCATGTACTTGCGCGCTATAATTACCTACCGCCCGGCCGAGCTGTATCGGGCCGTTTGCGGACCAAATTCAGTGCGGTTTTTGGCGGTTTTCGCAAGCGAAGCGCACGCACGTTGTTCAATTTTAATCGTTCAATTCGTTTGTACGCCTACCAACGATGCCGTCTGGTGCCTTATGTGCAGTAGATGGGTGCAAATCAAGTAAAAGAAGGGATAAATACCTAACATTTTTTCATTTACCTGTCAATGACGATGTCATGTCATGTCACGTTTTAGATGTGAACAGTCAGCACCAATTTATAAAAAAAAAAATTATAAACGGTACAATTTTAAACTACCACCTATAGTCAGAACATATTCACAGTTCTCAATAAAATAGACACAAATAGTTATGTTAATTTAATTTTATCGAAGAGGCAGCCCTGCGATTGCTGTGGGATCGCGCGGTGCGAAGCAATAAAAACTGTACGCACATTGAGCTGCAAACGCACGCGCACGCACGCACACGCACATGCGCATACGCACGCAACGCGCATGCACGCTGCATTTAGGCACATTTTAGCATGCAGCGGTTACTGACGCGACGGAGTAGGCTTTTATAGCAGTAGGTATTGGAAATTTTCTACTGAGTGAAGTATCTGTAACGTAGTAACTATTTAGTAATCTGTGGCCTGGGTGAGAATAATTATTCTAACAATGTTTTACAGTTTGCAAAATAAAGTTTGCAAATTAGCCAAGTACTGTTAAAAAAAACAAATCTGCGCCTCTTACGGACTGACGATTACAAATGTCTTTTTTTGGCGATGTGACCTCGTAAATTAGTTTCGTGCAGGCTTCGTCTGATGGTTGTTTATGAAATAGAAATGGAATTTCTCGCTTCTTAAAGGAGTTCTCCACAGAATACTTTTAATACTGATAATATAGTGCCATCTCAAGGGATTTTTATGCCGACCTGTCACGCGTAGCGCCATCTGGATTTCGTGTTCCATAACTAACCATACTAGATAATATCTACTATATCCTTCACATTTTCATTTGGTTGCTTTTGCAAATATTTCCCAGTTATAGATTGATTTTTAGGTAAAACCATGTTTGGTAGTGTGAAATTAATTTTACAGTAGCTTGAAAATAAAACCGCTCCCCATGAATGTTAATCAATCTATAAGCATGGAAAATATGTAGGTACATTTATTCTCATAAATATTTGGAAGGTTTTTAAATAAAAAAGCTTGTTGAATACTCAATACATAGATTTATTTGTTTGTTACTGTATTTAATGTTCACATTTACCTACTCTTGTGCACATTTTACACTTTGAACATGTCGAAAATCCTATTTACAATTAAGTAGGTAATAATAAATAATTAAGTACATAAGTACATATTGGCAAAATAAAATTGATTGTGTTATGAATACAATACCTAGTATTTTTATTTCACTATTCCGTATTGCTTACGTTTATTTTAGTTTCCCTGTGTTTTCATTTCATCATCATCATACTTCACGGAGGAGCAGAGCTTCAACTTAACGTATTAGCAACAAAGAAAACAGCATAAACAACACGAAAACATTTCAGCGCACACGCAGATTGCAAAACGTATCAACAATTTTCTTTTGACAATTTTTAATTTTGACATTTGTGATATTTTTAACAGTCGATAAAATAAATTGATAAACGAAAAACAAAAATTTCCTCATAATTTAAGTCTTCAAAATTAAACTAAAATAATGAAAATAAATTAGATATTAAAATAGTAATTTTCAACAATTATAAAGTCTTAAGTCGTTTCGTAGCGATATCTAGTACGTCCTATGTGAATTGTTTGCCTTAGAACACAATTCATAGAGGGTGCACCCAAAAAAATTGCTGTGAACATGGAGGTAACTATTCCCCCTGGAGTTCTCTTATCCCTCTTACAACGATCTTGTTGGGTTTGACTTTGCACTAGCGCACATATACCATACTGCGATCGCCAACCCGCCTGCCAAGCGTGGCGATTATAGCAAACCCGCCCAAAATTGGGGGAGGCCTGTGTCCAGCAGTGGACGTCTATCGGCTGAAATGACGACGACGACATATCAAGAAACATTGAAACTATGGACGCCCAGGCCGAGGTTTCTATCTGCTTATTTTTTTTTAGGTGAAAGAGTTCTAAATAGAATAGAATAAAAACTGTTTTTTTATTATTTGTGGTGCCCTTTGAAGCCTGATTTGAAATCATTTTGTCACATAATTCCTTTTTTTTTTGGTTTTTCTTGTTCACATAATTATAACCTTTGTTCTTTCTTAAAAAGTTAATTTTCACCTCGAAGCCATTATTTTTGCCAGAATAAAGTAAAAACCCCTGGTAATGACTAAAACAATTTTAAAAATATGGATATTAAACTAAAAATATTACTCTATTAATTAAAAATACCTATTGTAAATCCACAAAAATTATAAACGCTAACTTTTGGCGACTGTGATTCAAGTATTAGACAATTAAAACCGATTATCAAAAAAAATAGGATCAAGATCAGGTAATCCCTTAGCATCCTTAGCATAGATAATTTAATAATTTGTCAATAAAAAGAAAGATGTAGAGTTCAAACATTTGAAACTAGAATTTTAAAGCAAAAGTGGAAAATTGACAACTTACGTATCGACGGCGAAGTGCTGATACCCCTAACCACTGACCTCTATAATACACTTGTATTATAGAGGTCAGTGCTCCTAACTGATATTTTATGAGAAATTCACTTTTTTATCGTTTTGAATTTAAAAGCGTTATTCGCATGTTTTAGTGAATCGCCTAAGTGTATTTTTAGTTGCAACAACATTCAATTAAAATGTAGAAATATGTTCCTCCCAACTAAACCAACGCAACGTGTCTATTTTTGAACGTTTTTTTCAGTTTGTGTAAATTTTTGACTTTGTCAGTTTGGAGGTATTGGCACTTCGCCGTCGGTATGGAAGGCACTGTACACACAGCGACACATCAAGCTATACATTTCCTGTTTTAGCTGACCTCGCATTGTGTAGGTTTTTCGTACAATCAGAAGTCAGCTTTAAGCCACACTGGGGTGCGGGCGTGGGGCGGGCGCGGCGCGGCGAACTCAAACATAATGAACTTCCTTTGAAGTGTCCAAAGTAGGCACGCGGGCGCGGCGAGCGGCGCGCCGCGCGGGCTGTGTGCGCTTATATTTTGACAAACACTGGACCAATGTGACCAGATTCAGTATTTTAATACTTTTTCGGTATATTTTATCGACTTTTCCGAGCATCAGTTATTCAGTATTTTTGTAGGTATATTGGCGGAAGTACTTAAGTAAGTTTCGGTATATTCTGGATAAAAAGCCATGATAACACCGTAGCGGTCGTCCCCGCGAACATTGATGTTCAGGGAATTACCCGGATTTAGTCTAAGTAAGATATTCAGTACTTTTTTGAGGTGCTTCGGTTTTTTTCTTAAAATTTAATCTGGTCACACTGCACTGGACACGACAACATGCTCAACTAGGGATACGCAAAATTTGAAAAGTATCGATACTTTACTCGATACTAGTATCGTATTAAAAGTATCGATACCAATAAAGTATCGGAACAAAAGTATCGATACCTGAATGTATCGAGTACTTTTTAATACACAAAAAACCCGAATGGAGTGTAGTTTGTGTTGCTAAGTTTCGCAACAAAATCTAGCAGGAACGTGTCTCTGAACAGTTTCTAAGTATCTATTTGATATTAGTGACTATTTTTATATTTACTAATATCCAATAGATACTTAGAAACTGTTAGACATAACGTACGTAAACGTAGGTACGTACCCTACTTTGGAGAAAATAATAAATCAGTACGACAATTAAAATTAAAATGTTTTTATTTTTAATTAAAATTACACGACTAAACACAATAAAACTCACAAATAAATTGTCATAATCGATACTAAATTATTTAGAAAACTGCCAATCTTCCTCTGTGCAATCCGACATGAATAAAATTTATCCAGGCGGGATCCAGTCAAGCGATTAAGACTCTCTGTCATAATAGCTCCAGCTCGTGAAAAAAGCCTCGCCGAAGGCACATCCTATGCTGATTTTTTATTAGAATGGGGAGGTACTTGGTATCGAAACAAAAGTATCGATACCCTGTGGTATCGATACTTTTTGCGTATCCATATGCTCAATACGCAGAACGCAGGCGCGCTCTAGTGCGGACAGGCAGCCTGCACGTGTTCCCGCACCCGCGCCCGCGCACGCCCCTCGCCGCAGTCTGGATGCACGCTAAGGCTTAGGTTAGGTAACACGGCTGGTGTCCGCAACTCCACGTCAATGCGCGTAACCTTGACTGCGGCGTGAACACTGAACATCCAACTACACGCACAGGCAAGTACGTGCAGGCCGGGCTTGCGCTGGCAAAAAAAGTCGAACAATGCGCAGGCTGCGCCCTGTGAGTTTGGCGCATTATACAGTTTTACCAACTACACACACGCACGATGTTCCGGCCTGCGCGGGCAGAAGTGGCTGAAGCTTGTGCGTGTGGTAAGCCCATTATAGTTACCTACATGCTCAACCTGGCTATTAAAATAACAAAAAAAAAAAAAAAAGTTACATGCTCTGTGGTCCCCTGATGACTAGGCAGCATGGTCCCTGACCCTAGCCTGTTCCACAAGGAACAAAAAAAAAAAAAAAAAAAGCTCTGTGGTCCCACTGACTGTCAGTGACAGGGACTGGCAGATATCATATGGATATCATCTTGGTTTCCTTATTCAGAGATATCATATATAATATTGAGTTAGGAACACAGATTAGGTAGAGATGCTGGTTAGGAAAAATATGGCAATGGCAGATATCGAGTGAATTCGAGTGAATCTAAAAGTACTCTGTGATTCGAGTGCCACAGACTAAGAAGAGAAGAGTGCGTATTATAGAAAAATTTCAAGTCTAATTTCTATTAGACTTGGCGGTTTGAATATGAGTAATAGTGTTCTGTGTGCTTGACCGCCGACCGTAGTTATGGCAAACAAACAAAAACGGTTTGTGTGCTGGAGAGCAGAGTACTGCAGTAACAATAAAGAGGTGTGCTGTATATTGTGATTATTCAGAACACAAGTACAACAAGTAGGTTGCAAGGAATTTTTTTGATTCCCTAACCGGAGAATTTTTTTTTGTAAACAAAGCAGATTTTATGACGATTCACTGGCCGATTAAGGGACTACTCACACTTATTCAGCTCTGTTCAGCTTCTGTCCATAGAAAACAACGATTTTGTATGAAGTGCGTACGCATCCGTTCAGCGGCGGAAATCTGTACGGACACCATACAAAATCGTTGTTTTCTATGGACAAAAGCTGAACAGAGCTGAATATGTGTGAGTAGTCCCTAACTTTTCTTTTTAAAGTTGAATCCTCATTGTATTCGTATCTAGCAGACCATATCGTGATTACTAAACAATTTTTTAATTTTCTATTGTTTCAGACACGTCTTACGTCTACAGCTTCTGGAGAGCAACTCAACTACGTAATATTATGCCTCCTTATTTATCAAAGAAACAAAAAATTGGCCTCATTCTCGCATTAAGTTTGACTATGGAACCATGGAGCAAGCGTAAAAAAAAGAAAAGACTATGGTTGAAACAGCAGCATTTGGATGAAGAGCAGCTTTATCAAATGAGCGTAATGCGAGAACTGGACAATCAGGACTTTCGAAGATGTTTGAGAATGGACAGCGACAGTTTTGACATGTTGCTGAACCTAGTGAGGCCACTAATTACAAAACAAGATACTATAATGAGGCAAGCTGTGTCTGCAGAAGATCGTCTTCTTGTGACACTAAAATATCTAGCATTGGGCAAAGAATATACTGAACTTGCGTATAGTTCAGGGATATCTATTCAATTAATTAGCAAAATAGTGCCAGAAACTTGTGATGCCATTTGTAAGATACTGAAAAATTATTTGAAGGTAAGTACTTTCTTCTTAGTCATATCAATGTGTCCGCTTTACTATTTTATATAGCTTCGGCCAGTACTCTTAACACAGTATCAATATAAATCTAAATCACTTAGAAGGATATTGTTAATCCATTGCTTCATATGTGTGAAAATTTTGTCTGCTCAACTATGTAAATAATGCAATGAATGTTGTTGAACTGTCAAAATGAAAGCCATTGCTACTGATACTTTAGTGCAATATCCTCCAGAATTTGGCCACTTCAAAGCGTTGGCCTCACAAAGGTCTTCCATAGTGCATGTGTTTTTGCACAGAGGGCACAACAAGAGGTGAGGCATTTTTGTGATGTCACACTGTGGCTCATCAGAGTACCTGACTAAATTATACCTGCAGTGACACCTGGCTTCTAGTAGTACCTAATTATTATAAATGCGAAAGTAACTCTGTCAGTCTGTCACCTTATCATCCCTTAAGGGTTCCTTTAAAAGACGCCGGAACCGCACCAGGACTGCTTGTTGGTGTATACGAATGAATATCGCGTCAGTGCGGCCCCGGCGCCATGTTCAGGGAACCTAACGGCTGAATGGATTTGGATTATATTTGGCACTTGGATATACCATGCCCTGGGTTAGGACATTGGATACTTTTTATATTTGTGTGGGATCATTTGTGGCGGTCACAATGCCATAGTGCAAAGATAATACGAATTATTATTTATATTTTTTCACAATTATTTGTTTTGATTCACTGAACAGTTGATAAATATCAAGATCAAATAAATTTTCTTTTGTTTGTCATTTAAGTGTTGTTGGTTAACTTTGCCCTGTTTCTTTTTCCAGTTACCTGAAACTGAAGATGAATGGTTGAAAATAGCAGAACATTATCAGAAAAAGTGGCAATTTAATCACTGTGTTGGTTCCGTGGGTGCTAGACATGTTCTTGTGACAAAGCCAAAACAGAGGGCATCACAATATTGCAATTACAATGGAACATTTAGTGTTATACTGTTTGCCATTGTTAATGCTGACTTTGAGTTCCTCTATGTACACGCAGGTACTGAGGGATGTCTACCAGCAGGGCCTATTTTAGAACGCAGTTCTTACAAAACATTTATTGAAGAGGAATTAGATTTGCTACAAGCCTCTGTGCTGCCAAAATCAAAATCGTCTGCTCCATATGTTTTCTTAGGTGATACTGGCTTTGGTTTGGATAAATATATTTTAGAACCTTACCCGCAGGAGAATATTACACAAAAGATGAGAGTGTTCAACTATCGCCTTTCGAGAGCCACTAGAGTTATAGAAAATGTATTTGGAATACTAGCATCACGGTTTCGGGTATTTCAACAAAGTATACGTGTGGACATTCAAAATGTAGATAAGATTATCATGGCCAGTTGTTATCTACATAATTATTTAATTAAAACGTCTCCGCATTATATCACCAGTGCTTGTGTTGACCGTGAAGATAATGCAAACGGAACATTTCAGGAAGGTTGTGGCGGGATCATAACGCTTTATTAAAGCTGCAAAAATGTGAAGAAAAAGACACAAGAGATGATTCTATTGTCAAGAATGTGTTTAAAGAGTATTTTAATGGACCTGGCCGAGTAGAGTTCAGCATCGAATGCTGAATGTACAACTAAATGAATCAGATTAACATACCTCATCCGTACCTACTCGATATGGAGTTATCTCCTGCTGGGTAATTGCATCTCCTGCAGGGTAATTGCATCTCCTGCAGGGTAATTGTATCTCCTGCAGGGTGATTGCATCTCCTGCAGGGTAATTGCATCTCCTGCAGGGTAATTGCATCTCCTGCAGGGTAATTGCATCTCCTGCATGGTAATTGCGTAACACACTAAAAGTAGCAATTTCTTTCATTTTGACAGCTCAACAACATTCGTTGTGTTATTTACGTTGTTGAGCAGACAAATTTGCGGCCTCCAGTAAAACAGGTCGAAATATACCGCACAGATAACTAGGTGTATAATTATTACATGTAAGTACTGTTTTTCATATGATGGGGTTGAACTGTTCATATTGAAAACGTTATTAGACAAAGTGGATAGACCCAAGGCAATGGGTACGGAAGCAAGTGCCAATGTTCGGGGGCCACGTCTTTAGTTGTTTAGTTTGTAAAAGTTTACTAACAGTTTTTAAGTCATTTTTACTAATTGATTGTGAGTCGCCCGAAATACAGAATAATTATATTATTTTATTACTAGCTGTGCCCCGCGGTTGCACGCTTTCTTGTCGATTTTTGAAAAACCCTAAATCACATGTACAGCCTACAATTTTTTTTTTTTAAGTATCTATTAGTACCGAGTTTTGAGTTAATCTAACTGCGGGTTAATTTTTTTCTTACCTATTAACTCTTCTCCCCCTACATCCTCTGTGAGGGTTTTTTTTTAAACTAAAAGCGACAATATTTGTTAAGTATTTACAGAGGCAAATATTGTCAAGTTTCAAGTTTATTAAGCAAAAGAATAAGATTTTTTCATATTAAGGCGAAAGCGCCAGGGTAGCCCGAGAAATTAAATTTTATTTACGTTTTAGGGTTCCGTACCCAAAGGGTAAAAACGGGACCCTATTACTAAGACTTCGCTGTCTGTCCGTCTGTCTGTCACCAGGCTGTATCTCATGAACCGTGATAGCTACCCAGTTGAAATTTTCACAGATGATGTATTTCTATTGCCGCTATAACAACAAATACTAAAATCTGAATAAAATAAATATTTAAACACCGAAAAAAACACGTTTGTTGTATGGGAGCCCCCCCATACAACAAACGTGTTTTTTTCGGTGTTTTTGCCTTGTGGCACGGAACCCTTCGTGTGCGAGTCCGACTCGCACTTGGCCAGTTTTTTTTTCAATTTGCTGGTCAGTACGTTGATATGATTCGCGAACGTAACAAATTATGGTACCTATTTACAGAATTATAATCATTAAAGTCATCGACACAACTCTCTAAGGCCAAGTAATCCTACTGAATGACTATTTCATGAAATCTTGACATTTTAGGATTGTAATAACTTAACAAGTTGTATTATTGATTCTAATGATAATAATTCTGTAAATACTTACATATTTGTTACAGTCGCGAATCATATTTTAATCAACGTGCACCCAGACACTGAACTGCAAATTGCAACAATCGTAAGAAAATTTCAATTTTATTTACAGTATAATGTATGTACCTACGTTGATTAAAATATGATTCGCGGTCGTAACAAATATGTATTTACAGAATAGATGGATAGAGATAGGTAGTGGTAGTGCCTAAGTACTTAAAACAAATGATTTGACCGAAGTTTTTTTTTATTTATAATGCCACTACTTACACTACTTTACATTGTTCAGCAGTGCACAAAATACACCTTTCCAATTTTATTTGCTGTAGTGCAAATCGTCTCCGAGTAAAAATGTATGTGGGACTTAGGGCTGATTTTTCAATCGACAGATATTTTTTATTCGTCGAATAAAATTGACGTCTGACAGTTTTTGTATGGAAGAACTGTCAATAATTCAAACTATTTCTTGGATAAAATTATTTGGCGTTGGAAAAATCAGCCCTTGCATAAACTTAGAAGCCGCACAGTGTTACGTTTGTTCAAAAAAAAATCCCTCTGCTGTTTATTGTATTTATTGATCAAGGGGTGCATTTAAAACGCACGAGTAAAACACTCACGTGTCAATTTCAAATACATTTTTTTTTGAAATGATGAACTTTAGGTGACTTTTTCATGAAAAAAATTAAAATAAATTCTGAAAACGTAACTGTCCAAGATATTTATTTAATATAAATATAGTCTGATAAAGCATCTTTGGGCGCATATTTTCCAGTTTTTATTTTTGGAAAATTACCTCCGGATTCTAAGTATTTTTTTTTTCAAATTTTCGTTTTTATTTTAATTCTCCCTATAAACTCAAAACTGCGACTTGTCACTAGCATTGAAATATTGCTCGTAATAAGGCTAAAAAAATTAAAAAAAAACACTCATAAAAAAACCACGTTGCACTATTGCAGTTTTTGGGAAGAATACGCCATTTTGTTCGAAGGCAAGAGGTCAAACAAGTATTTTTTTGTGAGAAAAAGAGATATCACTAACATACTTATCATATCGCAAGCCCGAATCTATGTCATCCCGGATCAAGGAACAAAGAATTTTATATTCAACGCGAACGAGGTCCGACCTCGTTCGCGTTGAATACTTCGTTTAAAAATAAGAATATGAGGACCTCAGTACAATGCTCGATGACCTCAGTTGAGCCCCCGAAAGAGTGGGTCTTAAAATGAAAATGGTCAAAACGAAGGTCATGTCAAATGCCCATGTAACACCCACTCTCATAAAGATCGGAGACGCTACACTCGAAGTCGTGGACGAGTATGTTTACCTAGGACAAACTGTCCAGTTAGGTAGGTCTAACTTCGGGAAAGAGGTCAATCGACGAATCCGAGTCGGCTGGGCAGCGTTCGGGAAGCTACGCAATATCTTCTCGTCCCACATACCGCAGTGTCTCAAGACGAAAGTCTTTGACCAGTGCGTGTTGCCAGTGATGACTTATGGCACAGAAACGTGGTCGCTCACAGTGGGCCTTATAAGAAGGCTAAAAGTCACCCAAAGGGCAATGGAGAGGGCTATGTTTGGAGTTTCCCTACGTGATCGAATCAGGAATGAGGAGATCCGCAGGAGAACCAAGGTAACCGACATAGCCCGAAGAATTGCCAAACTTAAGTGGCAGTGGGCAGGGCACATTGCTCGCAGAACAGATGGCCGTTGGGGCCGAAAGGTTCTGGAGTGGCGACCGCGTACCGGAAGACGTAGCGTTGGAAGGCCTCCCACAAGGTGGATCGACGACCTTGTGAAGGCCAAAATCAAAATGTTTTATTTCACATAAACCTACATGGGCACTTATGAAACGTCAGAAGCTAGGTGCACGGTTCCAATTGGTCGTTTTCTATGGAGAAGAACCGGCAAGAAACTCCATGGTTACTCTTTTTAAAAATAATTGGCTTTTACAATGTTTCCAGATTACAGTAAGTAGGTATGGAAGGACAGCGCAGGCCTGTCAACAAGTACCAAGTACTTGATAAAATAGAAAATGGTCTACAGATCTAAAGTCTATAAGGCCTACAAAGTCCTCACATTTACAAAATAAGAATCTATCAAAAGGATAGATAATAAAAAAAGAAAAATAATAATAAAAACCTACTAAAACCAAGTGTTATGATTCTCAATAAAACCACTAATAAAGAGGTGAAAAATTTCAAGTGTCTGTATACAATGTCAATTAATAAAGAAATTATGTCAAAAAGTATATAATGTCAAATAATAAAGAAATTATGTCAAAAAGTATGTAAAAATAATAATAATAATTAAATAAAAATTAAACATCGTAATTTGAGAGCAGTTAATAGACATTTACATAGTTATGCCGTTAATGAGAAGCCAGGGAAGCCACATGTGCAGAAGGAATTATTGCCAGACTAGCTTGTCTTCAACGTAGTCTTTAATCTTATAATATGCTTTTTTGATAAGGACACGTTTGATGAGGGTTTTGAACTTTCCATCGCTAAGTTCTGTAACCGGCTTTGGCAACTTGTTATAAAAACGGATGCTGTTTACAAGAAATGACTTGCTAGTTTTAGTTAATCTAAATTTAGGTAACACAATTTCATTTTTACTACGTGTATTTATATTATGGAAATCGCTTCTTATTTTGAAGAGTCCTAAGTTTTTGCGAACATACAAAATACTTTCTAAAATATAAAGAGAAGGCAGAGTTAGTATATCAATTTCTTTGAATTTGTTTCTAAGAGACTCGCGAGGACCCATTTTATAGATTGCGCGGATTGCCCTCTTCTGTAAAATGAAAATTGAATCTACGTCAGCTGCCGATCCCCACAGCAGAACACCATAAGACATAATACTGTGGAAATAAGCAAAGTATACTAACCTAGCTGTGGCTATATCTGTCAACTGCCTTATTTTTCTTACTGCATATGCAGCTGAACTTAATCTACTTGAGAGAGCTCTAATGTGTGCGCCCCATTGTAATTTTGAATCTAAAGTAATTCCTAGAAATACAGTTTCCGTAACAGCATCTAGTCTTTTGCCATCAAGTTCTAAATTCAGACCCACTTGAGGTACATTTGGTAATGAAAACTTAAGACATTTAGTTTTGTTCGCATTAAGTAAAAGATTATTAGCTGCAAACCATTTCGAGAGAACAGCCAGACTATCGTTAACATGTAAGACATCCGTATCTTTTCTATCTATTTTAAAAATAAGGGAAGTGTCATCAGCGAATAAAATGATATCCGACAAGTTGGCCATCATGTAAGGAAGGTCATTAATATAAACTAGAAATAGGAAAGGGCCAAGAATTGAGCCTTGAGGCACGCCCATCTTAACTAGAGACCCCGAAGACGTCGCCCCGTTAACGTTTACTTTTTGCTGGCGCTTTGACAGATAGGAAAGAACAAGATCAGCAGCTTGTCCACGAATTCCGTAGTGGTATAATTTACAGATCAGTGTATTATGGTCAACGCAGTCAAACGCTTTTGAGAGGTCACAGAAAATGCCAATTGCATCCTGGGACTTCTCCCAGGATTCCAAAATGTGACTGATGAGTTTTACTCCCGCATCTGTCGTCGACCTACCTTTCGTGAAACCAAACTGGCGACTATGTAAAATCCCATTTGAGTTAAAATGTGACAACATCTGGTCCAGCATGATTTTTTCATAGATTTTGCTCAATGCTGGTAGCACAGATATAGGTCTATAATTGGAGGGATCAAACTTACTACCCGATTTGAATATCGGTACTACTTTACTATGTTTCATTAAGTCAGGAAACGTACCGCTGTCTAAACATTGATTAAATATGCCTGTTAGGGCAGGGGCAATTGTGTCAATAATATCTCCAAGAACCTTAACAGAAATCCCCCATAAGTCTTCAGTGTTTTTTATGTTAAGACTTTTAAATGCTTTTTTAATTGTGTCAACAGAAATGGGCTTGAATTCAAAGCTTGGAATTTCCCTATTAAAATTTTCCTTAAGAAGGGCTTCAGCTAATATAGGTGATGAGGGGAGAGACTTTGTAACCTCTATTGGGATATTGGTAAAGAAATTTTCTAGTGTCTCAGCAACTTTTAACTTATCTGAAATGGTTTCATTATCAATTTTTAGGGACAACTCATTCTGATCTCGCTGTTTTGTGTTTCCAGTTTCTTTGTTTATTACCTGCCACACAGCTTTTATTTTATTATTAGACATACTAATTTTGTTACTAATTAATTTAGATTTAGCCTCAGCGCAGACTCTTTTGAATATTTTTGAATAGTTCCTGACATAATTATGAAGGGCTTGATCAGAAGTTAATGATTTCTCGTGATACAGATTATACAAAATATCTCTGCTTTTTCTAATGCCAGCAGTGGCCCATTCGCTAAATTTTGGTTTAGTATTTATAGTAACTTTTTTTACAGGACATGCTTTATTGAATTCTTGGCATACTGTAGAAAATAATGTACCATAGTTTATGTTGGGGTCTTGTGAATCAAAACTAGCTGTGGAAAGATTGCTAAGAACATTATTATTAAACATTTTCAATTTATTTTTAGTTAGTGGTCTTAATTGAATGGATTTATTTATGTGTAATCTTTTACCTAAGTCAAATGATACAAGTTGACCAGTATGGTCAGACCTGACGCCAGTAATTAAGGACGAGTCTTTTATTTTACAGTTAGTAAATACATTGTCGATGCATGAAGCTGAAGTTGCTGTTATTCTAGTCGCTTCATTAAATATACATTTTAAATTAAATGATTTAAACAATGATATTAGCTTACATTTTTCTGGTGAATTAACTAATATATCAATATTTAGGTCACCACAAACAAAAACAAATTTACTATCTTTAAAAAGTTTACTAAGTATTTCTTCCATTATGATCAAAAATGATGACAAATTTGAGGCTGGTGGTCTATAAACACATAAGAAAGTATGGCCTTCAACTTCTGCACATGCTACCTCACATAAGCGATCAACAGAGCAAGCAGTGATATCCTTTCTTTCTTTATACCTAAAAGAACTATTACATAATATCAAAGTACCACCCCCTATTGAGGACCTGTTGTGCGCACTGGCAACTGAAAAATTATTGACATTAAACAACATTCTATCCGGTTTTAACCAGGTTTCACAAAAACATAAGATATCCATATGATATTTATCTATTAACATTTCCACGTCTAGGATTTTGCCAGAAAAGCGATTTATATTTTGGTGATATAGTAAAATATTCTTATTATGCTTCTCTTTTGTCGAGTCTAAAAGTTTAAAGAATTAATTACAGTATTATTAGAAGTACTAGATAATACTGTTTCGTCACTTAACCTAGTCTCAGTTAAATTATCAATAACTGCGTGTATATTGTAAGCTAACAAAGTAGCCAGTACATGCTGACTTTTCTTGGGAAGAAACATATTATGTTCCTGAACTAATACAAAATCCCTAACAAAATAGTTTGTATCAAAATACAATAAACGGTCACTATGACGACATGTCAAAATATGCATTAAGTTGTTTAAACTATAAATGTAATCGTTTTCTGCATCATACAAATTATCAGAATATGGCAATGCACATAATATTAATTTACCTAGTTTTAATTTAAGTAGGGTGTCAATACCATTAACTATGTCCCTTTTTGTTACGCTCAGACTGTTTCCAATTAAAAGAACTACAGTAGTCTGCTCATTCATTTGTGTATGTTTTATTTTATGAACAAGCTCATTAAAATGCAGGTTATGATAACAACAATTAACTATAGTATGTTTAGAGCGGTTATTTAATAATGATCCAAAACCTGATCCTAATCTATCAGAAAATACCAAAACATTACTTTGAGTGGGATAGATAGGTTCTATAGTATGAGTTGAAGTGGTTGAAGTAGCAGGTACAACATGCTGTAACATCTGAGGTGAATCGGGTGGTGTGGTGTTAGTGTGAGTGGGAGCACAACTACAGGTAAGATTGTTGGTCAGTGACTCGTACCTCTCTGCATTGTACTTGACTAGGTCCACCAACTCACAGGCCTCTTGCAAGCGCTCGCTCAGCATAAGTTGACTAGACTCATACTTACAGGATATTTCCTTAAGTGCATTTTCCCTGCTCAGTAATTCCTTTTGAAGGTTTTGTATGTCGACATAATACATTTGTCTGCTATTTTCCAACTTATTATTACATACATTTAGTTGGCTTTGTAAGTTTATACGTTGTTTCCTAAGATTAATGTTAAACTTGTGAACATTTTGTGTCTTCAAGAGTTTCTTGTACCTTTTAATGTTTTTACTAATTTTAATATATTTCTTAATTTTATTATGACTAGTTGGAGTTGGACATCTAGTTAAGGTATCGTTCCCAGTCAGGTCTATGGTGATGGTGGGTTTCTCATACTCCAGTCCCGGTACACTACCAACCAGCTCGTTGAAAAGGTTATTGGTGTTGGCAACCTGTTCGCTGGCTTTCAGAGAGTTGATGGTGGAAATGGTGTTGTGTGCTTCGCATAATTCTGCTTCAAGGCCTGATATGCGTTTCAGTGCCTGGTCATGAGTGTCACTGCAAGTTTGAAAGTCTGACACTAGTCGACGGAGATGGTGATGCTGGTCAAGTATTTCTATGTGCTCGGTGTGAAGTTCTACAAGCTGTCTTTTGAGTTGAGTGTTTTTCTCGTTAATCCTTTTGACTTCAACCTTGCTGTCCTCTCTTTCCTGCAGCAGCTGGTTGCATTCCTTCTGTGATGCCTCCAGCTTCTTCAGTGCTACATTCAGTTTGTCATTCATATCACGAACTGTGGCTCCACGGGTCATCATTTTCAAAAAAAAAATCCCCAAATGGCACCTGAAATGTGACAAGAAACAACTGAGTGTATGAGGAAAAAATGAGTTGAGAACTAGAGAAGGTAGGATGGTAAGACAGTTAGCAAGAAATAAGAAAAACAAAAGATAAAGTTTTAGAAAAGATTATAAAAATATGAGGGTATAAGAAGAAGCTATTTAATTTATTCTAGGGCTTATCACAAAAGCTAAGTTAGTTAGGGCTTAAGTAGGGGTTTAGGGTTTTAGTCAGTAAGAGTCTGACACTCCCTTCCGCTCCACCCAGAGCGGGAGGAGTCATTTGATGATTTCCCATCCTCAAAAAAAAAAAAAAAAAAAAAAAAAAAAGGGCTTATCACAATTATTAATGTTTACAGACTTTTTTATTCTTATTGAGGATAGTAATTATTATTGGGCTAAATAATTTCCACTAAGAATAATATGGACATGAGATTAGAAGTACACAAACTTTCATGGTAGGTTCTAAGTTTGTTTTTCAAACTATAGTATATTAATTAAGTGTAGCAATTTAAATTAATTCCATTAAACAATAGTAAGTATATTAGGGATAAATATGTGTAGTAAAGTTTGTAGTGTAAGTTTATGTCTGAAGCAAGTGTTTTCGTCGTCGATTCTGCTTCCACAATTTGTCAAGCAAAAGGAGACATAAACGGTGCCGGTGTGTACTGGCCGCAGGAACCCGTTGGACGCGAGAAGCACAGGACCGGTCGAAGTGGAGGTGCTTGGGCTCCCCCTATGTCCAGCAGTGGACGTCTTTCGGCTGAAATGATGATTGTAAAAGTTCCCGGATCTTAATAATTTATTAATATTTTGTTCATATTGATCAAAAATAAACTTTTAGTAGAATTTATAACACAAGATAGGGCCACATGATATTGACATTTCATTGCAAAAAAAAGTGTCGAAGGTTGCGCTTATTTTTTAATTATTTCGTTTTCTTTCCGATTTAAGTGTAATTTACGTTGAGTTTGTTACTCCGTATTTGCTAAAAATCTTGGAAGATAAACTTTCCCATTGTGTCTCTTCTTTCTAAATCAAGTTGAGTTGCGCCCCGTGTTCCTCCGTGATCAAACCGAATTGCTTAGGCCCTCCGTAAATTGGAGTTTGGACCATATTAGTTAAGTGTTTTGTGTTTAAATAAAAATGTCTCGAAACAAGTATTGTGTGCCCGGCTGCCTAGTCATCAAAGATGACGGTAGGTAAATACTTATACATATATTGAGCTATGTAATGTTTTGTTTTACCCAATAAATATGAACATCTCAAATTGGTATTTGTTTTAGGTAGGTACCTAAGGTAGGTCTGTCGAATTACGCCTACTTAAGGATGAACGTAAATATCATAAATGTAGATGAAAAACAGAATGTGTTCATGGGATGTATGTTTATTAATATACAAAAAAAACTCAAAATATTATTGTTATTTTTATTAAAATAATGAATAGAGATCAGACTTCAAACACAATCGTTTTGGCGCAATTAAACTTATAAAGTAAAATTACGCCTACGACAGTTTTCTTAAAATTAAGTACTTTGCTTTTAGCATTATCACAATTTTCTGTAATTAGGAACATAATTAATCTAAGCAGGAGTATCTTAATCATCAGTTCTTTTAAGATATACAAAAAAAAATCAGATAAACTATCAATTTAAAAATATCTAAAATTACTAAGGTACCTAATAACATATAAATGTATATATTTTCATTTGCACATAGTTTAAACATAATCAAATAAGTCTGTATACAGATTATCAAACAAAAATAAAATTCTAAAAAAAAAAACTAATGTAGGCGTTATTAAACCCGGTTGAGGTAGTAACGCCTATCTAAATCTACATAGTAGAATCAGTCACAACCGACAGGACATCTAAATTCTTCTGTGTCATTTTTTGTCAAACCGATACACTCCTCCTGCTGGTACCATTTTGTACAATTCACACATGATCTCATATCGGCAATGCGATCCTCATAACAAGCATAGCAATACCATTCCTCACTTTTGTTTTCTTTACCTTTTCTTTTAGTTTGTGCTATATTCTCTTTTCTATGTTTTTTTGTTTTTATAATATTGTGTTCTGTAAATTTTCTCTTGTTAGCTGTTTTCTCTTTTTTCATTTCTTTTGATTTAGTTTTACCTTTGGCTAGTTTGGCTTCTTCATTTTTATCCGCTTTCTTTTTCATGTCTTTCGGGTCATTAAATAGATCTTTAGTTACTCTTTGGCCTTTGTAATTCAAAGCCTTTCGACGGGGTCTTTTTTTGGTGATTGCATAGTTCGGTGTGGGCATAAATAGTTGAAACTGCGATTTTTGCGATAACTGAGCTAATGGTACCTCGTCTTCATGATTTGCTTCAGAATCCGAGTCAGATGAATAAATACGTAACGATTGCTCTACTCGTGATCTTGTGATGAATCTTGTCATAATTTCACTGTCGGAACTATCTTCACCATCAGAAGCATGTGTACATTGTTGAATAAGTGGTCTTGTGTTAAATTTGGAAATCATATCACTGTCAGATGAATGTTCGAAATCAGAAGCATCAGTAGATGTGCTATAACATACAAGTCTCTTTACAGTTTGCACGCCACTTGTAGAAGGAACCGCCGATCTGTAATAGGGTTGACTTTTTTCGTGTGACGGAGTTAACTGCGAAAGATGTGGTTTGATGTTTGAGTTTGGAGGTGTAACACGTGGAGTAGGACTGATAATAATAGAATGCAGTGGAGTGTGATCTGAAGCGGGCCAAACGACTGTTGAGCGCGGTGGAGTAACATGCGGAGATAGACACTCAGTCAGTGAACGCGGTGGAGTGACTTCTAGAGCAGCTAAATCAATGTCAAAAGTGTTCAAACTTTCAATCAGAGACGGTGAGACGTCTTCTGGTAAGTATGCAGTATGAGGTGGGGTTGTCTGCTGAATATTCATCAAACCTTCGACCTCTTCAGTGGCCATTGGAGATATATCGCAAGATTCACTTCGATCTTCATTTGTAGGTGCCGGTTGTTCCGTTAATACTGAGGGTGCGAAAGCGGTTTCAGGCAAAACATTTGGATTAAAGGGATATAGCCCAGTTGCTCGGAAGCCACTAGTGATGTTTTCATGTGTCATACATTTTGACCATATCTTCGACAAAATCTTATTGAAATCAGGACGAGTTAATTTTTGTGCATGGGTTTTATAAAAATGTTGAAGAACTTCTTGGTCCCAGTAACTCTCGAAAGGTTTGTAGCAGGCTTTATCAAGCGGTTGCAATTCGTGGGTCGTATTTGAGGGTAGACAGTATAGAGTGATACCGAGTATATCCGCTTCTTCAGCAATTCTGTAGTCTAAATGACACTTTGCCCCGTCAAATACAAGAAGGCAGTTTCCTGAGGTCTTGTATCTGGCGAAATGTCTTAAAAAATCTATAAAAAGCTCTGAAGTCATGCTTCCTTTCGGTGCCATTCTAACCGTGGATCCTGGAGGCAGATTTAATTCGAATTCTGGCTTCCTTCGAACGCCTTTAAATATAATCATTGGTGGTATGGGATTCCCCAGCGCATTTGCGCAACCCACGATCGTGACATTTTCGCCATGTTCAGATGCTTGTAAATGAACTCTTTTTGCTCCTTTCAGAGCAATTACTGTAGGTTGTTTGTGCATCGTTAAACGGCAACCTTTTTCATCCATATTGTAAAGCCTTTCTGGGTTGTAACGGATCCCTAGTTCGTCATATAACTTTTCCACTTCTTTAAAATGATGTGAAACGATTGCTTTGTTGAGCTTTTGGCCTCTGGCTTGATTAAGAAATTGAGCTTTGCGTTTTGCTACATTGCTAGTTTTTCAAGAATAACTTAAGCCAGTCTCGTCCGGCAATACCTAATTCCTTGTTAAAATTGTTAGGAATGTTATGTGTCTCACAAAACAGAAACGCTTGTTTGCGTATCATCTTTGGCGTTAACGGGATACCCAAATCTGCAAATCTAATAATCCTTTTCACAAAATCTTGTTCCTGTTCGCTAGTAAATATTGATCTCCTACCTAAATTTAGTTTGGACATTCCACTCTTCAAATAATCTCGTAATGTTCTTCTGGGGATGTTAAAACTACTAGCTGCTTTATAACTGGATAATTTGTTTGTCTGAACAGCAGTAACAGCAGCTTCTAAATCACTTTGTGTCCATGAGGCACGCTTTTTCTGTGCAGTTGACATATTTTTATCCTGAAACAATGAACTTATTATTTATTTATTTTACTTTTGCACAAAAAGTATGATAACTTATTACTATAACTTTTTAAAGCTTTATACAATTAATTGCTGGATTAATCAATTCCTTTTTATAATGTGCAAATAGAGTCCTATCATGACAAGCTCACGAGATGGTTAAAAACGCCTGTGGTAGCTTTTCGTATGGGTAATAACGCCTAGGCGTAATTACCGTCGAGGTCACTTCTTAATAAGTTTGAAATATAACGGAAAATCGACTGCTTAATACTATAAAAACACTGGTCATGAACGGTACAATAATCACATTAACAAATAAGCCTTACGCTTTACTACTTAACTGACAAATTTAATTTAAAACTTACCGCGAAATTCCCGTCTCTGGCGTTAAAAACGGCACAACGACCTGCTCGCCACGGACGTTAGTCGAATACTAGCTCGCGGGGTGGGGAGTGCCGCGGGCGCGACTCGGGGCTGTTTCGGGATGTATAAACCTTGATGCGTAGGTATTAAGTTTGATTTTGTCTATTACGTAACCTGAGTTATTTAGCATAGGCGAAATTAGCCTCTAGGCGTAATTCGACAGACCTACCTTACTATCCTCGAAACAACAAGTTAAGTGTAATAACTAATTAGATTTACCGAGTAGAATAACGTAGAATGGTTGGAAATTCTGCTGTGGTTAAACTAAACCTAAAAATATATCAGAACCAGATTTTAATTTTTTAGGTTTAGATTTCCTACAACAAAATTTTTAACCATTCTGACCATTCTACATTATTCTACTCGGTGCAATATAACTGTGTGTAGTACTACTACGTAGGTATAGTATGTGTGTTTGTGTGTGTAATAGTGTATGTCCTGGTAACTAGATGGCGCTGCCTACGAAATTCTTAAGTTGACAGTCTATCTCTAGTATACAATAGTAGTCTATGCGCTGAACGCGACAATACATACACGCTGTAACGCTCCGCTACACGCACCGCCGCGCCGTTCCGAATTTGCATCCTTACATTTGTATACGGAACACAAGCTATCGGCCACGGTGCTGTGAAAACGACTGGCCTTACCGCTAAATTATATGCGCGGGGAACATCGCATTTCGCACCGCTAGCATTACTGCTACCTGTAGTCCCTACAGCTATTAGGTATAGATCTGTGGCACATGAAAGACGATCCTGAAAAAGTGCGGCAAATTAAACAAACTACATAGGTCCGTTGTCGTTGTCTGTCTGGTGTCGGACTTAAAGAATAGCACCAACCCATACTTCCCGTGGGTGTCGTAAAAGGCGACTAAGGGAGACGGAGAATGGGCAGCAGCGTTCTCTATGCATTACACCATCATACCATACTGCGATCGCCAACCCACCTGCCAAGCGTGGCGATTATGGCAAACCCCCCCCCCCAAATTGGGGGAGGCCTATGTCCAGCAGTGGACGTCTTTCGGCTGAAATGGTGGTGGTGGACATAGGGCCGGAAGTAGACAGGGAAAGACCTACAAGGTTCGATTAAATCCGCTAGTAAACCAATAGTTCTAGTAGAATTCAGACAAAGATACCGTTTCACCAAGGCAAATACGTGCCGTACTGCCCGTACTAAGTCATTAGCCGCAAAAGAATGCTCCTGAATTTGTTTTTCAGACCGCACATACTTAGTATAAAGTGAATGTATTGACTATTCAAGTACCTGAATTTCAGACTGCCTTTAGTATCAATCTCATAAATGTTCTTACTATCTTCTAATTTAATTTCATAGTTATTTAAGTAATTTATTTATAAGAAAACCATGTTCTTTTCTTAGTTTAATGTTATTAGAACTGTGATTTGTCGTTTCCTGAATTTATTGCATTTATTTTTGATTTTATTTAGTTTAGCATATTTTTAGGGTTCCGTAGTTCCTACAAGGAACCCTTACCTATACTTTTGTCATGTCCGTCTGTCTGTCTGTCTGTCCGAGGTTTTGGTAAGAGACCGTTAGTACTGGAAAGCTGTAATTTTGTAAGAGCGTGTACTTATATCAATTACGCCGACAAAGTGGTAAAATAAAATTTTGGAAAATATTTTTTTTAGGGTAGCTCCCCTACATGTGAAGTGGGAATGAATATTTTTTTCGTTGTCTACCCCATCGTGTGGGGTATCGTTGAATAGGTCTTCTAAAATGACTTGGAGGTTGCTAAAATTATTTTTCGATTTAATGCTCCGTTTACGAAATATTAAACTTTAAATTGCAAATTTTTGTTCCAGTAAGGCGTCCCCTCCCCTCTAAAAGCTAATCTGTTGGCTTGAAAAATCTGGAAAAATTCACGATGATAGTGCATTTCATGAACTTTAAAGGAAAACTATAGCGGTTAAGATAACTTTATTAGTTTAGCAGTAGTTAATAGTCGTTGAACTTGGGTGTTGCATTATTTTGTACCAAATACAAAATCCTTAGCATTATTAAACAAAATATGAAATAAAAAAACCATAATAAATAATCATGTTTCACAACACTGCCGCTAGATGGCGCTCTAACAACGGTTTATGCTTTCATTCGAGTACCTATAGAAGTCACAAACGAACTTTGTTTAATTTTCGAATTACAATAATTTTGCGAATTAAAATAATAACTGGGCAGCAATCGTACTCTTATTTTTTAGCTTTACAACCAAGAAAGTGGTTCTTATTAGCTAATGTCTAATCTGTTTAAATAATTATCTTCGAAAATCAATATGTTGTTGTGTTTTGTATCGCTATTCGATAACAGATGGCGTTGTGCCGTGACGTCACTTTTGTAGATCGCGGTGTTAAGTTTTTCTTGCACCTCCGTGGTTACGTTGTGTTAAAGTTTTCTTTTACTCTGGACACTATTGTCATAGTTCATATTTAAAATTCAGTACTACGCATTCAAAGTGGAACAATACAATCCTCTAAATATAATATATAAATAAATCCTAATATCTTTACCATTACATATACATATTCATTATATTCAGAATAAAGAACAACAGAATCGTACTATATTGTGATAACGGGCTACTACGGAACCCTGTGCGTGGACACGCACTTGGCCGGTTTTTAGGGTTCCGTTGCCAAATGGCAAAAAACGGAACCCTTATAGATTCGTCATGTCTGTCTGTCTGTCCGTCTGTCTGTCCGTCCGTATGTCACAGCCACTTTTCTCCGAAACTATAAGAACTACACTGTTGAAACTTGGTAAGTAGATGTATTCTGTGAACCGCATTAAGATTTTCACACAAAAATAGAAAAAAAAACAATAAATTTTGGAGTTCCCCATACTTAGAACTGAAACTAAAAAAAATTTTTTTTCGTCAAACCCATACGTGTGAGGTATCTATGGATAGGTCTTCAAAAATGATATTGAGGTTTTTATATCATTTTTTTTCTAAACTGTGTTTTTTTCTAAAATAGTTTGCGCGAGAGACACTTCCAAAGTGGTAAAATGTGTGCCCCCCCTCCCTGTAACTTCTAAAATAAGAGAATGATAAAACTAAAAAAAATATATGATGTACAATACTATGTAAACTTCCACCGAAAATTGGTTTGAACGAGATCTAGTAAGTAGTTTTTTTTAATACGTCATAAATCGTAAACCGCAATTTACCTTTTATTCAACCAACTCAAATATAAAAAAAAAACATTTAATTTCATAAACATAAACCTTATGCATAAACCCGGATGTTACGGAACCCTCGGTGAGCGAGTCCGACTCGCTCTTGCCCGGTTTTTTTTAAATTTTGGCCGGTTTTTAGGGTTCCGTTGCCAAATGGCAAAAAACGGAACCCTTATAGATTCGTCATGTCTGTCTGTCTGTCCGTCTGTCTGTCCGTCCGTATGTCACAGCCACTTTTCTCCGAAACTATAAGAACTACACTGTTGAAACTTGGTAAGTAGATGTATTCTGTGAACCGCATTAAGATTTTCACACAAAAATAGAAAAAAAAACAATAAATTTTGGGGTTCCCCATACTTAGAACTGAAACTAAAAAAAATTTTTTTTCGTCAAACCCATACGTGTGAGGTATCTATGGATAGGTCTTCAAAAATGATATTGAGGTTTTTATATCATTTTTTTTCTAAACTGTGTTTTTTTCTAAAATAGTTTGCGCGAGAGACACTTCCAAAGTGGTAAAATGTGTGCCCCCCCCCCTGTAACTTCTAAAATAAGAGAATGATAAAACTAAAAAAAATATATGATGTACAATACTATGTAAACTTCCACCGAAAATTGGTTTGAACGAGATCTAGTAAGTAGTTTTTTTTAATACGTCATAAATCGTAAACCGCAATTTACCTTTTATTCAACCAACTCAAATATAAAAAAAAACATTTAATTTCATAAACATAAACCTTATGCATAAACCCGGATGTTACGGAACCCTCGCTGAGCGAGTCCGACTCGCTCTTGCCCGGTTTTTTTTAAATTTTATTTTGACTTTATAACTAGTATTATTATGTTTGAAAATGGAATCCTCGGTAAGGTCAATTTGCAATTAGTGTTTAATAATTCATTATACAAGTTATTGGATTCCTTAGCCTGAGTACATTCTTTCAGTTTCTGTAATTTATTGATTCGAACATTTGCACATAAAGCCTCCTCATATAAAGCCTCCTCATATATGTTACTGCAGTTGTTGAAACCATCTATGACCACCCGCAGTTTGTCCTGTTCATCAACAACATCCAGGTACCATTGTTGATGTAGGTCTACTAGCTCTTGTTTTAAGCAAGTGTTTTTGAAAACGACCTTCTCGATTTCCTTCTCACTATCATCTACTTCCTGTAACAGCTGTTGACTGCTTTTGAAGCCTTAAGAATAAACTAGTCACAAGCTCGAACTCACTGGTGGTCATGGCCAAAAAGCACGCTGTCTCACCTGACTTCGTGTCTGGCATAGCTAGTATCAGTGATGAGCAGCTAGACGCTAGTCTACACGCAGAACGTCTAGTTCTCACGCACAGAAACACCGTTCCGAACTGATAGGCGCGTTAAAAAATTGGTAAAGTGCTTTCGAAAATCGAGTTTTATGAAAAAGTCACTGCATAAATCAATTATGAATATAGTTTATTGAACTCTTCGATAACTGAGCTTTGTCGGTACGGACTTGGATTTGAAGATTTTAGTTCTTTTATTAAGTACTTATTTACACCCAGAGTTACGTTGAAAATAGCAAGAAAAACGAATCTTTGTTGGCTCATAATTTTTTAATGGTTTTTTATTTTACTATTCTGTTGCCGTACAGACACAATTAACAATAAGTTAAAACGATATCATGTTTAACTTTGGGTGCACAGTGTCAAACAGTGGAGTAATAATCTCCCGAATGTATGGAATTTGTATGGAAAAAGTATCGACTAGTGGCATCTTAAGATCTTCAGTGGTCGTTCTCAATTTAAGCTCCAACTCCTGAATAGCAGCCTTACGGGTCAAGGAATTCGGAATTAAAGATGGGTTAATACCGATATTTGTCACTATTAGCCAATATGAATATGTTCTTCTATAATATTAGTAATATTATAATATCTTAACTAATATTTGAGTAGGTATCTCTAATATTTATCCAAGACCTAATAATATGTATCACTGCCTTATTAAATTAGTGTACTGCATGTCGGTATTTAATAATGCTAGGTGGACATTGAATGTTGAATTGTTAATAGGTACTGTTACTAATGAATTATATAAAATTTAATACATCTTGTCGTGGTGTGGGATCAAAAAAAAAAAAATCTCTAAAAATATCTACCTACTAAAAATCAGTAGCTTTGGAGAAATTATTGCTATATTCTAGTATACTTAATATTTATATGATAATATTATAATTACAATTAATAAATGACAACTAGAGCGTAAGACATTAGATACCATTTAATAAGTATGTGTTGATGTTTGAAATTAATTTTTAAAATCGCCACCATCATAACTGTTTTTTTGGCCCGCAGATATCCGTCTCATTCGTACGTAGGTACTTGTACCTACACATGAATGAGATGGTTAGACCAATACAATAAGGTCGTATGTGGCCATTCGGCATTCGTTCACTTCACGAACCGTCACGAACAGCCAGCAGCAGAGTGAAAGCCACAGCGTTACCAGAAGGTTACTTTTGTAACCTTTTAGGTGATTTTCTACTCCTTCAGGTTACATCTAGGTTACAGGACTCGAAAAGTTACTTTTAGGTGATTTTACGGAATTTGTAGAAATAATTTTTAATTTCTTACGTGAAACCAACGTGAAACGGAACGCAATGTTGGCCAACGTGAGTGAAACTCTTAAAAACAAGTCTTTCTCTCTCGCACTAATGATGTATCCATAACACAAAATGACCAAAGCGTCTCGGTTACTCACTCGTTCAATCGGATGGATTAGTTCTTGTTCGTTTGTTGTGCTTGTCGCCGAATCAGTCAGTCGGTCGGTCGCGCACTGACGCATTTAGTTTTGTTTATCTTCCACTATTGTTTTGTTTGAAAAAAAAAAGCTGGATACTGGGTAAGTGGACAAATTATTTAGTAGGTGTTTGAGGATGAGGATGACTGCATAACTCTAAAGGTCTTTATAAGTTTATCTCATATTTTGTTTGACTCGCTCGCCTGCCTGGATGTACTCATTTCAAACTAAATCATCCACATTTCTGTAAGTTAATACAATCAACATCTGACTATCAACTTTTAATCTTACTGCTGAAAAAAAAAATGAAAGGTTATTTTTCACACTAAAAGGCGACTTTTTTATCCATTTCAGGTAACTTTTGGCAAGACCCGGCTGGCAACACCAACACTGGTCCCAGTATGTATCTCTAAGCCTAGGCCGCACACATCGCGATAACCCGAAGATTCGCGTTATCCCAATGTGTGTAGCCAAGTATTCGCGCATACTTCGGTGCTTCGTACGTAGCTGCGAGGACTTCGCTCCGCTGTCGGTAAATTCTCGCAGATCAAAGCGTTTTATCGCGATGAACTTCGCTTGCGCGGCCACACTTCAGACGGCCGCCAGCCATCGTGCGTAGCGGACGTGTTAAGGTTAAACTGCAGTGCATAATATAGCTGAAGCGAAACATGGATTGGAATAACGATACAATTTTAGAATTTATTGCGAATTACGAGACAGCCGATTTTATGAAACCCAAACGAAATTGGCCATAAAAAAAAGCGTTTGGGCGCATTATGTCCAATTAGCAAATTGTCCAACTGTCCAATTCTCAATTGGTACGGATCTCTGCTATGACGCTTGGGTGAGAATAAAAAATAACTTGAGCTGGGTTTCAGTCGAAGATTTAAAAAAAAACGTGACTCGCTTTGGCATATAGGCAACATCTCGTCGTTTCAGCCGATAGACGTCCACTGCTGGACATAGGCCTCCCTCAATTTTGGGAGGGTTTGCCATAATCGCCACGCTTGGCAGGCGGGTTGGCGATCGCAGTATGGTATGGTGGTGAAATACACAGAGAACGCTGCTGCCCATTCTCCGGTACGATCCTTAGTCGCCTTTTACGACACCCACGGGAAGTAAGGGGTGGTGGTATTCTTTAAGTCCGGCACCACACAGACCAAAGGCAACATCTGAATAAGAAAAAAAAAATCGATTAAATCTGGTATACATCGCTCGTACATCGCGATAAACTTTACATCGCGCATTATGTGGCCGCTAGGCTTCGCCGTAGACGCCAGACGAAGTTTATCGCCCGAATGTTATCGCGATGTGTGTGGCCCAGGCATATGTAGTCTGTGGTGAATCCGAATTCCGATCCGTGTACAATCCCAGCTAGAGTAAATATTAAATATTAGCTTAGGAGAGTCCACAGAGTACATTTTAATATGGGAGAGTTCGTCGGATTACTAATACGTGAATCCATTGAATTTGAATTGAATTACTAATCTCTTATATATTAGTCACACCGCTATTCGGTATGCGGCCTAGTCCCTTCTCTTCTTAGTCTGTGGTCTGTGTGATGCATTTTTTTTGTGTTTACCAGTGAGTGACGTCCTTATCATTAAAATTTGTTTGTGCTATTGAATTGAATGTCATAACTTCATCGTTCATCGTTTTTTGTGAATTTCGTGCCAATAATGATTTATCTAAAGATGAAACTTGTCTAAATAAAGATCTAGCCGGTCACCGTTGTCCTTTAGGGTATATTATGTTCTGTGCCGTTGTCTCGATAGTTAAAATCGTATCAAGCACGTGTTCTTTTATCAAGAAGAGTAGCGAATTATGGATTAATCTTGCTAAAAAGTCCTGTAAAAGAAAATATTTTTAAGCAAAAGTATTAAAATCCGCCCCTAAGACGACCCACTGACCCATTCTTGTGCCTCGTTTGTTAATAAGTTCAGCATCAGGACTTCGGCATGTGTGAACTTTTCTAAGATAAGCACAGAAGACAATCATAATCTCTTGGGTATTGAGTTATGTAGGGTCGTAGACTTACAGGCAAAGACTGCCAAAGGCAGAATCGCATAGATTTGTAGTTAAATGCTAGTTCGGTATTATTTGGTACTTTGTGGATGTTTTCGGTTTGTAATTCGTATAAGTACTTAATGGTAAAAGAGTAGATTTCGTTGTTGTTCAAAATGTGAAAAGAAACGACTGCTGCAGTTTTATTCAATCATTGTGGTCGATTTCGGTCTTGAAATTCGAGAAAGAAATGGTAAAAGGGTAGATTTTGTTGCTCAAAATTGATACATTGTGGTTGTTTTTTGTTTTGAAAAAGTCATTCGTTTAACATTAATAATGAAGGAGGTATATGTACAGGTAAAATATTGTTTTAAGCATTCCAACTACAACAAAGTGGTACCAAATCTAACTCAGAGAACTTGGTGTAGGGGATGTGGGCCCAAAACTGGTACGCTAAGGGAGATGACCAATAAAAAAGTCCTAGAAAAGAAAATTAATACTTTTCAAATATTTAACGTCTCAGATAACTGTATAAATAAAACGCAACCGTTACTGACTTAGATCTATCAATGCCCAGCTCAAACTACTGAATGGATTGCGCTGAAATTTGCCACACATATAGCTATTATGATGTAGGCGTGCACTAAGAAAGGATTTTCCAAAACTCAAACGAAACGGGGGTTTGTATGTGGAAACAAGATTAGTTAGACTATTTTATTTGCAACATCACAGGAGTGTTTCTGGTTTTTTTAGAATTCAACCCCTAAAAGGGGCAAATAGGGTGACAAAGTCTGAAAATCAACATGGGTGTTGTTTGTATGGTTTATTGGGTCGCTGATTATGAAAACAACAACTTTAAAATCCATTGAAATACCATCATTCTCTAATTAAAAACGAACCCCAAGGTTGAAATGTCTAAATATCATTATGGGTGTCATTTTTATGGTTTTTTGGGACATTAATTTGTAACGAGTCTTTTAAGCCTGTTACATGATAGCGCGTTCTTTGCTTTAATTTGTAGGCAACAGGGTGGTGTTGCCATGTAAAAATTCATTTTTTTTGAATCGGAAGTCGTGTAGTGGTCACACTGATTTTTTTTTTGATGCTGTCAGTTGATTTTGATAGGTCACTTTCCGACCCAGGCTTTATATAAAATGGAGTGTTTTTAGAGCTCCTATTGAAATCTGGAAGTTGATACTTCCAAAGGACTACATCCAGTCCTAATTATGTGGTAGCTGATTTGCCCTTGTCGGCATCATGATGGGATTGCCCATATTTTTTAAAAAGGATCTTTTGAACCTTATATATTTTTTTATTATTACAATTGTCGCTAGAGATTTTTTTTTTATTATTACAATTGTCGCTCTGCGAACAGGGACTTGAAGTAGGTTTGTCTGGTACCTTATACTGTCATTATTGCACTATTAATTAATTAACTTATGAGTCTATTGTTTGCATTGGTTTGTTCTACATTGTTACTTTAATAACTTTGTGTTTATTTTGATTTTTGACTCATAAGTAGTACTTAACTTAATTTGGTGAATCTTTGTAAACAATGTTTGGTGTTTACAATTGATGATTTTGTTTAATATCATGTTTTTTTTTCTTAGCAAAACCAACAGAATTGTATAGCATAGACTGCGTTTTGTTGTTCTCAACAGTAAAGTTATTTAAAAACTAAGTTTAACTTTTTAAGTAAATAATTTAATCTAATTGTTAAGTACAATATTGTACATTTATCTAGATTTAAGCTGCTTGTAAGTGATTATTGCACTTTTAAAACTATAAAATTAACATAGTAATTTTTTATGGGATTACCCACATTTACTTTTATAATTAACCTCAAACTTGAGAATTTATTTTCAAACATTTAACTTTTTGAAACTTAGTTTTTGCTTTTCGTTTGCTAGTTCTGTGGGCATTGGTAGTGTTTTGAGTCAAGAGGATGAGAAGGGAGATCAACATCCCATTGCTTTTTATTCTAGGTCACTTAATAAATGTGAAAGAAATTACAGTACCACTGAACGTGAATTATTAGCTATTTTAGATTCCATAGAACATTTTAGACCTTATATTGAGGGAATGAAGTTTGCAGTTGTCACTGACCACGCTTGTTTGAAATGGCTTTTAGGTCTCAGTAATCCGAGTGGACGTTTGGCTCGTTGGGCTGCTAGAATTTCTCAATTTACATTCGATATTATTCATAAAAAAGGTTCATTACATTTAGTTCCAGATGCTTTATCTCGCATAGAAGTCGCTGCTATAAACGCTCAGGATAGTTTAGTCTTACCTGACGATGAAATTACTGACCCTTGGTATAGAAAAATATTTATCCAATGTCAAAAATCTCCTAGAAAGTATAAGAATTTTAGAGTTGAAAATAATACTTTGTATAAATTTTGTAGAAATAAATATAATCCTCACAGTCTTTTAGACTGGAAAATTGTTATACCTAAAGAGCATATTTTAGATACTATTAGATCAAATCACGATGATGTAAATTCTGGACACTTGGGAATACATAAAACTTTAAATAAATTAAAACAACATTATTTTTGGAAGGGAATGTTTAATGATATTCATCAATACATTTTGTCTTGCGATACCTGTAAAGCTTATAAACATACTACATCTCCACCTTTTGGTATGATGATTAATCCTAAAAAGGTTGATCGTCCCATGCTTATGCTCTCAGTTGATATCATAGGAATTCTACCTAAAACTTATTCTGGTCATAGATACATACTTTCGGTCGTAGACGTTTTTAATAAATATTGCTGGTTCTTTCCAATGATCAATGCTACCACTAGAGTAATTTGTAAACATTTTGAAAAAGAAATATTTCTCAAGTTTGGTTGTCCAAAAATAGTAGTTTGTGACAATGGAACTCAATTTACTTCAAAACATTTTGTAGATTTTTTGAAAGGTTTTAATATAACCAAAATATTTTATAATACTTTGTATACGCCTCAAAATAATCCTGTTGAGAGATATAATAAAACGGTCGAAACCTGCATATCGTGTTTTGTTAAAGATGATCATAGAACTTGGTCAAGTTTTTTGCCCAATGTTCAATTAGCTTTAAATAATAGTGTAAACCTTGCTACCGAGTTTACTCCTAACTTTCTGATGTTTGGTAGGGAGCTTATTCTTGATGCGTCATTACATCACTTTAGTAGTTCTGTTGATAACTTATCTCAACTAGAAATTTCAAATAGAAATGCTTATGCAGTTTCTCTTAATTCACTTAGTGATATTTTTGTTAAAGTTCAAGCTTACTTGTTAAAGGGGTATAAGCGTAATGCCGCTTATTATAATAAGGGTCGGAAAGTCATTTCTTTTGATGTGGGTGATGTGGTGTGGAGAAGAAGTTTTCTTCAATCTAATGCACAAGCATATTTTTCAGCTAAACTTGCACCTAAGTTTGTAAAGTGTAAAATAACTGAAAAGGTTTCAGATAACGTTTATGTTTTGAAAGATTTAAATAAAGGTTCAGTGGGACGTTATCATGTTAAAGATATTATTAAATTTTAATTTGGTTTCCAAGTGTTAGTCTTGATTTTGATAATTTTGTTTGAAGGCCGCTTTTGACAGTGTGATGTACGAGAGGATGGATGATAGGTTATCGGCGGTTTGAAAGATGTATGTTAGGTAACTTCTTATAAATTTGTTGAATTTGAGACATTCTAAAAATAAAACTTAGGTCATTCTGGTTAATTCAATAAGTACTATTTTTTTCACACCAAATATTTTTCACATTGAAGGATCTTATTTTATGTTTTGTTTGTTTTTGTTGGATTGTCTAAGATCTTATTTTTTTTCTTTTTTAAGGGTAACCTACCTGTTTATATTTTATTGAGATCTTATACAACCCTACAGTTCAGGTAATTTCTACCTTGAGGTTAAAAAACTTAAATTCAATTTCAAGTTTTTGTAATCTTTTTTTTCTCATAGTTTAAAATCATTCTATTTCCTCTTCGTCATAAATAGTTATCGATTTTTAAATCTATTTTGGGCTGTTCGTTGACAGAATTGTTTCTCATTTTTACTGGAGTTTCATTCTTTTTAATGATCGGATTTGACTTTGTTAGTAACGCGTTCATCCTGGACTTTACTTTTTGGGGGTCATTCGGTAACCTTTGTTACAAAATGCCTTATTATTTTTTGGATCTTGGTGTAGTTTTTGACCTTGATTTCGACTTTTTTCCATTGTGTTGGACTTTGTTGTTCCAATCACGATGCGAGATTTTGTTTTGACTTTCGTCATCCTTTTTCCTTTGCGTTCGGAAGTTCGGTGGTGGTATGCCGGTCGCATTGTGAAACTTTGGCTTTCGCTTTTTTTGTTATTGAGATTTCTCATTGGAGATCTCAATGTTTTTTGTGTTTGTCTGTGTTTGGGAGATTGGTAGTGTTGAGCCAGTCACAGCATTCGCATTCTTTTACAGCTATTGTGCTCGGGAATTCGGTGGTGATGAGCCGATCACAATATGCTTTCCTTTGTCTCGTTGCAGGTTGTGCCTGTAACAGTATTTTAAATAAGGTCTTTCAGCTTTATTTAAAAACCTTTGTTCGAAGTTTCAAATTTTTTGGATTGTTGAATACGGAGTTAGTCAGTGGCAATAGAGCCTAACTGCACTCATAGAGATGGTTGAGTTGGAAGCGGTTGACATAGTAGTCAGTGGCGATAGTGCCTAACTGCACTCAAAGTTGTACTGTTCCAAGTGGTTTGAAATTTTTAGTCAGTGGCGATAGGTGCCTAACTGCACTATAAAAATTGTAGTTTGTTGTGGTAAATTGTCCGAATTTGTTTGAAATTTTTAGTCAGTGGCTATAGTGCCTAACTGCACTGTTCTGGAGTTTTGGAGCGCTAAGAGATTTCTCTCTTCGTTTCATTTGATGAGTTTTTATAACTTATAATTTTTTTGTTTTTCACTATTTCGTTTTTGACTTTTTGTCATTTACATTTTTTTTACTTTTATTAAATTCTTGAGATTTTGTCGTTTGACATTTTCAGAGTTGATTTGCACTTTGAATCTTATATGATTCTTTTTCTTTTTTTGAATTAGAAAGTTGTTAAGACAGGTTTATTTGGCTGAAGATTTCTTTCTAATAAAAGAAAGTTCCTTTCTTTTATTTTCGGGAGGGGATGTAATGTAACGAGTCTTTTAAGCCTGTTACATGATAGCGCGTTCTTTGCTTTAATTTGTAGGCAACAGGGTGGTGTTGCCATGTAAAAATTCATTTTTTTGAATCGGAAGTCGTGTAGTGGTCACACTGATTTTTTTTTTTGATGCTGTCAGTTGATTTTGATAGGTCACTTTCCGACCCAGGCTTTATATAAAATGGAGTGTTTTTAGAGCTCCTATTGAAATCTGGAAGTTGATACTTCCAAAGGACTACATCCAGTCCTAATTATGTGGTAGCTGATTTGCCCTTGTCGGCATCATGATGGGATTGCCCATATTTTTTAAAAAGGATCTTTTGAACCTTATATATTTTTTGGATTAATTCATCTACTGATGTAAAAGCTTTTTTTTTGGAAAAGAAACGCCGTGAGGCGTTTCTTATTTATTTTTACTTCAAGACTTAAATTTTTAACGCTAGCCCCTACCGACATATATCATGGACCGCCTGACGTCCCCGCGAAGATCAAAATCACCAGGGTTTGCCCATTCGGTTTGTTAGATTATTCGCCGGAATATGGTATGGTTTATAATACTTAACTTAAATTGACAAAAGTGCAATAATGACAGGACAAAAATTAATTTCTATTCCATCTTAGTTTTACACCAACTGTTAATATTAGAAAGGAATTTTCTTGTATATTGAGACCAGCAGCCTTCGGGTAATAAAATCGTTCAATAACTTTTGTGTCGATTTTTATTGATACTCCCCGCTTGAAGATTAAAAGTTTCCAGTTCCCGCAGGTTAGTCTATCCTTGGCATAGTTTGGTGTGTGCTCCTGGCGCCCGAATTTTCACTTCTACTTATTGTTTATTTATTTGGAGTACAACACACACATTTAATAATCACATTTCATAATATACATTTATAACATACATCCACTCTTTAAATTATTTTTTTTTTTTATTATTACAAATTATTACAAAAATGGCATGAAATTTTATACTTACATCAGCCTAAAAGTTTTCCATTCCTGGGACACGGGCTTTCTCTCTGTGAGAGGGAGCGGGCCGTAATCCACCACGTGGGCCCAGTGCGGGTTGGGCATGTCACATGGAAGACGTGGATGATATTTAAAAAGGAAATGACAGTTGGCCTTTTGAATGAGGGAGTGAAGATGTTAAAGTGATTTTTTACAAAGATTTGCTTTTAGGCTCATTCCATGTAACGGGTGTTACAGGTCGTACACTTCTACTTGACGATTAATTAATGATGCAAGAAGAAAACATTTACTTTTTATTAGCTTAACACCCTCCACCTAGGATTATTTTTCGCCATCTGTATTGAAATTAACAGTTACAGGCAGCAGTAAAGAAATTAAGAGCAAGATATGTGCGTAACGGGCGTTACAAGATTTTGTCTCATACTTCCGGCTTAATCGCAACAAAAGCAAAAGTCTGCGAAATGTTTTACTTTACATTGGTAAAATAAATGTGAACACAAAGCTAAATAGATTCTGAATTTCATAGACTACTCATATTAAAACAAAAATACAAACAGGATTTTTCGTAGAAATATAAAACTGTAACGGGTGTTACAGCTGAATGTAACGGGTGTTACGAGTACAAAATTAAACCAATTTTTGTAGTAATAAATGTTTATTTAATCAAATTTTTGGCATTTAAACAATAAAGGAACTTCTATTATGCCTACTGCTCACTAACATCAATACTTTTGGAAAAACTGTAATAGGTTCGGTCCCCTTTTATTTGTAACTCAGGGCTAGCCAATATGCATATGATGTTCGTAAAAAGAACGTCTGAAATATCATTTTCATTGCTTATGAATGTATTAGCTGTGACCTTCTTTAGGAACATCACCCGTACATCTCCCTCGCATGGAGAACTTTGGCATATACCTGCATACCTATACTCTTTTTTCTTTTTACCCTCAGCGAGTATTCTGACCAAAACGAAGACACCTGCATTAATATCTTTGCCATGTACCCAACTATGTGAATCGCACTCATCTTCAGAGTCCGAGTATACCTCACTATAACGAAGTTTTCTTTTAATACTACGAACTGATTCCAGCATGCCACCTGAAAATCTCGCTGGCAAGTCATTAAGAGGAATGCGACAAATTACTTTTTCATTGTTTTTTTTCTTTTCTTCAATATTAGACATGACATCTGCGGCTATTTCCTTTTCAGCTTCCTTCTCTAACACCCTTTCAGCCTCTATGTCTACTTTTCCGAGTTCCATATTTATATCTTCATTTTCACATTGCTCTTCTTTGTCAAAATTTTCTTTTTCGATTCCAGCCATTAGAGTAGCAAGTGGTTGTAAATCCTCACTGTCGTAATCAGAATCTTGTCCTCCAGTGCCTCCTTTTATCCTAACAACTGATGAATCCGATTTCGATGTCCGCGCTATTGCAATAGAAACGTCATCTATCACTTTAAAATGATGTTGGGCTTGAATTCCTTTGATAGGAAGGACATCTTTCCAAAGGGTATCTAGTAGATTTTTTTCGTCATCGATATCAATTTTTGACACATATGAGATGTGTATGCCTTTCACTTCTCTTTTCACAAACAGATAGAAGTCTTCTGCAGAGTTTAGAATAACTTTTCTGCCCTTTACACCTGTCCATGCTACTCTCTTTACAGTCCCGCCCAGCCCATCAACTGCTCCTTTTCCATGAGACGCAGCAAAAAATTCCCATTGGAGTTGGTCAAGGTTAGCATACTCTTTTAAATTACTAAGAAGAGCCAGCACATAGCGGTTTTTAAATTGTGCCGCGCAATTGTCACTAAAAATTCTAACAGTCTTTATGGAATTCTTGACCTCTTTCAAATAGTCAAATATGTGTTTTAAAAATGTCCACACTGCGTATTTGGTGTGAGATGTATCGTCACTCACTATGACAATAGGCTTTATTTCCTGACCAGACAGCCAGATACAGCAAGTAAATATTGTTACTTGATCATGGCTCCAATGAGCACTCTGGATCTCATCCTGGCAAACAAGAGCGTAATTTTCGGCGAAATCGAGTTGGACTACTGCTTCATAGTCTTGCAAACTTTGTTTTGACTCTTCAAAAGAAATCGATTGTACTTTCTTGACATAGCAATGTATCTGGAACTTTTCTATATTGTCTTTTAACTGTTTAAGAACTGCTTTGCAAGACATAGTCCTAGTTTCAACTTTCGGACGACCTCCTAAATTGGCCCATTCTTTCCAAGATATGGTTTCGTTTAAATCTTCATTACCTTTAAATTTGTCCCAGAAATCTTTTGGGCAGTCTTTGCATAAGCTAAGCATGCATGTTTCATTTTCAGGACTGCAAGTGATGGAGTTAATCAATTCTTTGTGAGTTTTAGGGAATTCTCTCAAACATTTTCCAAGACTTTCCACTTTGTTAATAATGTTGGAGTGCTGAGCACAGACGCACACAACATGAGATGTGTACGCAACTGGCAGCACTTCGGCCGGCCGCAAGCTGTAAAAAACGGACTTGCCAATATTAATCTCGGGATTTTGGTCTTTGAAGCATTCGTAAGCTTCTCGAATTGTAACGACCATATGCCTCTTCTGTTTTTTAGTTTTTTTGCCAGTTACGTGATCCTTCACAGTTTTGCAATCTTTTATACCCGGAGCCTGCCGACTTATATCGTAGTAGAAATCCCGTACAGCTTTTTCAGCGCTCTCGTCTTTTGTTTTCTCTTTCTTTTGATGTTTACCTAAATCACAACCCAGTATTTCTGATGCAAGTTTTTTCACAACAGCTACTTTTTTGAGTGGAGAGTCTGGAAGATTCTTTTTTAATTTTCTAACAGCTTTCCCAAAAGTCTGCAAACATTTATAACTGCCCATAGAAGAAGACGAAATCGAATCTATACTTTTTGCAGCTTTCAGTTTCTCTCTGAAAGCTCTAACACGGTCTCTAGTTTTTTGTCTAGTTATAGCTTTTAAGTTTGGATCTTGTGCAATTTTTTCTTTATCAGCTTCTCTTCTTTTTCTGTCCCTCTCCTTTTCTCTTTGCAGGTGTTCCGCATGTTTTTCGGGATTTTCTTTCAGTCTTTGTCTATATTTCTTCATTCTATCTTTCGCTGAAGGCATCGTTAATCTAAAACAATAGCAAACACAACCTAAGCAAAGCAAACCGTACCGCATTAAGCGCCAGATATTTTTTAGGGGCCCGCTAATAAATCACGTAATTATGTTAAATTTTCGGCGTTTTTGCTGAAATGTAACAGCTGTTAAGCCATGTTAGAGACCTGTCGGGTTCTCAGAGGCTGCTTGAACAACTCTGACACTAGAGGTAGCCAGTTAGGTACTTACACAATAAGAAGTAAGAATAACATACAAATATTTTATTCAACCCAGTTCATAGCAAAATGAAAAATGTTAACGATGTGCGCGAAAAGACACCCAAAACCGTGTCAATGTAATTTATGGAGAACTCCTAAATGTTAAAACCTTCAAAAGCTTCACCAAACTAGCAAATTAACTTTTCATTAGTTTTTAACAAGCCATATCAAAATTTAGTAACACCCGTTACGTAACGGGTGTTACACACCATTACCCGCCAATATTTCACAAGCAAATAAGTCAATCATCAAATAAATAGCAAATATTAGTAGTTCTCAATCATAACCTTACTTTCTCAAATGCATTTTATAATGCGTGCATTAACTTAGTCGCTAAATAAACGAATACACTTTTTTTGTAACGGGTGTTACAGGGATGAGGCATCATTTAAAAGTTAAATAAATCGAAAGAATTATTAAACTTACCAAATAATATTTCACACACCAGCTGCTAGAAACCTTTTCTTTTCTAATGGCGGGACGCGTAATGTCAATCTGACAGTAGTTTTCTTTTTTTCGGTGTTGCCAGTTACGATTAAAATAAACCACCATCAATCATACATAGCAACCTAACTTTAACATGTAAAAAAATAATAAAATCAAAAACTAATTAAAAAATTTATGATGTTTTATTAAAATATGGGGTTTTAAGATTATCCTCAGATACATTTTAATTTAAAAACAGCATTTAAAAAAAATATGTTGCGGTAGCGTTTTCCATGGAATTACCCTTTAAGAGTTTTACTCATTAACTATAAAATTAAAGTTATTCCTGACATCCGGTACAGTAATAAGAATGTCTACCAGAATATGTTGTGCTGGCCTCATGAGCCCACATTTGACAATCGTCACATTTGATCCAGCCCTCTATACTGCCGTCATAACGAAAAAGGGCACAACTAACATTTTGCAAATTTTAAGGAAATTGAGTTTAAAATATTTTGCTGGTTTTCTGCAAAAAATATACAAATAATTGTTTTATAAAAAATGTGTTGATAATGTATTAAATTAAGGTAATTGTATTTACATGATTCATACAAACCTACTAAATAATATTAATTTATTTCTTTCGTTATATTTAAATAATCAACATTTTCTCTTTCAACTTACTAAAATAAATTATGTAAAAATATGATTATTAAGTATGAAAGGCATAAATAACCAAATGTTATTACTAATATTTAATGTATAAAACAGAAAATATTACAATGAAAAGTCACATTAGATCAGTTGTGCCTTTTAATAATAATGAAATAAAATACTTCAAAAGTTGCAATGACTTAGTTTTACTTTGCTAAAATATTACTCAATTCTTAAAAAATTGTTCAGGTTAAATAAAAAGTAATCAAGTGAAAATAAGTTTTATTTTTAAACAATATCTAGCTTCTAAAATATTTATTATTCCTTATCAATGAGATGGTACCTTTTACATTAAAGTATCACAAATACCAGAGCGCTGTCAAGCGCCGGTAAGCGCTTATAAGTTTCCAGCTTTCTTTCTGTATACAGCCTAAGAGTAGAGTAGGTTTATTATAATAAGCATAAACATTTTAATAAATGATTTTAAACAATCTTTTGTATTTTAATTAGGTTTGGTGATAAATAAACCTGAGCAGATAATTTTAATTCATCCTCACCATCATATTGTATTTTTCCACCTAGAATTCGGTTAATTGATCTGCACCAAGTAAATATTATAACATTTATAGTAGGTTTCACAAAATAGTTGATTACATTTAAATGGCAATTCAACAGTTGTTTCTACTAACACTTGAATTTTTTTTAGGTACATTTGTTTTCAAAAATGATGTTGTACAATTTTGAATTTCATGGAAGCACTTTACTAAACATTGTGATGGGTAGCACAACCATTTTTAATGTTCTTTACATTTACATGACGGCACGGTTGGCGCAGTGGTTAAGCGATTGTCTGCTGCGCTGCGTGTCGCGGGTTCGATTCCTGCATGGAACAAATACCTATTTGTATGACCTACAAGTAGTTGTTCCGAGTCTGGCTGTTTGTGTACGTGAGTTTAAAAGTTTGTAAATGCACACACAATACAGGAGAAACCTAGTGTGGGGCAACGTTTTAAAAAAAAAGGCGGTGGTTACTGAAGCGCAAATACAGTTGATCGTCGTCATTTTCGTCATTTAAGTACGTACAAATAAATCAATGTGATTTTAGTTACAGCAAACATTATTTTTTCATTGAAATACCTTCGAGCATTAGTTATCCTGACACAATTCCGTTGATATGCAAAAAGTCGTCAAAATCACTTCCGTTACCGTGTTTCAGAGACCAGCGAAAAGTGGTTTTTCAAGCCGGCTGGACACGTTTTCGATCGATTATCTAAGATTCTGTAGCGTCACAAATTCTGGGTGTTTAGTCGTCACATAAAGTGCCCTATTGACCTAGTTAAATGCGAGCTATTTGGAAGATTTGTCCAGCCAACCTGAGTTACATCAAATAACGTATTTGATAATAGAAGATTTCTCCTTGTAGCTTGTTCGCGGCTTATATGATTAAAACCTAAATGTAGAGGCACGAAATCTTCGGTTAAGCATTGCCTAGCTGAGTTCAATTTCTTTTCCAGATTTTAACGCGTCATGTGAAATATGGAAGCCAATCTATCCATCAGCTTCTCCAGTTCTTATTTTAGACAAGAAAATGCCTAATACAGTTTTAGGGTTTCTAGTTCTTCTAGACAAAGAGGGTTTCGCTTCTAGAATTCTAACAAATTCATCCCGCGTTCGACCTGTCCAGTAATGTAGTTCTGCTTCGTCAAATTCCTCTATTGCCTCAAAATCTAACAAATGTTTATTGTGGTTTTTTAATAAGCGAATTATATCGAGCATGTACTGCGGATTGAGATTAAAACGCCGGTTTGGTGCCTCCAATAACATCTGCCAACTATCGGTTTGCAAGTGATCACTGCAGACGGTAACGACGATTGATGTGCGTTTAAAGGAATATAATAGTTATATTCCATGATCATCTTCATTTTACAGTTTCCGAAATTCTGTGTCGAGATGTATTTTGACATCCGTGAAATAAACACGAATTTCCTGAATTTGGACCTCGCGAAAATCCATTTAAATTGAAGACAGCATTGTTATTAACTAATTCATTTTGTTCGTTCGGTTGCCTTTGTTCTTCGACTTCGGACTGTTCTTGGTCCAATAGGGGCTGGTTTTGTTCTGGAACTACTTCAGGTTGCAGGTCTTCACCAGGTTGATGTTGTGCTTCATTTGGCACGACGTTTTGCTCTGGAGCGACTGGCTGTTCCTGTTCAACCTCAGGTTGATGAACAATAGGTCGATCTTCACCCTCCGTGTTGCGCTGCAGAATACTTCCTCGTTGGACTCGCATCCAACAACGCAAACAAACGTGTTCCTGGTTGTTATAAGTGGGCTAAAAATAAAAATCGATTTTTGTAGAATCAAAATGCGCGAACAGTAATTTATCAACCGGCAATTAATGGGCCTGTGGCAACAAGTTTCTAAGAAAACAAAAGTGTGCGGGAATTGCCAACTGTAATTAATGGTAAGGATGCCAGTAGCTGGCACAAAAGTATGCAAGTAGCTTGCATGTCCTTATGGTATTCATCAATCAGCTTGCATGCCGTGTGCCCTGCAATCTCTGATCGGCCACCACCATATCGTGAATTTTTTCAATTGTTTCGGGTGTCAGTCTTCAACTGGGCGTCCAGGACGTTCGGCATCTTCAGTGCTTGTACGGCCACAACGAAATTCAGTAAACCACTTTTTTACCATTGAAATTGATGGTGCAGAGTCCCCATAGTATTTATCAAGCTTAGCCTTGGTTTGAGTGATGGTTTTTTTCCTCAAAAAATAATGCTTAAGAGCGTTTACGCCGTACGGCGTTTCATACAAACTTTCAAGTCCTTGTTTTTCGAAATGAATGGACCGATTTTAATGGAACTTCATACGCATAAGCAGGATACAAAGGTCTAAAAATTTAGTAGAGAACATTTTCGAAAAATAGTGTTACAGCCAAATTAGACCGATTTTAAACTTTCCACAGAGATTTCCAGTTATCTTTATTTAAATAAGACATTTCGAAAATGTTTTCTACTAACTATTTAGACCTTTGACAAGGACTTGAAAGCTTGTATGAAATGCCCTAAGGCGTAAACGCTCTTAATGAGCACACGAAATTCACTTTTTTCCATTTTCTTCTCAAAATACGCGGCAGTCTGCTATCAATGGTTGTCAAAGACAAACCTAAAGACGCAGCTTGTTCAAATTTTGACAGAAGTCAACTGATAGTTGCCTGTTGACAGGAGCAGTGTTGCCCTTTCAGTTAAAAGACAAGAAATTAAAAAGTCACGGACTTATTGACCCGCCCTCGTATCTACGTTAGAGTAGTCACTCTTAGTTATAACTATAATTAAACAATCATTTAGATTAGCAAAGAATATTCGGCTATTATACTATTAAAAACAGTGGTGATAGTAATCACTAAACTCACCTTATATGGGAGCGCTGATTGAAATTCTCGATGGCACGAGCATGTCGATTACGAATATTCGCAGTCAAAGTAATCCTTCGAATACGCAGTATTGTAGATATACTGCATAACAAACACACTTGGCGTCCTCGCGGTAGGAAAATTTTCCAAATATATCAGAGTCCATCACCAGTCCATTATCAGTCATTTTCCAAGTATATCCAAATATATCGGTAAATGAAGCAAAATCAGAGTCAGGTAAACGAAGCAAATGTCAGAGTATTAAGAATCGATCGGAGTCCAAGGTTAACAGCACAGCCACAGAAAAAATCACGATAATCGCTCGCACATGCCTTGATCACACGTACCGAGCAAACCGGCGAGACGGTAAAATGTTTCTCAGCCGACACAGTGTAGTAAGCGAGTAGCTGTTGACACACGTTTTGAAATAAGCACAGTCAGTTCAGTTCTATTGAGACTACAATTCGGGCACGATTGATCATAAAGAGATAATTATAAAATATACAAAGTTACTCATTCCACTATTAGTAGAAGAATTAAATGAACTGCTGGAAAAGGAGCAACGCCGCATTTGGACAAGGCCGTGGATGTTGAGAAGATCTAGTTTTGGCACCACAAACACTGTTTTTAATGAATTAGAGGTAGAAGATCCTGATGAATTCAGAATGCTTTTAAGAATTGATGTACAACATTTTGACACATTGTTAGAAAATATTACTCCATTGATACAAAGGGAAGATACAGTCATGAGAGAAGCTATAACTGCAAAGACTAAACTACAAGTAGCGTTATGCTATTTGGTAACTGGCGCGAGCTACCGTTACTTGCAGGCTTTTTACAGAGTATCTCGGGCTGCAATATCACCACTCATACCGGAAGTCATGAATGCAATATTTACTTATTTGGAAAATTATTTAAAGGTACGTACTTTTTTTGCATACTAAAAATAAAACTTGAGTGAATTTATTAGGGGTGTGCATGAAAGAGCCTGTTTTAAAAAGTATAAAAAAATCATTTTAGGCTGATTGTTTTTAAATAAAAATACTTTTTTTCAATAATCAGTTTAATAGTTAAGGTACTGAAATTAAAAAAAATGGTAACAAGGTGAGAAATCGGAAATATAGCTACTTAAAAAAAAAGGGAAATTGGTTCTTTCAAAACAACCTGTCAATGAAAGAGCTACTGTGTGCTATGAAAGAGCCAGATTCCACTTAGTTAACGGCTGACCGACGTACACGGACCGCTCGAGCGGTCGGCGTTGACTGCTTGAGCAGTCGGTTGTTGACTACTCGAGCTGTCTCTACCAACCGCTCGAGCAGTTGAATTTCTACCGCAGTCTAGTCATGGATTCTGACGAAGAAGCACTGCTTTTGCTGCTTCTGCTCAAGCGGAGACGACGGCGGCGACGTCAAAAGAGAAAATTTTGGGTTCATCCAATTTTGGAATTAAGAGAACAACATGGACAATTCCATCATTTGTTTATGGAACTTAGAAGTGATGAAGAAAAATTTTTCAACTATTATAGGATGTCAGTGTCTTCGTTTAATGAAATGAATAATATACTAAGGTCTAAAATTAAACGTGAAGACACAATCATGAGGAGAAGTATCCAAGCAGAAGAAATACTAGCAGTAACATTGAGGTTCGAAAAATAAATAACAATTATTTAAATTTTTATTCATTAAAAATATTGGAAAATAATTCATCAGACATTACTGAAGATGATGAAAGGTCTTCAAATTGAGAGTTTTGGTCATCAGCCGCTGATGTAGAGGGGCCAGTCGCTGATTTAGAGGGGCCAGTCGCTGATTTAGAGGGGCCAGTCGCTGATGCAGAGGTAGAGGGGCCAGTATAACCATATTGTCCACGGTAATCATAAGGTGAATTCTGTGATGAATATCCCCTGCTCGCAGGATATATGTGATTTGTCATCCCTTTAAAGTATTTAATTACGTTAAGTATTTCTGTCTTAGCATCTAATTTATACTGCTCATTAATTTTTTTAAACTCGCCAACTAACAATTTATCTTCATCTTCAACAATGCGCGAATTCTGTGATTTTTCATCGAAGCGTTTAGCTAATTTTTCAATTAAGACGTTCTCATCTGTGATTGTAGTATTTAATTTTCTTTTGTTTCTTTCTTTGTTTATTTTATTTTGATGATTTTCACTTTCTTCAGACGTAATTTCAGCGTGCTCACTTTCTTCTAAACTGTTTGTTTTATCGGGTCTATCTTCTATTATTACCTTTAAAAAAGACATCTGCTGATAATATGCATATGGCCGAATGTTTAGGGCTGCTGAACCACTCTTTGGTTTTATTTTTTTAGCATATCTGGTGTACCCAACTCTTAATGTCTTCCATTTTTTCTGTATTAACATGGCTGTAACAACAAAAAAAATATTTATTGGTACAATTTATTGATTAAAAAATATGTTTTTACAGGTATTTGGCAACTGGATGTACATTTATGGATTTGCAATATAGTTTTAGAATAGCATCAACAATAATTGGTAAGATAGTGAGGGATGTTTGCAGAAATATATGGATACATATGAAGGATATGTGTATGGAACAACTAACTGAAGATAAATGGAAAGACATAATAAATGGTTTCAAAAAAACTTCTAAGTTTCCGAACTGCCTTGGCGCCGTTGATGGCAAACATATTACAATAATACAACCCGCGCAAAGTGGATCGTCATATTATAACTATAAAAATTATTTTTCGATAATACTTCTAGCAGTATGTGATAGTAATTATATGTTCACTTTCGTGTATATAGGCTCGTATGGAAGGCACGCTGACTCAACTATTTTCGAAGAGAGTTGTCTATATAAAATGTTACAAGAAAAAAAGTTAAATATACCTCCACCTTCTGCAATATCGCATAATGGACCTGTATTACCGAATGTGTTTATTGGGGATGAAGCATTCAGCTTGCAGGAAAATTTAATGCGTCCATATGGTGGCAAGAATTTACCAGAGAAACAAATTTTTTTTAACTATCGGTTATCACGTGCTAGGCGATATACAGGGTGTCCCGTAAATAATGGATCAAACGTAACGGGTAGGTAGCTTACCTCATTTCCAACAACTAATTTGAACAGTAAAAAAAAAACCGATAAGGTAACCAAGAATTTTTTTTTTCGATTTTTACTATTTTCTGTACCAGCATTCAGTGTTTTTAATGCTGTTGCTGCAAATGGTATCATATTTAGGTTTGATTTTTGTCAAACATTTCTGAATAGTTTACTAATGTTATAAGATACCATTTTTTTAAATAACATTTTATTTGCCTTAGAAAAAAAATCTTGAATTGAAAAGTTTTGTTTTTACGATGAAAAGACCAGAATTGGAAAAATTCTCCTGTAAAAAAAATGTATGACACCAAAGTGTACCATTATTTTAAAAACTTGTAAAAATACTAAGGTTTGCAAAAAACTTACGCCTAGTCTTTGTCGTTACAAAGATATTGCTATGAATCTGATAGAGGTGCCAAATTACGAAATAAAATAAAGGAGATGTTTCATTTTTGTATGGGGCTCAGGCCATAACATGTACCTTTTAGAAAAGCTGGGAAACTAACCCCTGAACATAATAAAGTAACATGTTTTTCGTAATATCAAATGCTTTTTATGCACAAAGTAAAAATTAAAAATGTTTGACGTTTGTCGTGAGTTACATGACAGCCATGACAGGTTGTAGAAATGACGTTTACTTAACCTAGAAATTGATGTTTATTAGGTTAGAACTGATTATTTTCGTTTGCAATCTGATAAAATAAAACATTAGGTAGACAGACGTGGCTCACCAAGGCCCGATCAAATCTTTTGAACCATTCTAGTGTTTCAGCTTATCTCGATTACCTATTATGGTTATAAAAGTTAATACTACTGTGTTGAATACCTGCTGGAAGCAAACACGTTTATTTCAATACCTAACCTTCGGAAAAGGGGTCTCGTTTGTCTAATTATACTAAATGGAGGATATGCTATGTTGACTGTAATGATTGGATGTAGGTATTGGACGATTGGTATGATCCTATAAAGATTAGATGAAAAGTAAAAACGTAATTGTGGAATAACTATTATACATGAAAATAAATGAAACTACAGATCGCTTTCAAAACTTTATTCTTCTTCTCTTACTAATACATCATCAAGGAATGACGCTGGTGCCACAACATTATTTTGATATCGAGCCCAACCAAGGTACCAGACTATTGTCATCACATGTGCGCAACAACCAACAGTTCGCATTCCACAAATGCAACTACAATAATAACCTTCTATACCATTCTCCCAATTAATTTGTCTGGCAGATATTAAAATGTATGTGTAGTATATTTTATTACTGTGGTGTCGAGAATCGAGATTTAATTCTACCTCTTATGAATATACTTTCTTGTGATGACAGTGTGCCTGGCACCATGGTTTCACTGCATAGTTCTACCACAAATGATCCATTCTGTCTTATATGTTCACCAAAGTAACTACGAGCTTGTTTAATTTGATAGATCCCCAAAGCAAATAATATGAGGTCAGACATGGTCATTTGTGGAAAAATTTCTAGCAGCGGGTGATTTGCGTCTATACTTGAAAAATTAGCTCTTCGTCTATTTATGTTGTTTGCAACAATGAAATCTCCTAATGCATTAGGCAAATTCACCCGCTGCAAGGCTCGATTCAATATTGCCTCAGCATCTGGGCGGTTTACCAGGGGAGAATGGAAGGCATTTAAAATAGCAGCACATATCTTAAGGTCATCCATTAAGTGTGAGGATGCTACATTAAAATATTCTTGTCGAAATAATTTAAATTGTAGTTTGAATCGACCATTAACAACCTCCACAACCCACCTACACAAAGTTACAAGCCTACTTTTATTTGCTTTCATTGTTGATAGTTGTGTTTCCCCTGCCTCTAATGATTCAGGTTTGCAAACCTTGTATATATTTTCTATTAAAGGCAGGGCATCTCGAAACCCTCTGTCTAGGATAAAAATATCACCAGGTCTAAAATATTGCCTGTATGGGCCATTTTCATTTTGAAATAATGACTTCATGATATCTGCATCAGACATAGATGCTGGGTACGGCCCGCGCACATCTATAATGTGACCATCAGTTGCCACTAACAGAAAAGGCTTAACTAAATTACGGTATTTGTGGAGGCTGTAAGTCATTTTTTGATACAGATAATTGGATGACTTCTGTATATATATGTAAGTGCCATCGAAAATGATTATTGGTTTCCTTTCTTCCCTGTTACCGAACAAGCCCTCGGGTATTGCTAAGTTTCTATTAATTATATTTTCACGGCTAATGTGCCCTAAACCTAAATGGTTAGGGACATATTGAGTCAATAAAGCTTCTCGAGCCTTCTTAAGTAGACTGATGTTACCTTACTCATTCTAAATAAAGTTGCTAGTCTCTCGTGAGAATCTCCTGTACGAGCTTTTACTAAGAATAACCCGAGGGCTGTTTTTGGAATTTTACAAGTTTCTCTTAACAGGGGGACATCATTAAAGACAGTTAAAAACTGGGCTCTATTTAAACCAGTCCAATATCGAAAGACATCATCATCAATATTTTCTACATTAGCAAAATTCAGGTGTACAGTTTGTGGATCATTATAAACTTGCATCATTTTTTCAATTTCTGCTGCACTGAATACATTATTTAACATATCTAAATTGAAAATATGGTCCCAGTCATAGGTGGTCTTGTGAACTAGGCAAACCCTTGCGTTTTCGACAATATATATTTTATAATTAGATAAAATATTTTTTCTTAAGTACCCAGGCACTATGTGACGTTCTGTATTTGTACACCCTGGTACAAAACAACTGGAACTAGACATACCAACTTTTTCGTATGTATTACTATTTAATTGAATATGATGGGGCATATCCAAAACTTGCTGAGGCTCTTCTTCATTAAATTCGGTTTCGACAGGTTCATTTTCTCTACGAACAGCATCTTGAGCCCAAGTCCAACAGTCATTGCATACCAATGAATGATTACTGACCTGTAAAAACATCATTATAGAATAAACTAACACATTAGTAGGTACATCCTTCTTATGAGTGATTACTGACCTGTAAAAACATTATAGAATAAACTAACACATTGGTAGATACATCCTTCTTAGATTTACACTTAACTATTGTAATAATAATAAAAATAATTTAAATGAATGGATGGATGTTATAAATGTATATTATGAAATGGGATTATTAAATGTGTGTGTAGTACTTCAAATAAATAAACAATAAGTAGAAGTGAAAATTCGGGCGCCAGGAGCACACACCAAACTATGCCAAGTGTTATTGGGTTTTTACCTAGTAATATAATAATTTCTCAGTAGCAGCCCCGAGTCTGGATTAGTGCCCGGTTGATGGCAATAAGATCGCCCCCTATTACATGGGACTTTAACATTACTTATTTATATTATATTACTGACAAAATGTGGGTGTACTGTTATGTAGGTACACCTCTGCTTAGCAGGGTTATGTGTTATTTTCCATACCTGTCTGGGACTTATACTTCTTGAAATGACATCTCTTTCTGGACCATTCAATAATAAATGTGTTCGCCTTCTTACTATTGAAGTTGAACATGCAACACAAACATTTCCACTAAGTGGGTGAGGATTGGTTGCACGCTGCATATTTCTTCTAGCAGATACCCAGCATGCGTAACAAACTCGATCTCCAGGAAGTATCTACAAAATAATACATCTGTTATGAATGTTACTTAAGGCAAATCATTAAAAGTGATGATTTAAGAACTGCTCTTAAACAATGGAACTAATCTTGATAGTTACACATCTTAATAGTTTTTATTGTTTTGTTTTTTTTCATACTGTAACTATTGATGATCATAACCCTATTATGACATCAATCAGTCTATTGCAGGACACCTGTAAGTATCTGAACATGGCTGTACATAAATATGGTATACATATATCAGACCTGTCGCGGAGCTATCTGTGCAGTGATTTCATCTCTCTCAGGACCATTTGAAATAATATGTGTTCTTCTCTGAGAAAGAGAACGTCTACACCAAACACAATTATGTTGTGATTGTCCAGAATTAGATGCTGACACATCCACCAGCCTGCAGGCACGTGTCCAGCATCGGTGGCAAACAATGGCACCGTCTGGTATCTGAAATTAGTATTATGAAGTTGTTTAGTGTTACTAAAAATTGTTGTTAAGGCCAAATAATGCAAGCAATGTATAAATCAACTGAAAGTAATAGTTACCTGTCTTGGAGCAATTATATTGGATATTGCGTCTCTTTGAGGCCCGCTTGTTAAATAATGGGTCCTCCTTCTTGTCAAAGGCAAAAGGCACCACACACATACATTTGTTTCATTGACGGGTTCTAATGTATTGGCGCCGATTCTGTTTTTTTACAAACTAAACTAAATTTAAGTTCAGGCATCTTTTTCTTTCTATTTTTTTAAGAAAAGGACAGAAGATAAATATTAGTTTAGTCCTGTCAAATTTGTCAGCGCCTGACGTAAATTGATGTAGTTTTAGTAGCCAATTTTTTAATCTCGTCTAAGTTGTCTATGGAGTATCTTAATTTGACAGGACTAAACTAATATTTATCTCCTGTCCTTTTCTTAATGAAATAGAAAGAAAAAGTAAACCAATTTTGTAGTAGCACTCTCCACTACAGAAACAGCTACCTTATGTCCATTAAAATATATAACAACATTCCAAAAGTGATAAGAGAACTACCATCTAATTTTTATAAAAAAAGTCTAAAAAATTGGCTTCTCCAAAATAATTTTTACACCTTAAAATAATTTTTTGATTATAAGGGTAAATAAGTAAATAATATACTTATATATATATATATATATATTTTTTTTGTTTTTAATAATATGGTAGGTTTATTTAGTTAGATAATAGAAATGTTTTTATTGTTGTTTTTATTTGATATTTATACGTGTTATTATAAGAGTATAAAATGTCCATTTTATAAGTGTTTTGTGTCTATGTGTAAGTTTATGTAATAAACAAGTTAGGTTTTATACCTACCCACGTGTACCTACATTAGGTTCACATTGTAAATATTCGTATGCCGCTATTAGCGGCGGATGTGTTGAACTTGTCCATTATACCAACCAACTTTGTACCTACCATATCCTACGAATAAATGTCTTTGTCTTTGTCTTTGTCATGAACTTAAATTTAGTTTAGTTTGTGCACAACAGAATCGGCGCCATTATCTTGATTTAATTCAGTACTGTTATGAGTGCTCTCAAGAAGGTTAATAACAGAATTAAAACATGCCTCGCATAGTGCAGCATCAGAAGCAATCTGTAAAATAATTTTTATGTTTAAATATACTCTGAAAATAACCCCTAAGACGTCCCACTGACCCAAGTTTTTCTTTATACTTAATTAAAAAAAAATCTGTTCAGTTACATTTATTATATGTTCAGTTATACTATACAATGTGTTAATTTGCATCCTAGTCAAATTCAAGGACGTAATTATGCTAATGATTCTCGACCCAAATCAACAATAAAATGAGTAGGTATTTTTTTATTTTATTTTCTTATTTAAGGAAATCCGTAAGTGTGAACCAGCCGTATTTAAACGCGGCCTGTCTGTTACTAGCCCTATAACCGCGCTTCACACACACACAAATGCAAACCATTCCTGCAACTCTCATTCTATAAATTCGTAGGTAATCAATCCCATCCTCCAATCACACTCTCCCGCGCCGCTCCTAGCCACGCCCCTTTTCCCCGCCGGCGCCGCGCGCCGCGGCGCCGGCGCCGACAGTGTGATTGAACTCGCCGAAGTGTTCGCGAGTGCGCTTTGCGAATTTCCGTACATCGAGACGTAGTTACAAAGTGTGATGACGGACAATTACTCAAATGCCGAGTTGGTGGAGATGGTCGCCATCAGTGGAGACAGCCTACGTGGAGCCATCCGGATGTTCGTGGAAATGTATCCCGATCGGGCACAAGACATTCACCCAGGTGATAATGCTGTGCAGGTTACATTTTGGTCGCTGGTTCCTGGAACACCAAGACGCCAACATCCTGTGGATGGACGAGTGTTTACCTAAGAGTTGAAAGTAAGTATACCACGTACTTATACTTAACTAGCACGTCTTTCCATTTCATCAAACGTAGAAAACATCATTTTTAGACTTAGTAAATGATAAATAAATGATAAATGATAAATGATTTATTTTCTGTAAGTAGGTTTTTACAAACACTTTTACACGTCATCATATTTTTTAAAACTAGATGTGGTCGGCGTTTCCTATCTGACTACTCTGAGAAGAAAGGCCGAAACAAACTCAGAGGTCACAATCTCTTTTAAAGTCCAGACAAAATCTTGGTCAGATCGTGTGAAGACCATGTAGATTGATGTCTGAAATGGTCTTTTGAGGAAAGAACCACACAGATTGAGCGGACCTGTCCAATCAGTGCACGCATTTGTCAAAAATCGTGCAGCTGGACTCAGAAATGAGGAGCTCAACGATTCGACGAACAATACCAAAGAAAGGACATTTGGGTAGGCCGCGTAAATTACTCAAACTGCCAGATCATGATTAAAACTAAGAAGGAACACAGAAAAAAAAAAAATGACCCACATAGTCCTCACATTCACAATAATTAAATGAAAAAAAAAAAAAAAAAAAATACTTTACAAAGTAAATATTCATGTCATTGTCTAAATAAAATTCATCAATGTCAATGTGTATATAAAAATCCGGACATAACCTTTGAGGACCATGTAGATTAGTGTCTGAAAAGATCTTTTGAGGAAAGAACCACACAGATTGAGTGGACCTGTCCAGTCAGTGCACGCATTTGTCAGTAACCGTGCAGCTCAACTCAGAACTTCAGGAGCTCAACGATTCGACGAACAATACCAAAGACAGGACATTTGGGTAGGCCGCATAAACTACTCAAACTGCCAGACCACGATTAAAATGTAAACAATGACCCACATAGTCCTCACATTCACAATAATTAAAATAATATAATACTTTATACAGTAAATGTACATGTCATTGTGTAAGTAAATAGATACTTAAAAAAAAAAGAAAATATTAAAGTGTAAAAATTGCAAAATAACATTCACTGTCTAAACCTATTGGAGCAGCTCAATCCCAAGCCTTTTTGTCCTCAATATAGTCTTTTACAGTATAATAGGCTTTCTGGCATAGTTTTCGCTTTATAAAAGCTTTGAATTTATTTAGGCTTAGTTCTTGAATGTGGCTAGGAAGTTTATTATAAAAATGTATACATTGGCATCTAAACGAGCCACCTATTTTCTTGAGCCTTGTTGTAGGAACAACAAATTTGTGTTTGTTCCTAGTATTTATGTTATGGATATCACTGTATTTTTTAAACAGATTAATATTTTTATGTGCATACAAAAGATTATCATAAATGTACTGAGAAGGCACAGTCATTATATTAATCTCTTTAAATTTGTCTCTGAGGGAGTGTCTAGGACTTAATTTATAAATAGAACGAATTGCCCTTTTTTGTAAAATAAAAATTGTCTGAATATCGGCGGCATTTCCCCACAACAGAATACCGTACGACATCACACTATGAAAATAACTAAAGTAAACTAAACGGGCTGTCTCTAAATCAGTCAAATCACGAATTTTCCTAACGGCGTATGCTGCAGAGCTAAGCTTTTTTGACAATTTATCTATATGGGGGCCCCATTGAAGCTTGGCATCCAACGTTATGCCTAAGAATACTGTGGTATCTTCGGGTTTTAACTCTTCATCCTTAATGAGAACACTAGTTTCTACTTGTCTAACGTGGGGTAGTAGATCGGTACACTAACTAAGGTAGGTATTATTGCCGGCCCTAAGCCCGTTATGTAGGAAGGAAAGTTTCAAATCAACCAATTTAATCCACAAATAAAAACAAAATTACTACGAAAACTTTAGGTTGAAGGATATTATTAATCATCTGATAACAGGTCAGTGAACTTTTCTTTGGCGCACTAGTATTACTGTCATTAGTAAGATTTCCGTATTCCAATGATGCTCAAAAATGAGTTAATTATCAAGCGAAATTTATGACAATAATGTAGGTGATTTTCGAAATAAAATTAGGTAAAATTATTGCTACCGGTCGGGTCATTGCTACGCGGCGCGACGGCGCGGCGCTACCATTTCGGGGAAAAACAGCTGCATGCATTGTCGCTGTGTGCGTAGTCGGGTGATTCTGTTTTATTTGTAATGAATTAAGGGTGTAATAATAATTCTGAAATACTGTTAAATTTCAACAACAAAAAAAAAGCAGCGCTTACTAGTTATTGCCCCATAACGTACTTCAATTGATTATTTATGTATTTTATGACAACCTCCTGAACTTTGACGAGGATGCAAATCAACATATTGTATATTCAAAGTCGCAAGTGTACAAAACTGTTTGTCTGAAAATATATTCTCACCTCATGAGCCATGTCTTGTTCAATAATAAACAAAAGCTCTGGACCTAAATCTGCTGCAATATATTGCCTTTCATCACTGAGCATAGCTCTGTTGCACTTCACACAAGCCATTTTGTAACAAACAAAAAAAAACCTGTAACAGACATACAGTAAATGTTAATGGGTACTATAAAGTGTTCCTAACTTAATCCTCTCCAACTGTCTTGTAACTATTTTTTCATTCATTTACCTTTAGTGTGAGTAAAAACAGAAGATTTCCAATGGGCAGACAAATCCAAATCGCAGATTCTGAATTCGAGTACCGATAAACAAAGCCAAAGTCAATCCAAGAATGAGCAGATATCACAAAACCGTTAAACAAAGCCAAAGTCGTAGGAACCGTTAAACAAAGCCAAAGTCGTAGGAAATAAAAAATAAATGAGAAGACGCGAAACATTATATTGTAGTCTTTGACGCGAAAGAACACCAAAAGCCACGAAAGTCGAGAAGAACGAGACTGACTGACTGACATTGACGTGACACTCAACAAAAAACAAAATGTCATTTTGAATATTTCGTTCAGAAGTACACCTCAGAAAAATAGAATAAATAATTTATTTTTAACGATGAAATCGTCACACTTGCTTATTATTAGTCGGAACAGATGTTTATGAGAATAATAATTATTCTTAATAGTACAGGAAGACATACCTTTCATATTTAATGTTTACGTGAATTATGTTTTCATGTGACATGATTTTAGAACGAAAGCAGTCAATGCAAACGATGACGCCATGTTGCCTAGAATATGGCAATAACTTGAAAAACTATTACTCTTTGTGCACAACAAATCAGGCTTAAATGCAAGAAAGAATATTTTTGCTCAATTCGTGGTATTTTTCCCTATTTTTCGATAAAGGTACATCTTATGGCCGGAAATGAAACATCTCCTTTGAAAAAGTGTGCACAATTCAACTATTTTCTTAAAAATGTTTAGGTATCTCAGTGTATGAAAAAAATTAATAGGTTAAATTAAAAAAAAAATACAAATAAATCGTTTATTTTGTTTTTACAGTAAATGTTCAAAGTACTGACGTCCCCCTACGAGAATGCAAAGTCTGCACCTTCTAATAAAGGAAGCTCTTATCCGACGGACAAAATGGCTGTTGTTTATTTCTGATACAGCAGATTGGATGCGCTGACGTAATTCTTCTTCCGACGTTATTCGTTGTTTGTAAACTTTGTCTTTTAAACATCCCCAATAAAAAAAATCTAAGGGATTTAAATCCGGAGATCGCGGAGGCCACAAAATTGGTCCTAATCGGCCGATCCATCTGTCAGGGTAAGTTTCATTGAGTTGCGCCCTTACTGCCGTCGCATAGTGAGCGGGGCAACCATCATTTTGTAACCACATTGCTTGCCGCACGTCTTCTGGAATATTTTCTAATAACTTTGGCAACTCATTCCTTAAAAAATGCAGATAGTATTCGGCGTTTAGAGTTGCTGGTACTTCAAAGGGCCCTATTATTTGCCCATTTATTATTCCTGCCCATAAATTTATTTTAAATTGATGTTGGCTCCTGTCCTCTCGCATCAAATGTGGGTTTACCAGCTGCCAACTGTGCAAATTATGCAAATTGAGATATCCATCTCGCCGGCATGAAGACTCGTCACTTCATGGGTAATTCCATGGAAAACGCTACCGCAACATATTTTTTTTAAATGCTGTTTTTAAATTAAAATGTATCTGAGGATAATCTTAAAACCCCATATTTTAATAAAACATCATAAATTTTTTAATTAGTTTTTGATTTTATTATTTTTTTACATGTTAAAGTTAGGTTGCTATGTATGATTGATGGTGGTTTATTTTAATCATAAATGATAAATGATAAATGATTATAAATGATAAATGATAAATGATTTTATTTTTGTAAGTAGGTTTGTACAAACACTTTTACACGTCAATCATGTTTTTTTTAAACTAGATGAGGTCGGCGTTTCCTATCTGACTACTCTGAGAAGAAAGGCCGAAACAAACTCAGAGGTCACAGTCTCTTTTGAAGTCCAGACATAATCTTGGTCAGGTTATATGAAGACCATGTAGATCGATGTCTGAGATGGTCTTTTGAGGAAAGAACCACACAGATTGAGAGGACCTGTCCAGTCAGTGCACGCATTTGTCAGAAATCGTGCAGCTCAACTCAAGACTTAAGGAGCTCAACGATTCGACGAACAATACCAAAGAAAGGACATTTGGGTAGGCCACATAAATTACTCAAACTGCCAGACCATGAGTGAAAAAAAAAAAAAAAACAAGTAATAGAACAGAGAGAAAAATAAAACATAAAAAATTAATAAAATGACCCACATCGTCTTCACATTCACAAATCACAATGTAAAAAAAAAAAAATTATATATATAATACTTTACAAAGTAAATGTCATTGTTTATAAAAAAAAATCATTAATGTCAATGTGTATATAAAAAAAAAAAAAAAAAAGTCATTCAAAATGCAGAAATTTGAAGCAGCTCAATCCCAAGCCTTTTTGTCCTCAATATAATCTTTAACGGTATAAAAGGCTTTCTGGCACAACTTACGTTTAATGAATGATTTGAATTTATTGAGGCTTAGATCTTGAACGTGGCTTGGTAGCTTATTATAAAAGCGTATACATTGGCATCTGAACGAGCCACCTATTTTTTTGAGCCTTGTTGTAGGTACAACAAATTTGTGTTTATTTCTAGTATTTATATTATGGATATCACTGTATTTTTTAAACAATTTTATGTTTTTATGGGCATATAAAAGATTTTCATAAATATACTGAGAAGGCACAGTCATTACATTAATCTCTTTAAATTTGTCTCTGAGAGAGTGTCTCGGACTTAATTTATAAATTGATCGAACAGCTCGCTTCTGTAAAACAAAGATAGTCTGAATATCGGCGGCATTTCCCCACAATAGAATACCGTACGACATTACACTATGAAAATAGCTAAAGTACACTAAACGGGCAGTCTCTATATCAGTTAAATTACGAATTTTTCTAACAGCATATGCTGCGGAACTTAGCTTTTTTGACAATTTATCTATATGTGGGCCCCACTGAAGCTTAGCATCCAAAGTTATGCCCAAGAATACTGTGTTGTCTTCAGGATTCAATTCCTCGCCCTTTATCAACACATTAGTTTTCACCTGCCTAACGTGGGGTAGCGTAAACTTAATGCATTTGGTTTTTTTCTCGTTTAAAAGCAAATTATTAACATTGAACCAGTGGACGACTTTCGAGATCGCGCTATTTACATCGTCAGTAACCAACTGCTGACGTTTAAGTTTAAACAAAAGAGAAGTGTCATCTGCAAACAACACTATATCATGATTATCCTTTATGAGGTACGGCAAGTCATTAATATAAATAAGAAACAAGAAAGGACCAAGAATTGAGCCCTGTGGGACTCCCATTGTTACTATAGATCCGGGTGATCTTTTTCCATTAACGTCAACGCTCTGAATCCTTTTACTCAAGTATGAAGTAAGAAGATCCAGAGCAGTGTTTCGGATCCCGTAGTGGCGGAGTTTCCTGATTAACGTTTCGTGAAGAACGCAATCGAATGCCTTGGACAAATCACAAAAGATGCCCAAGGCATCGCATTTATCTTCCCATGCATTATAAATATGTCCTAAAAGTTCAACACCGGCATCAGTAGTTGAACGACCCCTTGTAAAACCGAACTGTTTTTGCTATGTAATAATTTATGTTTATTAAAAAATCTTTGCATTTGGTCTAAAATTAATTTCTCAAAAATTTTACTAAATCAGTGTGCAACTAGCTACCGTGTGATTAGTCGTGCGCCCCGTCCTTACCTCTTCCTTACCAATACAACAGGTAGGTAGTACAGAAATAGGTCTATAATTTGTGGGGTCTGATGTACTACCTGATTTAAACAAAGGTATTATTTTACTATTTTTCATAAGGTCAGGAAACTCCCCATTGTCAATACAACTATTAAAGATAAGAGCTAGAGTAGGTGCCACAATGTCAATAATAGACTTAGCTACTTCTACAGAATTACCCCACAGATCTGCAGTCTTTTTTACATTTAAAGTGTGAAAGGTTTTAATTATATCTCTACAGGTAATATATTCAAAATTAAATTCCGAATCGCAACCATTAACATTGTCCTTAAGCAAAGACTCAGCAACAGAAGGTGATGAGTTTAGTGATTTAGTAGTTGAAACGGGAATATCTGAAAAGAAATTTTCAAATGCCTCGGCGACTTGTGAGTCTGATTTTATTATGTTGTCATTAATAGACAGGCTGTAGTCAGTATTTCGGTTACTAGATCTTCCCGTTTCACTATTAATAATATTCCAAGTCGTTTTAATTACATTACTGCTGTTTTTAATCTTTGAACCCAAATAGCGTGACTTGGCCATATAACAAACTTTTTTAAATAATTTTGAATAATTTCTAACATACAAATTAAATTCATCAGTGTTAATATAAGTCCTTTCATTGTACAATTCATAAAGCCGTGTTCTACTTTTATGAATACCAATGGTAGCCCAATCACTGAACGATGCATTGCTATTAACTGAGATAGTCTTGGGAATAAAGGTGGAATCAAATTGTTTACAGTATACATTAAAAAAATTATCATAAAGTTGATTAGGATCAGCATGATTAGATAAAACTGGTAGTTTATTAATGAGTTTACCTTTAAAAGCCTCCAAGCGACTTGCAGTTTTGGGGTTAACAGTGATATCCTTTTTAGCCACTTTTTTGTTTAGGTTTTGAATAGTTATCCTTTGCCCGCAATGATCAGAATCTAGTAAAGTTATAATTTCTTTGTGGCTTGGTATAATGTCTGTATAAATATTATCTAGGCATGTGGCACTAGTAGGGGTTATTCTTGTTGGCTCCAAAAATAGGTTTAGAAGATTGTAGGACTGAAACAGACTTAAAATTTTACTACAAGAACCTGAGTTTTCTAATAAATTGACATTAAAATCACCACAAATGATAACGGACTTGTTTGAGTTACAAATCCTGTGTAACACTTCATCCATTACTTTTTCAAAGCAGTCATACAATCCTGAAGGGGGTCTATACACGCTTACTACAATAGAGTGCTCCAATTCTATACAGGCAATTTCAACTGTACGCTCAACAGATAGGCTCACAATATCTTTACGATCTTTAAATTTGAGCTGGTTACTTACTAAAATTAATGAGCCACCGTGTATAGCATTTATTCTGCTAAACGAACTACCAACCTGGTGATTATTAAAATTGAACAAGAACTGGTGGCTTTTCAGCCAATGTTCTGTTATACAAAGAATGTCAATACTATTAAAATTCATAAATAATTCTACTTCTAAATCTTTGTTCATAAATCCTTGAATATTTTGATGCACTAGGTTGATACTATTTACTGAGTTTAACTTTTTTTTTGAGTTAATTTTACTATTATAGCTAGAGGTTGCCTCTATTGTCTTAATTTCTAATTTAAATTATTAACAATGTCATTAATAGTGACCAAATTATTGGCAGAAGTATTTATAATATTGTTGCATTGCTCAAAAGAAGCAAGTTGTTTAGCCAAATTTTTGGCTGTAATAGAAAAAAAATAAGATAGCGACACAGCTATCTGTCTTTTATAATAGTCAGAAAGATAGTACATAACATTGTTATATCTATCTTTTGTCAAATAAAAATTATTACTAACATAATTGTTAATATCAACTAAATGGAACATGTTATTATTAAATGTCAAGTTATGTAATGTCATATTCAATTCAAATCTTAAGCTATTTTCTTCCTGTGGCAAACTGTTACTATAAGGAAATGTAAACAACACAACTTTTCTTAAACTAAGGTTGCATAAAGTTCTATGATACTGGAGCAGTTCTCCTTTGTTTAGATTTCCCCTATTACCCATAAAAATTAATAAAGTTGTATCCTGGGTAAAGTTACATTTAATAATTTCTTTCATAATATGAAACAAAGAACAACCAGGCATACAGTAATTTACTATTGAGTGTCCTGGATATTCATCTGTCAATAAGTGACCTAAGTCCTTACCAATCTCATCACAAAATAATACAATATCATTATTTAAAGTTTGTTTACAATGTTTATACGAACTATTAATAGAAGGAATTACCAAATCAACACAGGGCTGCAGTAAGGTGGTATTGCAAGTTGACAATGAATGGTCCGGTGTAAGCACATTAGATGGTGTCTGACAATGCTCACAGTTGTTTTTTTGTGAGTTTACTAGCTCATTCATTGCTAACACATATTCCCTCATTAGGTCTTCAGAGGTATTATATTTGTTGGTCATTGAACTAAGTTTCTCCTGTAGATGGTCAAGTTCAGATTGCAAGGTTTCTGTGTCAATTTTGTACTTCCTAGTACTCTGCTCCAAATTATAAGAATACATGTCTAATTGTTTGAGTAAATTCAACCTTTCTCTATTCAATTTAACGTTTTTGATAAAGAACTTTTGTCTTTTTACCATTTTTTGTGTTTTGACAATGTATTTATTAATTTTAATGTATTTTTTAAGTTTATTTTTACTGGTTACTACCCTCACTGAATTATATGATTTTGATTCATCATCAGCTGTCAAATCAATAGTGTATGTGGGATTTATGGCAGAAACCATTGACGGGGCAATAGGCATCAATTCATTGAACAGACTTTGGTTCAGCGAGGCGGTGATGTTAAGATTGGTTGTCTCAAGTTGTGTTATTTGACTTTGAGCCTCATGTAGCTGCTGTTGTAATGTATGTTTTTGACTAAGAGCTTGTTCATACTCTGTGCTACACTGGCTGAACCCGTCCACAATAAGTTGAAGTCTATCCCGTTCTTCTATGGCATCAGTGTATTGAGTATATATCTGAGCCATTTCAAGTTTTAACTTCCTATTCTTGTCGTGGGCATCAAAGAGCACCCTTTCATTGTCTTCAATTTCCTTAATTAGTTGGTCACAGGACTCCTTTGACGCCTTTAAGGCGCTCAAAGCCTCATTGAGTTTGGACTCTCCGAGGCGAGCACGGGCGCTGCGAGTCATAATCATGATAAAAACTAGTAAGGAAGCGACAAGAAATTAGAAGAGAGAAGGTAGTTGTGGCAGCAGTTGAGAAGATGATTAGTTTTAAGGGAAAAATGAAATTTAGATGCAATTCTAAGGAGTTCTGTCACCAAACCAAAGTAAGGTTATGTTTACGTTCAAAGGTCATTGGCATCAATAAGTAGCCTTACTAAAAATGAACAAACTAATTGCTGTTGAAATTGTAGTACGTAAACAAACTAATACCAAGCAGAATATAGAGTATTGTACCTGATATCGAGATGACAATGCAAAATTCACTTGTGCCGGCAACTGTCACTGATTCACATTGAAATATTTACAATTATTTGCACTAGTTATGTGAATCTAACACAAAATACACATTATTATCCTATTTACTTGAGGAGTAATTGGTAATAGGCCTAAAAAACAAACGAAATTTAATATTTAAGATTAAAATTACGAGAACAAGTTTTTAACAGCTGTTAGCTGTAGTGTTGCCACAGGAAAAAAAACTGGCAACACCGAAAAAAAGAAAACTACTGTCAGATTGACATTACGCGTCCCGCCATTAGAAAAGAAAAGGTTTCTAGCAGCTGGTGTGTGAAATATTATTTGGTAAGTTTAATAATTATTTCGATTTATTTAACTTTTAAATGATGCCTCATCCCTGTAACACCCGTTACAAAAAAAGTGTATTCGTTTATTTAGCGACTAAGTTAATGCACGCATTATAAAATGCATTTGAGAAAGTAAGGTTATGATTGAGAACTACTAATATTTGCTATTTATTTGATGATTGACTTATTTGCTTGTGAAATATTGGCGGGTAATGGTGTGTAACACCCGTTACGTAACGGGTGTTACTAAATTTTGATATGGCTTGTTAAAAACTAATGAAAAGTTAATTTGCTAGTTTGGTGAAGCTTTTGAAGGTTTTAACATTTTGGAGTTCTCCATAAATTACATTGACACGGTTTTGGGTGTCTTTTCGCGCACATCATTAACATTTTTCATTTTGCTATGAACTGGGTTGAATTTATTTGTATGTTATTCTTACTTCTTATTGTGTAAGTACGTAACTGGCTACCTCTAGTGTCAGAGTTGTTCAAGCAGCCTCTGAGAACCCGACAGGTCTCTAACATGGCTTAACAGCTGTTACATTTCAGCAAAAACGCCGAAAATTTAACATAATTACGTGATTTATTAGCGGGCCCCTAAAAAATATCTGGCGCTTAATGCGGTACGGTTTGCTTTGCTTAGGTTGTGTTTGCTATTGTTTTAGATTAACGATGCCTTCAGCGAAAGATAGAATGAAGAAATATAGACAAAACCTGAAAGAAAATCCCGAAAAACATGCGGAACACCTGCAAAAAGAAAAGGAGAGGGACAGAAAAAGAAGAGAAGCTGATAAAGAAAAAATTGCACAAGATCCAAACTTAAAAGCTATAACTAGACAAAAAACTAGAGACCGTGTTAGAGCTTTCAGAGAGAAACTGAAAGCTGCAAAAAGTATAGATTCGATTTCGTCTTCTTCTATGGGCAGTTATAAATGTTTGCAGACTTTTGGGAAAGCTGTTAGAAAATTAAAAAAGAATCTTCCAGGCTCTCCACTCAAAAAAGTAGCTGTTGTGAAAAAACTTGCATCAGAAATACTGGGTTGTGATTTAGGTAAACATCAAAAGAAAACAAAAGACGAGAGCGCTGAAAAAGCTGTACGGGATTTCTACTACAGGGACGATATAAGTCGGCAGGCTCCGGGTATAAAAGATTGCAAAACTGTGAAGGATCACGTAACTGGCAAAAAAAACTAAAAAACAGAAGAGGCAGGCATATGGTAGTTACAATTCGAGAAGCTTACGAATGCTTCAAAGACCAAAATCCCGAGATTAATATTGGCAAGTCCGTTTTTTACAGCTTGCGGCCGGCCGAAGTGCTGCCAGTTGCGTACACATCTCATGTTGTGTGCGTCTGTGCTCAGCACTCCAACATTATTAACAAAGTGGAAAGTCTTGGAAAATGTTTGAGAGAATTCCCTAAAACTCACAAAGAATTGATTAACTCCATCACTTGCAGTCCTGAAAATGAAACATGCATGCTTAGCTTATGCAAAGACTGCCCAAAAGATTTCTGGGACAAATTTAAAGGTAATGAAGATTTAAACGAAACCATATCTTGGAAAGAATGGGCCAATTTAGGAGGTCGTCCGAAAGTTGAAACTAGGACTATGTCTTGCAAAGCAGTTCTTAAACAGTTAAAAGACAATATGGAAAAGTTCAAGATACATTGCTATGTCAAGAAAGTACAATCGATTTCTTTTGAAGAGTCAAAACAAAGTTTGCAAGACTATGAAGCAGTAGTCCAACTCGATTTCGCCGAAAATTACGCTCTTGTTTGCCAGGATGAGATCCAGAGTGCTCATTGGAGCCATGATCAAGTAACAATATTTACTTGCTGTATCTGGCTGTCTGGTCAGGAAATAAAGCCTATTGTCATAGTGAGTGACGATACATCTCACACCAAATACGCAGTGTGGACATTTTTAAAACATATATTTGACTATTTGAAAGAGGTCAATAATTCCATAAAGACTGTTAGAATTTTTAGTGACAATTGCGCGGCACAATTTAAAAACCGCTATGTGCTGGCTCTTCTTAGTAATTTAAAAGAGTATGCTAACCTTGACCAACTCCAATGGGAATTTTTTGCTGCGTCTCATGGAAAAGGAGCAGTTGATGGGCTGGGCGGGACTGTAAAGAGAGTAGCATGGACAGGTGTAAAGGGCAGAAAAGTTATTCTAAACTCTGCAGGAGACTTCTATCTGTTTGTGAAAAGAGAAGTGAAAGGCATACACATCTCATATGTGTCAAAAATTGATATCGATGACGAAAAAAATCTACTAGATACCCTTTGGAAAGATGTCCTTCCTATCAAAGGAATTCAAGCCCAACATCATTTTAAAGTGATAGATGACGTTTCTATTGCAATAGCGCGGACATCGAAATCGGATTCATCAGTTGTCATTGTCAGGATAAAAGGAGGCACTGGAGGACAAGATTCTGATTACGACAGTGAGGATTCACAACCACTTGCTACTCTAATGGCTGGAATCGAAAAAGAAAATTTTGACAAAGAAGAGCATTGTGAAAATGAAGATATAAATATGGAACTCGGAAAAGTAGACATAGAGGCTGAAAGGGTGTTAGAGAAGGAAGCTGAAAAGGAAATACCCGCAAATGTCATGTCTAATATTGAAGAAAAGAAAAAAAACAATGAAAAAGTTATTTGTCGCATTCCTCTTCATGACTTGCCAGCGAGATTTTCAGGTGGCATGCTGGAATCAGTTCGTAGTATTAAAAGAAAACTTCGTTATAGTGAGGTATACTCGGACTCTGAAGATGAGTGCAATTCACATAGTTGGGTACATGCCAAAGATATTAATGCAGGTGTCTTCGTTTTGGTCAGAATACTCGCTGAGGGTAAAAAGAAAAAAGAGTATAGGTATGCAGGTATATGCCAAAGTTCTCCATGCGAGGGAGATGTACGGGTGATGTTCCTAAAGAAGGTCACAGCTAATACATTCATAAGCAATGAAAATGATATTTCAGACGTTCTTTTTACGAACATCATATGCATATTGGCTAGCCCTGAGTTACAAATAAAAGGGGACCGAACCTATTACAGTTTTTCCAAAAGTATTGATGTTAGTGAGCAGTAGGCATAATAGAAGTTCCTTTATTGTTTAAATGCCAAAAATTTGATTAAATAAACATTTATTACTACAAAAATTGGTTTAATTTTGTACTCGTAACACCCGTTACATTCAGCTGTAACACCCGTTACAGTTTTATATTTCTACGAAAAATCCTGTTTGTATTTTTGTTTTAATATGAGTAGTCTATGAAATTCAGAATCTATTTAGCTTTGTGTTCACATTTTTTTTACCAATGTAAAGTAAAACATTTCGCAGACTTTTGCTTTTGTTGCGATTAAGCCGGAAGTATGAGACAAAATCTTGTAACGCCCGTTACGCACATATCTTGCTCTTAATTTCTTTACTGCTGCCTGTAACTGTTAATTTCAATACAGATGACGAAAAATAATCCTAGGTGGAGGGTGTTAAGCTAATAAAATGTAAATGTTTTCTTCTTGCATCATTAATTAATCGTCAAGTAGAAGTGTACGACCTGTAACACCCGTTACATGGAATGAGCCTCATAAAATTTTATTAAAAAACTGTGGGTCCGCCCGTATCATTCTAAGCATCCTTTGGCAAAATGCTACTCTTTGCGGGTAATCACGTGACGTCAGCGTTTGAACACGTTGCACGTGATATGGGTGCAACCAGTGCCTTTTTAGAACTCGATGTACCTACCGTCGATCTTGGAATACCTGTGTGTTGCGCTATGACGCGAATTGAGACCGACGAATCTTCCTCGATTTCTCGAATAATAATTTCGTCATTGACTTGTGACGGTCGCCCTTCACTGGCACCCCCAACTCCGGTGCCAAGAATTCTTCCCTCAATAAGCGCGTTATGCACTCTAATGAATACGCGATAGTCGGGATGTCGATCCCGGTTCGGGTATCTTTCACGATACAATCTTGCGGCCGCCCTGGCATTACCTCTTGCTTCTCCGTAGATAAAATGCATTTCGGCATACTCCCGTGGCGTGTACTCGTAACGAGGCATCGTACTACTGCACACACATACAACCTCACACAAACGATTGTTTTCGAAGTCCGTAGGATTGCCAAGTCATTCGTCCAAAACACAAACAGTTCCAAATCGTTAGGCAAAGCAAAGTCCAAACACACAGCACAAGTTTAATTTTAAGGAACACAACAGTTAGGCACAGCGGGAGCGAAAGTAGTCTGACGTATCTCGAAGAGAGATTCGTGTCAACTAAACAAATAAAATCATGCAACAACGAAGCCCTGTATGAGTGAAGGGTGAAGGAAAAAAAATACCCGCACAAAGACACCGATTTACCAAAAATACAAAAGCGGGGCTATCTATCCCTTTCACACTGAGTGAGGTGCAACTCCGCAGGTCCCAAATTCCGAACAGATGACGTCATCGGCTCGGAATTACGCTACACGCTTAACCACATGCTTAGATTACAAGCATAAGCCATTACGAGAAAGAAAAGTTACGATTGTACCATTTTAATTTCTGTTCTGTCTTCTTCATCACATTCATAGCAATATCTTTGTAACCGCAAGGACTAGACGTAAGTTTTATACCAATTTGCAAACCTTAGTAATTTTACAAGTTTTTAAAATAATAGTCCACTTTGGTGTCATACATTTTTATACAGGAGATTTTTTCCAATTCTGGTCTTTTCATCGTAAAAACAAAACTTTTCAATTCAAGATTTTTTTTCTAAGGCAAATAAAATGTTATTTAAAAAAATGGTATCTTATAACAACTTACAGAAAATTCATCTTTGAAATATACTATTTTACGGCCTTATCCGTCATGTTGGGTTCACGACATAAATAAGTCACGGTCAAGTCATGGGGAATTTAATGTTCTGTATAAACAATTGCGTAATTTTGATGAAAAATTTTACGAATATCTGCGTATGACCAGAGAAACATTTGATCTACTTCTCTATAAGGTTCAAGGAAAAATAACCCATTTAGACACTCATCTTAGAAAAAGCATATCAGCCAAAGAACGACAGTTACATTTAGGTAAGTGAAACTTTAAATACATAATATTATTTTTATTAAGCTTACAAAAACAGTAAAAGGAAAAAACAATTCTTCATTGAATGATTTGTAATTGTTTATGTAACTAATCAAACCCGAGTCATTCTCAATTTGCATGGGTATATTATGAATTATCACAATTTCATTTTTACTACGTGTATTTATATTATGGAAATCGTTTCTTATTTTGAAAAGTCCTAAGTTTAATCATATGTATAATTCAAAATTGATCAATATTGACCATGCGTGAGCTTGGACCTGGGTGTGATTCTGACAATGATGACGATGTGCATTTATTGGGCTGCATGTTTTCTTTATTTTGCAATGTCAGATCTCTAATGGGCATACCACGTTCATGTCTGCTGTCGACTAATTCTGGTAGCAGGCATTTCAAATAAAATTGTACCAGCTTTGGCTCCTTTTTTTTTTCAGAATTCGTCAACTTTTTCAATGCGCTCTGTGTGTATAGGTTCATTCTCTCCTGCCCAGATCCCAAGGAGACACACACGCTGTCCTGTGATATGAAGTTGTCCTTGGATTTGGTAGAACCAATTACTATTTTTGTTTATAGTTTTGGTCATCGTTTTTTTATTATATTTTATTATTTGAATTTTATTTTCTTCTGTAGCTATCAAGGCCTTTACAGCATTCTTAAATTGGGGTAGAAACTCGGGATTCTTCATTGTTTTGCTTATCCTGTCGACATTATTTCCTCTGACCAGACCTACTAAAACGCATACAATTATGCCTCCAGCCCCTACCTTAGATAGGATAGTCTTCCTCATTTTGACAGCATCAAAACCAGAGAAGGCTATGGTGTTGTTTATCCAATCTACAAGCTTCCCTGAGCATTCTGTTAAGAAATTGTTCACTGAGGCTGCAAACTGTGTCTCATTAACGATGTCAGTGGAGATCCTGTTTAGAGCTTTTGACACATCTGATACATTGATCTCAGAGGGTGAGGAATCCATTGCTACTGATTTGAATGATCTGTTACATTTATTATATGTTCAGTTATACTATACAATGTGTTAATTTGCATCCTAGTCAAATTCAAGGACGTAATTATGCTAATGATTCTCGACCCAAATCAACAATAAAATGAGTAGGTATTTTTTTATTTTATTTTCTTATTTAAGGAAATCCGTAAGTGTGAACCAGCCGTATTTAAACGCGGCCTGTCTGTTACTAGCCCTATAACCGCGCTTCACACACACACAAATGCAAACCATTCCTGCAACTCTCATTCTATAAATTCGTAGGTAATCAATCCCATCCTCCAATCACACTCTCCCGCGCCGCTCCTAGCCACGCCCCTTTTCCCCGCCGGCGCCGCGCGCCGCGGCGCCGGCGCCGACAGTGTGATTGAACTCGCCGAAGTGTTCGCGAGTGCGCTTTGCGAATTTCCGTACATCGAGACGTAGTTACAAAGTGTGATGACGGACAATTACTCAAATGCCGAGTTGGTGGAGATGGTCGCCATCAGTGGAGACAGCCTACGTGGAGCCATCCGGATGTTCGTGGAAATGTATCCCGATCGGGCACAAGACATTCACCCAGGTGATAATGCTGTGCAGGTTACATTTTGGTCGCTGGTTCCTGGAACACCAAGACGCCAACATCCTGTGGATGGACGAGTGTTTACCTAAGAGTTGAAAGTAAGTATACCACGTACTTATACTTAACTAGCACGTCTTTCCATTTCATCAAACGTAGAAAACATCATTTTTAGACTTAGTAAATGATAAATAAATGATAAATGATAAATGATTTATTTTCTGTAAGTAGGTTTTTACAAACACTTTTACACGTCATCATATTTTTTAAAACTAGATGTGGTCGGCGTTTCCTATCTGACTACTCTGAGAAGAAAGGCCGAAACAAACTCAGAGGTCACAATCTCTTTTAAAGTCCAGACAAAATCTTGGTCAGATCGTGTGAAGACCATGTAGATTGATGTCTGAAATGGTCTTTTGAGGAAAGAACCACACAGATTGAGCGGACCTGTCCAATCAGTGCACGCATTTGTCAAAAATCGTGCAGCTGGACTCAGAAATGAGGAGCTCAACGATTCGACGAACAATACCAAAGAAAGGACATTTGGGTAGGCCGCGTAAATTACTCAAACTGCCAGATCATGATTAAAACTAAGAAGGAACACAGAAAAAAAAAAAAATGACCCACATAGTCCTCACATTCACAATAATTAAATGAAAAAAAAAAAAAAAAAATACTTTACAAAGTAAATATTCATGTCATTGTCTAAATAAAATTCATCAATGTCAATGTGTATATAAAAATCCGGACATAACCTTTGAGGACCATGTAGATTAGTGTCTGAAAAGATCTTTTGAGGAAAGAACCACACAGATTGAGTGGACCTGTCCAGTCAGTGCACGCATTTGTCAGTAACCGTGCAGCTCAACTCAGAACTTCAGGAGCTCAACGATTCGACGAACAATACCAAAGACAGGACATTTGGGTAGGCCGCATAAACTACTCAAACTGCCAGACCACGATTAAAATGTAAACAATGACCCACATAGTCCTCACATTCACAATAATTAAAATAATATAATACTTTATACAGTAAATGTACATGTCATTGTGTAAGTAAATAGATACTTAAAAAAAAAAGAAAATATTAAAGTGTAAAAATTGCAAAATAACATTCACTGTCTAAACCTATTGGAGCAGCTCAATCCCAAGCCTTTTTGTCCTCAATATAGTCTTTTACAGTATAATAGGCTTTCTGGCATAGTTTTCGCTTTATAAAAGCTTTGAATTTATTTAGGCTTAGTTCTTGAATGTGGCTAGGAAGTTTATTATAAAAATGTATACATTGGCATCTAAACGAGCCACCTATTTTCTTGAGCCTTGTTGTAGGAACAACAAATTTGTGTTTGTTCCTAGTATTTATGTTATGGATATCACTGTATTTTTTAAACAGATTAATATTTTTATGTGCATACAAAAGATTATCATAAATGTACTGAGAAGGCACAGTCATTATATTAATCTCTTTAAATTTGTCTCTGAGGGAGTGTCTAGGACTTAATTTATAAATAGAACGAATTGCCCTTTTTTGTAAAATAAAAATTGTCTGAATATCGGCGGCATTTCCCCACAACAGAATACCGTACGACATCACACTATGAAAATAACTAAAGTAAACTAAACGGGCTGTCTCTAAATCAGTCAAATCACGAATTTTCCTAACGGCGTATGCTGCAGAGCTAAGCTTTTTTGACAATTTATCTATATGGGGGCCCCATTGAAGCTTGGCATCCAACGTTATGCCTAAGAATACTGTGGTATCTTCGGGTTTTAACTCTTCATCCTTAATGAGAACACTAGTTTCTACTTGTCTAACGTGGGGTAGTAGATCGGTACACTAACTAAGGTAGGTATTATTGCCGGCCCTAAGCCCGTTATGTAGGAAGGAAAGTTTCAAATCAACCAATTTAATCCACAAATAAAAACAAAATTACTACGAAAACTTTAGGTTGAAGGATATTATTAATCATCTGATAACAGGTCAGTGAACTTTTCTTTGGCGCACTAGTATTACTGTCATTAGTAAGATTTCCGTATTCCAATGATGCTCAAAAATGAGTTAATTATCAAGCGAAATTTATGACAATAATGTAGGTGATTTTCGAAATAAAATTAGGTAAAATTATTGCTACCGGTCGGGTCATTGCTACGCGGCGCGACGGCGCGGCGCTACCATTTCGGGGAAAAACAGCTGCATGCATTGTCGCTGTGTGCGTAGTCGGGTGATTCTGTTTTATTTGTAATGAATTAAGGGTGTAATAATAATTCTGAAATACTGTTAAATTTCAACAACAAAAAAAAAGCAGCGCTTACTAGTTATTGCCCCATAACGTACTTCAATTGATTATTTATGTATTTTATGACAACCTCCTGAACTTTGACGAGGATGCAAATCAACATATTGTATATTCAAAGTCGCAAGTGTACAAAACTGTTTGTCTGAAAATATATTCTCACCTCATGAGCCATGTCTTGTTCAATAATAAACAAAAGCTCTGGACCTAAATCTGCTGCAATATATTGCCTTTCATCACTGAGCATAGCTCTGTTGCACTTCACACAAGCCATTTTGTAACAAACAAAAAAAAACCTGTAACAGACATACAGTAAATGTTAATGGGTACTATAAAGTGTTCCTAACTTAATCCTCTCCAACTGTCTTGTAACTATTTTTTCATTCATTTACCTTTAGTGTGAGTAAAAACAGAAGATTTCCAATGGGCAGACAAATCCAAATCGCAGATTCTGAATTCGAGTACCGATAAACAAAGCCAAAGTCAATCCAAGAATGAGCAGATATCACAAAACCGTTAAACAAAGCCAAAGTCGTAGGAACCGTTAAACAAAGCCAAAGTCGTAGGAAATAAAAAATAAATGAGAAGACGCGAAACATTATATTGTAGTCTTTGACGCGAAAGAACACCAAAAGCCACGAAAGTCGAGAAGAACGAGACTGACTGACTGACATTGACGTGACACTCAACAAAAAACAAAATGTCATTTTGAATATTTCGTTCAGAAGTACACCTCAGAAAAATAGAATAAATAATTTATTTTTAACGATGAAATCGTCACACTTGCTTATTATTAGTCGGAACAGATGTTTATGAGAATAATAATTATTCTTAATAGTACAGGAAGACATACCTTTCATATTTAATGTTTACGTGAATTATGTTTTCATGTGACATGATTTTAGAACGAAAGCAGTCAATGCAAACGATGACGCCATGTTGCCTAGAATATGGCAATAACTTGAAAAACTATTACTCTTTGTGCACAACAAATCAGGCTTAAATGCAAGAAAGAATATTTTTGCTCAATTCGTGGTATTTTTCCCTATTTTTCGATAAAGGTACATCTTATGGCCGGAAATGAAACATCTCCTTTGAAAAAGTGTGCACAATTCAACTATTTTCTTAAAAATGTTTAGGTATCTCAGTGTATGAAAAAAATTAATAGGTTAAATTAAAAAAAAAATACAAATAAATCGTTTATTTTGTTTTTACAGTAAATGTTCAAAGTACTGACGTCCCCCTACGAGAATGCAAAGTCTGCACCTTCTAATAAAGGAAGCTCTTATCCGACGGACAAAATGGCTGTTGTTTATTTCTGATACAGCAGATTGGATGCGCTGACGTAATTCTTCTTCCGACGTTATTCGTTGTTTGTAAACTTTGTCTTTTAAACATCCCCAATAAAAAAAATCTAAGGGATTTAAATCCGGAGATCGCGGAGGCCACAAAATTGGTCCTAATCGGCCGATCCATCTGTCAGGGTAAGTTTCATTGAGTTGCGCCCTTACTGCCGTCGCATAGTGAGCGGGGCAACCATCATTTTGTAACCACATTGCTTGCCGCACGTCTTCTGGAATATTTTCTAATAACTTTGGCAACTCATTCCTTAAAAAATGCAGATAGTATTCGGCGTTTAGAGTTGCTGGTACTTCAAAGGGCCCTATTATTTGCCCATTTATTATTCCTGCCCATAAATTTATTTTAAATTGATGTTGGCTCCTGTCCTCTCGCATCAAATGTGGGTTTACCAGCTGCCAACTGTGCAAATTATGCAAATTGAGATATCCATCTCGCCGGCATGAAGACTCGTCACTTCATGTAAAATTTTATTAAAAAACTGTGGGTCCGCCCGTATCATTCTAAGCATCCTTTGGCAAAATGCTACTCTTTGCGGGTAATCACGTGACGTCAGCGTTTGAACACGTTGCACGTGATATGGGTGCAACCAGTGCCTTTTTAGAACTCGATGTACCTACCGTCGATCTTGGAATACCTGTGCGTTGCGCTATGACGCGAATTGAGACCGACGAATCTTCCTCGATTTCTCGAATAATAATTTCGTCATTGACTTGTGACGGTCGCCCTTCACTGGCACCCCCAACTCCGGTGCCAAGAATTCTTCCCTCAATAAGCGCGTTATGCACTCTAATGAATACGCGATAGTCGGGATGTCGATCCCGGTTCGGGTATCTTTCACGATACAATCTTGCGGCCGCCCTGGCATTACCTCTTGCTTCTCCGTAGATAAAATGCATTTCGGCATACTCCCGTGGCGTGTACTCGTAACGAGGCATCGTACTACTGCACACACATACAACCTCACACAAACGATTGTTTTCGAAGTCCGTAGGATTGCCAAGTCATTCGTCCAAAACACAAACAGTTCCAAATCGTTAGGCAAAGCAAAGTCCAAATACACAGCACAAGTTTAATTTTAAGGAACACAACAGTTAGGCACAGCGGGAGCGAAAGTAGTCTGACGTATCTCGAAGAGAGATTCGTGTCAACTAAACAAATAAAATCATGCAACAACGAAGCCCTGTATGAGTGAAGGGTGAAGGAAAAAAAATACCTGCACAAAGACACCGATTTACCAAAAATACAAAAGCGGGGCTATCTATCCCTTTCACACTGAGTGAGGTGCAACTCCGCAGGTCCCAAATTCCGAACAGATGACGTCATCCGCTCGGAATTACGCTACACGCTTAACCACATGCTTAGATTACAAGCATAAGCCATTACGAGAACGAAAAGTTACGATTGTACCATTTTAATTTCTGTTCTGTCTTCTTCATCACATTCATAGCAATATCTTTGTAACCGCAAGGACTAGACGTAAGTTTTATACCAATTTGCAAACCTTAGTAATTTTACAAGTTTTTAAAATAATAGTCCACTTTGGTGTCATACATTTTTATACAGGAGATTTTTTCCAATTCTGGTCTTTTCATCGTAAAAACAAAACTTTTCAATTCAAGATTTTTTTTCTAAGGCAAATAAAATGTTTTTTAAAAAAATGGTATCTTATAACATTAGTAAACTATTCAGAAATGTTTGGCAAAAATCACACCTAAATATGATACCATTTGCAGCAACAGCATTAAAAACACTGAATGCTGGTACAGAAAAAAAAAATAAACATAATAAAATCTATAATAAGCTTCCTATAGAAATCAAAGAATTAAATGAAATACTTCACTTCAAAAAAGCTTTATTAGAACTATTATACACTTCTGGACACATCTATTGGCCCCACCTTGTATTTTCAGTTTCGTTTGGTCCTAGCTAAAATTTTATATTAGGTCGAGCAAAAAGTTTTTATGCAGTTTTGAACCTGGCACATTCACAATTTCATTCAATAGTCTTTTTTTGAATTTCGAACACAGAATTTAAAGAAACAAAAGACAATTTGGAGCCTGTTTGTTGATATCAAACAATCGAATACTAAGAAAACTTGGTTTTATTGGTTTACTTGGATTTAATTCTTGAAAAAGTGATTGATATCTTTGGTTTTGCAACAAACATTACTTATTCTTAACATTAAGGTGAGGTTCTATCAATAATCTATGGATACTTCACCTGAAGTCGCCGCCCAAGCTCACAGCCACAGAAACGTGAGTGCACAACTTAATTTAAGTCGATCTGCGGTCCGAAATGTTTATCGGAGGTACCTAGAGACTGGCGGCTTTGTTCGTCGCCAAGGAAGGCCATGATCTCGGGTCACAACTGAAAGGCAGGATCGATTCATCGTGACGACCAGCTTGAGAAATCGTCACCTTACCTCCATTGAGATACAAAACCAAATTCGCGACTTCCACGGAGTATCTGTGAGCGCTCGAACTGTTCGGAGAAGGTTAAAAGAACGCGATATGGTACCACACAAGCCAGCTAATGGGCCCAAACTAACGCGAGCCCACCGAACAGCGCGCCTTCATTTCGCACGCAGTCATTTAAATTGGACACAGCAAGATTGGAGCCGTGTACTCTTTTCTGATGAGTCTAAAATTGTGTTACATGGCAATGATGGAAGGAAGAAGGTCTACCGACGTAAGGGAGAGGGTTTCGCACAATGCTGCTTTGAAGAGAGGGTTGCTTATGGCGGTGGCTCATGGACTGTCTGGGGCGGTATATCCGCGAGCGGCAAAACTCAACTTGAGGTTGTTACAGGACCACGGCTGCCAACATTAAATGCTGAAAGGTACATTCGTGAGTGCTTAGAACCTCACGTGATACCATACGCGGACTATGTGGGCCCAAATTTCCTTTTTATGCATGATAATGCAAGAGCCCATGCGGCCGGCATCGTCAGGGAATATCTTCGGGATGTGAACATCACAGTTATGGACTGGCCAGCCAGAAGCCCAGACATGAACCCCATTGAGCACATGTGGGACGAACTAAAAAGACGTGTTAGGGCTCGTCAGCCAGTTGCCCAGACGATGCAGGAGTTGAAAACTGCCATAGAAGAGGAATGGGAGATGATCCCTCAAAATTTCATAGAGCGGTTGATAAACTCTATGCCTAATCGTATGAGAGCTGTGGTAGATGCCCATGGAGGCAACACGCGTTATTAAATTAAACCTTTATTTGATAAAACATGTTTTTTATTCAAAAATCAATTGCCTTTAACAAGGCGCATATCCGACTTGTTGGGCGTAGCTCCATGTCGTATGGTATTCTGAATTCAAATTTAAAACAATACGATCGAAAAAGATGGTAAAATGTATCAGGTTTAAAACTGCATCAACAGTTTTTGTTCAATCTAGCAATCATATTTCGGTAGGGGCCATCGAAACCTAAACTCTAAGGTGGGCCAATAGATGTGTCCAGAAGTGTATAATAAGGTATATTACTCTGTTACTGAGTACCTAGATGACGGATTTTAATTTAATAATTCATTCCTCATTATTAGTGCCAGTTATTTTATTATATCACTATTATTATTATTGTTATTTTTTTTTTAGTTGAATAGCTGTTAGTAATCTCTGTATTAAGTATTATTAAATTATTGCCTATTATTTAAATATTGACATATGAATGACTAATATATTAAATTATTGACATTTTTTAAAATTATTGATTACTAATATATTAACTATTACTAAATGAATGTTGGAAAATTCCTTAATTATTGTATGCCTAAAGGCGGGTCATAGATGTTCTTCATTTTATAAACTATAACACCATATTTTACCTGTAGCCACAATAAATAATTTGAATTTGAATTTGAAAATAGTAAAAATCGAAAAAAATAATATCTTGGTTACCTTATCGGTTTTTTTTACTGTTCAAATTAGTTGTTGGAAATGAGGTAAGCTACCTACCCGTTACGTTTGATCCATTATTTACGGGACACCCTGTATTGAATGCACGTTTGTCATTTTAGCTAATAAATGGCGGATCTTCCATAGACCACTTAACGTCAGTGTTGATTTCGCAGTGGATATAGTAAAAGCATCATGTGTTCTTCATAACTACGTAAAACAACGAGATGGAAATAAATTTGAGGATACGTTTGAGGGTCTTCCTCACTCTATAGTACATTCAACCCAGCAAGTTCGCCCAGGTGGGCCTATGTTAACAACAATCCGTGAAGAATTTGCTAATTACTTAGTGAGCAAAGAAGGCAAACTAGATTGGCAATGGAATATGATATAAATCAATAAATATGTGTGTGACTTTATAATATGACATAAACTTAATAAATGTGTGTGTAATAAAATGACTGACTTTTTTACTTACCGATTTTATTTTTTTCTTGATTTGTTTTTTCATCAAAGTTCTCAATAACTTGGGCGCAAATAATTGCCCATGCATTGTTCTTCTTTATTTTGTCGCTGTGCTCCTTAAGCTTATAGTTCCAAATAATTTCATCTGTTTTAATTGCACTTATAAGCGCATCACTATCGCACACACCCTCCATTTTCAAAGATCAGTCGACAAATGAGACGAGACAGAGAGACACTAGACGCCGCGAGGTCAGAAGAGAAGGGAGGGGGAGGTCGTAGAGCTGTCGACTGCTCTAGAGCCGCCGACGGCTCGAGCAGTCAGTGTATGCCTCGCGACTGCTCGCGAGCGGTCGACAGCACGATGGAATTTCATCATGTAGTTGACGGCTTGAAGCGATCGCGACTGCGCGAGCAGTCGTGTGTACGGCAGCGAATGAATGGCTATAGTTCACCGCGCGGTCGCGGCTTCAAGCAGTCGGTCATAACTGCTTGAAGCAGTCCGTGTACGGCTGGCCTTAGTATAAACAAACTAGTATTTCAACCATTTTAATATCTTAAAATACTCAAAAATATAATGAAAATTAAACATAAGTAAAAATCACAGCTTTTGATCAGTCTCAAATAATCATCTTACAATTCATTAATAATAGTTTTATAAAACTCTGGTAAAACAGTTAAAAACATTCTTGGCACAAGAAATTAATCACTCCTTTGTTACCACAAGACTCATGTGTTCGTCCTCTACATATTTTGCACTGGTACCATTTTTCTTTGCTCTGAGAATAGTGTCCATTACACACAATACAATTATTTTTATCTTGCTGTAAAGTATTTTGTTTTTTGAATTCCAATAAAATTATTTCATCATCTGAGTCATCGTGCAAAGATATATTGGCGCTAGTGTCACTGGAATCATCCTGTTTTTTAGCATTTAGTTTTCTGATATTTTGTTTTGTAGTCATTTTCTTAACAATAGGTTTTCTAGATTTGGTTTTACCTTCTTTTTCTTTAAATTTGGTTTCTTCAGGAGTATCCGTGATTATAGCTGAAGTCATTTTACGATTGTTAGGTTTAGAATTCTTTCTGGGTCCTTAGGAAAGGTCTTACAATTTCGGGACTTCTAATTTGTTGTAATACTGATGTTGATGGCTGTAAACTTTCTGGCAATGGGATGTTGTCAATCAAACTATGTGTGGGTATGGATCCGACATTTGGAATTCCAGAAGCTTCTGAAGAGTTAATATGAAAAGTGCAGCACTCTGGTGTTGTTGATCTCACATTTTCTGGCGTAGAATCATCAAAAGAAACCGGACTAGGTCTGTCGCTCACATATGATGCAAGAAAGTCATCGTCGGAAAATGTGTTTGAATTCAAAGGATAAATGCCAGTTTTGATGAAACCTTGAGTCACATTTTGTAGACTAAAAGCTGCTAAATAAGCATTTCTAGCAAACCGCGCAAAATGGTAGATGGTAACAGTTTTACCAGGATTCGAAAGCATCCACTCATTCATAGCTATTCGATATCTGGTTTTGAATGGCCCATATACGGTGACGTCGGACGTCGTCGAGGTTGTAGCCTATGGTTGGAGTGTGGCGGAAAAGTCAACATTTTTATAAAAAAAATTCTCGCAAATTCTATTACACGGAGATTAACATGGAAGGCATGGTTATCCAATAAAATCAATGCTGGATTTTCTTCTGATGGTTTAACATGGCTCACAAAATGTTCCATAGCCTTCACAAAATTATTTTCAGTCATCCAGCCTGAAACATGTGCTAAACCTAGTGCTCCTGAAGGCTCATTTTAACATATGGTCTGTAAAATTCACGCGTTGAAAAATAAAATAAAGACGGGGGTATAGTGCCACCTGCAGCATTAATAAAAAACAGAGTGGTTACGAGCGTACCACGCTCGGCTGAAGTAACCTGCCCAATTTGTTTCGAGCTTTTTTCAGCGATGATTTTAGGAGGGGCTGAAACGGTGCTGCATCCTGTTTCTTCTGTATTAACCGGTTGAATGCCGTAATTACAGAAACAATTAAAAAATAATTGTGTCTCGCGTGGATCCAGGTTCCGGACATACGAAGGGTTAAAGATCATGTGTGGTGGGAATATATACTTTTCGTAAATGCTGGTCAGCTTTTCAAAGAATATGCCAACATTTGTCTTATTAAAACTTGTCACCCTGGACAAAGATGTGCTCTCAGGTTTTCTTTGTGTCTCGACATGAAGCCTCGGCCATTCCACATATGCAATTTTGTCAGTATTCCACTTTTCTGGACAGATAGCATTTGCCTCTGCATATTGGAAAGCTAATTCTCTCGTTTGTTTTTTTGTCAAACCGTGACACATTTTAGACGCAGTCTTAAGGTATGAAACTGTTACAAATTAAAATTTGTTGCCTCTAATGGCAACCTATGCAGGTGGTTTGGTGTTGGAATTAAAGGAAACAACAAACTATCTCAAACATTTTGTAATTAAAAGTTTAAAGTAATTATAGAACGAATTAATGCTATTAAATATATACTAGATAATTTACTAAAGTTAACACTGTTAATTCCAGCCAGCTAAAACCTCAGCAGAAAGAGCTATGGGCGTGGGGAGTTGGAGATAAACCCAGTACTGTTCCGTTTAAAAAAGTTAATTTAAATATTATAAATCACAAATTTAAGATTTTAAATAAGTAACCTTCCAGTTATTAATAAGGGAATTAATTAGTAATCCCGGATCCTGGAACCGACGAAGGTGTCCAATATTCTTCCGGAGGAACATATAATGTCGAACCCAAGATCTTCAATTTAAATTAGGTTGAAGACCGGTTTCCAGTGTAAAAAACCGGACTAAGGAAACTAACCGGTTCTTATAGAAACCGTATTAAATAAAATAAATATTCTTAGGAATATAAAAAAAACCGTCCCGCCTGCGCTATCGCTAGACGGACTCAGCCAGCCGCACAGTCGTCTCCGTAGGAGGCTTCAAGCGTACTCGAGGAACGGGTCTCGCGTCCAGGCCCCAGACGCTCCTCTAGATCCTGGCGGCGAGACGAACCTCTCGAGGTGCCTCTCCTGGAAACGACAATACGGAGACCCAATAATATACAACATAAACTAATTAACATTCCTTGAGGTGACCGAGCTTGGAAATCTAGAAGGCTAAAACATTAGCCGGTTAACATGGCCTTTTGACACTAGGAATCTGGATTACACACGTGGCGTTCATCAACTCCACTACAAGGGCTCGTTCCCTTAAACAATAATTGAATACCGTGGTTAACACTGAGGAATCTATGATAAATAGTCAGCGGATGAAATACTCACGGTTGATTTAGGGAGAAAGCACTTGACTGCAAGTTCCTTGACCGGCTGTAAAGTTGTCTGCGTATGCGCAATTTGGAAACCTGTAATTAATATTCATGGATCACGACAATATCCTTTTAACAACCAGGGAAGGCTCGCAGACCACTACCAAACACTATTTCCACAAAATCCTTACCTTTTAAAACGTGCAAGTGGTGTCACTCAAGCGTGTCCAAGGCCAAAAGACGCCACGACACGATTCCTTATTACTGTCATAACTAGACGGAGCATTTCGAAAATCTTCCATATTTGCAGGTAAAATGATCACAAGGTCACTGAAGATAAACATTACACCAAGATACTTAATTCTTAAAAATCACTAATAACTGCGCAACGTGACGTTTAAACGCTGAAACTATAAGAAAGAATCTTCATGGTCCAGACCAACAAACAAATTATTTGTAATATCTAATGCTAAACATGTTATTAATTGGGGTAATTATCTCAGAATAGCTAGTCGGGAAATTTCTAATTTATCACCTGGCCACATTATGTCATAGACTATGCACAGATTAAAATCGGATTCCTAGACAAAGAAGTTTCTAGAAATAAGTCCCTAATGAAAAAAATACTTTTATTTCCGTTTACGGTTATTTATTTTATTATGAATTCTTACTGAAAGCTGAAAATAATGAAGCATTGCTCCATACGATATTATTTCAATGGTTAGAAATCAATATGTTAAAATATCGATTAGACTACAATCATTAATCGGCGACCACCAGATGTCGCACTAACTGTCAGAAACTGACGTTCGACAGAATGACATTTGAAGTGTAAATAAACAATATTTGTTCTAATTTATTATGAAAACCTATTTAATAGGTTTTAGAATAGTAATTTATTGTGATTAAGTGATTACTAAAAAGTCCAGTGACAAAATACAGTTGAAGGAAGTGAGTTCTTCTATCAAGTGCAGTACAAAGTCAAACTACAATGAAATATATTACTCGGTAACCTCAAAATGTACTACATATGTTTTCAGGTAAATGCTACTTATTAGTAACGCAGCTGTATAGGTACAAAAAAACAACGTAACAGTACCTCCCCAACCACCAGAGATTTGACCCTCTGGGGCAAATCTCGAAGCTGGCCCTCCAGCGTCAAAACAGACTCCAAAGGACTAAGTACGCTTACAAAAATCTACAATATTAATGCCTGAAAACAGGAACAACGAAAGAAAAGCAAAAAAAAAATATGGAAGCCGGTGTACGATTTCCAATATTATACATAAATGATACTATAAAGGTAGTTAAGGTATATACATAAACAATACAGAATTCTTGTTACACTTCAAATATAGAGTAACAGACCGCTCTATTTAGGCGACATTGCAGTAAGCTTTGTTTGTCGGGTCTGCAATTCCGCCCGTGTTATATGGCTTATTTTTAATTATCCATGTAACCTGTATAAAATATACTAATTTGGGTTTTCATTATATTCTACATAAACCTACGACCTAAAAGGATTCTGGTCACACTTCAAGTATAGAGTAACAACCCGCTCTATCAGGCGACATTGTAGTAGGCTTTAGTTAACAAGTCTACAATTCCGCCCGTGTTTTATGGCTTATTTTTAGTTATCCATGTGACCTGTGTAATTTATACTATTTCTCCTGGAACGAGTCTAATCCATTTACGAACATGTAAAAGACAAGCTCCAAAGAGAGTAAAAATGTGTAAATAACTAATATCCTTTTTTTTTTTTTTTGACCTGGCATCTCGTAGTTGACCTTGAGAGGTCGTTACTACTTAACCGGACTTTCCTGTGGATGCCACAATAAATTGAGGCCTCCAGCCAGGGCTAAAAACTAACTAAAAACTAAGCGACAACACGCTAAGGGCTCCCCCCGGTGGGGTTCGGACCTCGGCTTAGGGCGTCGCTGGGAGAGGACAGCAAGGGACAGGCTGGAGGCTCTCTTGGAGGAGAGTAGTGGCGTCGTCGGGGGTGGTGAGGGCGTGCCTTGGTCGGCGAATTGAGCTTATGCGGGAGGGAGTGTAAGTGGAGGCCGCCACAATCAGGTGATTGGGGTGCTTAATAGCAGAGTCGAAGAAGCGCTTAGAGAGGCGCTTCATGAACTGCTGGACGGTGGGGAGTCTGAGATCAACGTGGAGGTTCACGTTTCGGACGTAGAAGGGGGCTCCCGTGACCTTTCTGAGGAGACGGTTTTGGAGGGTCTGTATTTTGTGTAGGTGGCGGGGATTGGCGTGGGCGAAGACTACACAAGCATAGGTCATGATTGGGCGGATGACCGCGGTGTATAGGCGCAATTTGCACTTAAGTGACAATTTGCTGCGGGCAGTCAGTAACGAGTGAAGCCTACCGAGAGCGAAAGCGGCGCGCGAACGCGCCGTCTTTATGTGCTCTTTGAAGTTGAGTCGGTGATCGAGAATGACCCCTAAGTACCCTGGCTTGCTTACCCCAAGGGATCGGCTTGCCATACATAGAGATCGGGGTGGGGAGGGAGGGGGGGGGGGGTGAATCGGCGCGGTTTCGAGAAGAGTACGGCGGCGAAGAGAGCCAACTGAGCCGATTTACTTTTGGGGATGTCACTGGTGAACAGGGTGAATATGAGGGGGGATATGACGGAACCCTCGGGAACTCCGGCACGGATCGGGTGTGGGGGGGAGAGAGCGCCCTCGATGCGGTAGCGGAAAGTACGATCCGACAGAAAGTCTCGTAAGATGAGCAGTTGAGTACGAGACGGTCTGGCACACCTAAGAGGTAGAGCTTGTATAATAAGCCATTGTGCCAGACCTTGTCGAAAGCTTTCGCTATGTCGAAGAACAAAGCGCCTGTCAAAGCACCGCGCTGGAAACCAGCGCTGATGTGCTCGACGATGCGGTAGACTTGGTGGATGCACGAGTGTTTAGTTCGAAAACCAAACTGCTCATTTGGGATGAGGCTCTTTGCTTCGGCAAAGTCCCTGAGACGCCTATAAATAAGCCTCTCATAGATTTTGCAGAAAACATTGAGCAGACTGATGGGGCGGTAACTGGAGGGCTCAGATTTGGGCTTGCCTGGCTTCTGGATACCGATGACCGTGGCTTCCTTCCACGCTTGGGGGAAGATGTTACTGCTCAGAGCGCCATTGAAGATGGCGGTCATGAGCAGAATGAGGTGGGCGGGGAGAAGTTTGTACACCTTATTGGTGATACCATCCGAACCGGGGGCTTTACGAGTTTCGAACCCTTTAATGATGTCTTGCACTTCGTCAGACGTGACGGGAGGCAGAGGATCATCAGGGTCTTCAACTGGCGGGAGGGAGGCTCTACGTTCGACCTCAGCGTTCACCTTGTCGAGGTGCGCTTGATCTACTGGTTGGGAGCTGGGAGTGCATTGGGACTCTAAGCTGGCGGCGAGGCATTCGGCCTTTTCGGTGTTGTCAAAGGCTATGGTCTTGTCGGGGCGTACGAGAGGAGGCACGGACGCCTCTTCGGGGGAGCGAAGCTTCCTCTGAAGCTGCCTGAAAGCTTGGTGATTGGGTTCCAGTTCGCCGAGCAACTTGTCCCATCCCTCGGAACGCAGCTTCGCTATGCGTTTCTTTACAGCACGCTGTAAATGGCGCATGTGGGCTTTGTTCGCGTCACAGGGAAAAGAGTCATAGGCACGGATGGACGCGTTCTTCTCGGTTATCAGATCACGTACGTCAGCCGGTAATTTCCAGCGATGGTCTTCCATCACTGGAACATCCCGTGAGCAATCCGTCAATACGGATTGAACGTGTTCTGTAAACGAGGCGATCGCGCCCGTCGTGTTCGCGACTGAGAACTTTCCTCCAGTCGGTGACTATTTTGGTCTGAGGGGGCTGGTTGGGGTCACGGGGGCCCGAATAGGGGACTAGGTGGATCGTGACCGGGCGGTGGTCGGAGTTAAGCTCTTGTTGCGTCTCGATAGATTGCAAACGGAGGTTTACATTCTTGAGCAGCGCAACATCGTGCACGTCAGGATGCAGGGTGGGATCATTAGGATAATGGGTGGGGTGCATCGGCGCGATGACATCAAAGTTAAGGGTGGGGCCTAGGTTGAACAGGATTCTACCTCGGGTGGAGGTAGTGTTACTGTTCCAGGCGGGATGTTTGGCATTGAGATCCCCCGCCATGATGACGGAGTCACTCATACCGAAGAGGGCGGTGAAGTCGTTGGTGAGAGAGATGGGATCTTCACCACCAGTTCTGGGCGGGATATAAGCAGAGATAATTAGTATCGATTGGTGCCCAGTCATGCCAAGCCGACAGATAGAGACCTCCAGGTGAGAGAGGAGAGGAGGAGGGTCAATTGGGGAGCAACGGAGGGACTTTCGGAAGTAGATAAGCTTACCACCCTTGTGACATCGAGCCCTATCATTGCGAATTAGTTTATAGTTGGCAATGTTCGGGTTGCGATGGTGGGGCTTTAGGAAGGTTTCCTGAACTAAAAGGACGTCCAGCTGATGGTCGCGTAGGAAAGTGGCGATCTCATCACGCTGTCCAGAAATGCCGTTGGCATTGAAGAAACCTAGCTTGAGGGATCGGGGTTTGGTTACACCTATTATTCTTTGTTGATCCAGAATGGGGCACTTAGAATTTTAGGGTTTGGAGGACTTGCGTAATCTCAGGATACGCATTGAAAATCTCGGCAATGCGCCGAGGATTGCCATTGCAGGCTTGAATTTCCGCTGCCATAGCGTTAGCGGGGGCGATAAACGATGCATAAGCACCGATTATAACCTCCATGCTGCTGGGCTGAGGGCCGGAGACGGGGGTTTGGGGAGACCTACTGGGGCCTGGGGCAATGATGGTGGGTTGGGCTACCGGGGAGGCAGCTGGGGCCAACGGGACTGGTGGAGCTGAGGGGGCTGCTGATGGGTGCGGGATGGTGATTGCCATCAGTGCTGGGGGGGGGGGGGCTGGGGTTAGGAAGGCACCGAAACTGCGGGAGCTTGTTGGTGAAATAGGCTAGCCCAGGGTGAGGGTCTCTGGGGACTGAGCCGATCGGGCAATTGGGAGGATGGGACCTTCAAGGAAGGGCACTCTCTTTGCTGGCGTTCGCTTGTGCGCTTGGCCAGTTTAGAAGAGGAGGCTTTAGGGGCTTTGGGGCAGCCCCGGTAGTTAGCCGGGTGCCCGGATTGGCCGCAAAGGACGCAACTCGGTGGCTCGGTGCACAGAGTGCGGTCCTTGGGACGAGCTGTTCCGTGATTACCTAGACACTTGACGCATCTAGGAGTCGCGAAACAGTTGGACTGGGAGTGGCCATATAATTGGCATCTGTGGCATTGTCCAATGAGATTGGACTTGCGGGGCTTCTCGATGGAGATGCCCGATAGGGAGCAGACTGACTTCACCTTGAAAATCGGGTGATGACCGTCAGTGTGGTCGCAAACGACCAGGACCATGTCGTAGACTGGTCCTTTTCTGGCTCTGTGCAAGCGGTGCACAGCGGAGACGGGGATGTCTTGGGAGATAAGGTCATCCTTGATCTCCTCGGTGGAGATCTCTTTGGGGACATGTCTGATGACAACGCGGGTGGGGATTTCCTGTGGGAGGGAGTAGGTATGGAACGAATAGTTCCGTACCTGCAGAAGGCGGGTGAATTCCCTGTAGTCCGAGGACGAGGGAACTTTGACTTTGATGCCCTGTTGGGTTGAGCGGGCATTTGTGTAGTTGATCTTGCGATCAACACGGGGGAGCCGCGACAGGCTTTTTAGCCTTGTTGGCGTGAGAGGATTTGCCCTTCTTCCTCTTGCCTCCCTTTCCGACGACTTCAAAGTCGTCTTCGGAGGAGGAAGAGGCTGAGAGGGCTTCTTCGGGGTCGGGCTGAGGTACGGACGTATCCATGGCCTCGGGTTTAGATTTGGGAGCGCTAGTTGTCACAGGGACAACAGCGGCTGGCACAGAAGGTGCCGAAATGGGGGCTGTGGCGACCTCAGTCAGAGGGGGAGCAATTGTCGGGACGGACAATTGCTCCGGGATTTCTAGATTGATCCCTACTTGGGGATTAAACGGGGCAGTGGGAGAGATCCCTTTGTCGGCCATAGGTGGTGACAACGGGCTCTCCAGAGCGTCGCTGAAGTCAGCGAGTGAGTCATGATGGGGGGGGGGGATCGCTGAAATTTCAGCAATTGCTTTCCGTACTTGGCACGGAAAGCCGGATCCTTGAGTAGAACCTCCCTGACGAAGGCTAACAACATAGCGTCCGTCATGGTGGTTAAAAGGGAGGCGAGGGTCCGGGAAAAGGATTTCGCATAGGGGCGTGAAACCCTAACAATCCTAACAACCTAGCCCCGGGTGGGAAGGCCCGGGGGTGTGTGGATCCTACCCTCCCTGCCGGGTGAAGACAGGGAGGTGAGTACCTATGGTGAGCCCTAAGCTTGTATCCCGTCGCTAATCTTATTGCGCGAACGGGTTCCTAACCGGTCTAGTGAAATGGGTGTAGAGACACCCAGACCGGTCCTAGTACGAAGGGGTTGACACACCCAACCGTACTAGGTGCAAAGCTGTGGACGAATGCGAGATTAGTAACGAAGCTAGGCTTGACTAGGAGAGCCCCCAAGGCCAAGATTCTAGCTCCCGACTCCAATTGACTGCCTAACCCTGAAGGGATTAGGCTGGTGGATTGGGGCACCACCCACTAGGCTTCGTTGACACCGTGAGGTTTCCGCCAAGGACCACGAAACTGTGGTTTTACCCTGAAGGGGCCACAACAAACGACGAAAACGTTTTTGACAGGTTTCTGTCGAAATACTCTAACAACAGCGCCTTGAAAAAGGCACTGTCGAAAGAAAACGGGTCGTAGTCGGAGACTACGGAGATTGTTACGGCAAGCGTAACGACGCCGGGCGGTGAGAGCGGTGACTCAGCGGGCGGAGAGCGGCACGTCCGTTCACGGCGAGCGTCGAGCGGCGAATGATCTAAAAAGTTTTGACTGTCTCGGTCGTGGCGCGTCTCGGCCTTATATAGCGCCAAAGAGAGTTCTAGAACCTTCCATTGTAGAAACATCTAGAATGTTCGAGTACATACAGGCCCCGACCGACCAGATGTCGATAGTTCGGGAATGTTCTAGAAAGTTCTCGCATCGAAATTTCTAGAAGGGTCTTGACTACTATGTAGTTCCGCTACTCGATACTAGATGGCGCTAGTGGTAACTACTGTCGCCATGTACTAGGCATTAATTGTGGCGCGCAACAATACTTATTTATGTTTATTGTAATAAATTTGTGCTGAAAGTTTAATTTCATCATCCTCACCACGGTATTGGATTTTACCAGATAAAATCCGATTAATTGATCGGCACCAACTATACATTATGACATTTATCGTTGTGTTTTCAAAATAAATTTTTAACTCTTTCTTGTGGATCTCGCATGTAAAAAGATAATCCACAAATATGTATTTCTTTTATTCTAGTGTTTGGCACATTCTTTTTCAATATTTCCACAGTAATATTTTGTATTTTTTTAAAAGCTTTTTCCGCCTCTTGATTGGGATACAACAGACAATGTCTACCTTTTTGATATTCTTTTGCCCTTATATATTGATTTGATTTTAATTGACTATTGCCAATTATTTCATTTTTGCAATGTCTGCATGATTTGGAAACATTTTTCAAACATTTAGCCAGCACCCACCCACATGCATAATTAGCCTGGCCAGCATTAGCAGTCTCAGTGTTTAAATTAATGAAAGGCACCACAATTTCATCATTTTCTTCATGATGAAATGGTAGTGCCTCATTACTGGGAACATTAGAAGGTTTTTCTTTTGTGTCTTCCAAAAAGAAGCTCAAAGTTTGTAGGCAGTCATTGTCATCATTTTCACAATTAGCTTTTAGAGAATGGGGTGAGTTATAATTATTTAAAAGAAGTGATTTAACGGCACCTTCAAAGCTAATAGTGTTAGGTGCCGTATTCCTCACCCCATAACTTCTAATGTTCCCAAAAAAAATTACCAGTGGGTCCTGGTTAAAATTTCTAGTTAACATTGAATCAAATAAATATTTTTGGGATAATATTTTCCACAAATGTTGCATGCCCTCAATAGTTCGGATGAAATTTTTTATTGATGGTATGGAACTCGTTTCAATTAATCTGATTTTATTATTCTTTTCTTTTTTAACTTAAATAAATTTGACAGATCTTAAAACTTTTTTCGCATTTATCCATAATTCGTGGTGAGGTGAATTCTTTCTTATACCACATTTCGATGCTCCCAAGCAATAAGTCGGTAATTGAAAATTCTAAATTTTACAGAAGAAAAGATTTACGGTTTTTGTCGAATATCTTTTCAGCTAGTGGGAATATTCAAGTCATTGATGTATCAAAATGATATAGAGCAGGATCGCGATTATCGCCACTACTCTTTTTAGTACTCACAGGATCGCGACGTTGATCGCCACTGTGATGTGTCTGTAAGTTAGTGTCAGACGTCGAAGTATGCAGTAGCATGTAGGTGTAAGTAAAATATGTATACTTACCTGTACCTATTTCTTTTGTTCCCAACAAAGAAGAGAAGATCAATGATAATATATATATAATTTATATTATCCTACATAAATAAAACTCATTTACTTGGTTATATTTGATTTATTTTATCTCCTATTAGTCCACAATCTGTGGATAATTGCACTCCTCCGCGCGCGACCCAACTCCAAGTCGGAGAGGTGGTGGCGTGCTGCAGCGCGCGGTGTGTGGAAAGGAGAAAAGATATAGATACTGTAAGGCGTCTCTATTTTCGTTGATTTATAAGTATGAGAATGGATAAACTCAAACTCAAAGCATTTATTTTAATTAGACCATTTACAGGTACTTTTAAATTGCCAAGGATTCGGTTAGTTAAGAGTCTGAAGCTAGTTGCTCGTTCCAAAACTTAGGTGGGTTTCTATGGAGAGGAACAAGCAAGAGACTTCATGGACACTCTTATCAATTTTTTTTTTTTGTTTCTGGTTACTTTATTTTTGTTGCTGTTGTTAAAACCATTCAGGTAAAGAGCAATACAAATCATTAAAAATGATAAACGTTACAAAGATACAAGTCATGGCAGTTAAGAATTTACAACAACTTTATTTACCTGAAGTAGGCTTTCAAAACTCCTATGCAACGCTCAACTACACTCCTGGCTGACAGATGAAGATTTTGGTAAAACTCCTCGGGAGTCCCTGGACTGGGATTTGTGATGGGAATCATCATTGTTGGCCTCAATGGGTATCCCGAGTCTCCTGCAAAATAATTGTACATTATTAACAAGTTCCATTGTTATAAAATATTGAGACCTTCAAAAAGAAATCATTGAAAGTTCCTTATTATTAACTATCATACATACCCAAAAGACAAACATCTTCTCCCTCAACCCTGTGAAGCCTATCTAAATAAGCATTTAAATAGTGATTGGCCCATACAACACTATCATGTGTGGAACCAGGATAACTAGAGTCTACACATAATATATGAGTCACACATCTGAAAGAAAACAGTAATGTGTCAAGTAACCAATCACATCATTTAAAAAATCTTATAAACTCCAAAATAGACACAAACTGACAATCATAACATTCATAGAATGATATCCTTTTCTGTTTTTGTATCTTTCCTCATGTATTTTAGGGGTAACAATTGCTACATGAGTGCCATCTACACAAGCCAGAACCCCAGGCATTCCATACTTTCTAAAGAATCTGAAAATAGGTAATTAGTATAACTTTAATACCCAGCAGGCTCTATTGGAGGCACACAAATTTGTAACTGTGGGTTCAGGCCCGTTTGTTGTCACTCCTGCAGAGATAGGCACTTCCCTGCAGAATTCTGCCGAAGACGCCCAGGCCGGGGATGGTAGGTGGCCGATGACCTTGAAGCGTACGGCGACGGCTGTCTGGCTTGCACGGTGACACCAACAATGTGCGATGTAAACTCGCCGTAGATCCTGGAAACCATGGTTTCACGGGTCTTAGTATGGGCCCTTATAGCCTCCGTCCTGGTCTAGGTCCACCTATGTCACCGAAGGGAATGCCTATGCAAAAGCGTAGTAGTATTGACGTGACGGAACTGACCAGAACGGAGTTTACATAAATAATTAAGCGACTAGGTACACAAAAGAAAATACAGAGCCAACACAATACCCTTCTTTAGGGTTACGCCGCAGTCGGGTAAAAAAATAAACTAAGCAGCAGCGGTTAGAATTTGAAAATTTTCATAAAATATTTAAATTGTTTCATAATAAAAAATTGAAGGTAGAAGAAGAAATATTTTTTAACGGCCAGAAATGTAGAATTTAGCAATTTAGAATTGAAAAGGTGCATACTAGTAAAAGCAGTTATACTAGAACTATAGAATACAGCAATACTTAATGCGTTCTACTGCTAAAAATAGTTAAACAACAGCTTAGAAAATGATATGAAATTATACGATTTGTGTGCTATTCAAAACTTACCCTAATTCGGGAATAACAGGCACTTACTTATTTATTATTAGAATTAGAATTATTTATTATTAGGATAGGATTACGCATGATAAACGAATATCGAAAAAAATTACGATCGTCTCGGTTAGTGCGCTCGAGAGGTTGTAATATGAGGATGCAATACGTCAGCTCAGAGATCAGTCTAGAAGCGACTCGCCGCGGTGCGCGGGCGCGCTAGTCACATATATGAAGCGAACACTCCCCGCACTCCATACCGCTGCGTTCCGAGACGTACACCCTCAAAGAACAACATTCGTAGCATACGTTTGACATTTATTAATAAAACATGAATAGTCATGTAACGTTCCGTTACAAGCTATACGATCAAAAGAAAATAAAGTAATGCTTGTGTTAATTGTTATTGTGTTTACCAAACCATAATATGAATCTACATATGAAATTGTGAAAATAGTTACTTACTCCCTTTTAATTTCCTCCCTATCACGAAGTTGAAAGGGAAAAGAAACATATTTATTTAAAATTTCTGGCTTGTTGAGAGCCATGGTTACTTGTGTAACAATTTTGGAGACACTAGACTGCGAACCTCAGTTTTTCCGGCTGTCTCCCACAATCGTCTGGTAAGAGCCAGTAGCATAAAATGCTAAAGCAACTAGCACCTGAAACAAGATTTTCGGTCTGTATTTTGACACACTTAGTTCTATTATAAGCAAGGCAATGTCATTTATCAATAGTTCCAATAACAAGGATTGATGTGATGTTGTAATACATTTCTAGTACATAACATTGTGTTACTAACCTTTGTGTTTACATCTAGAGCATCTGAACGCAATGTTGGTGGCAAATGAAGAGTTAACTCAGTAATTAGCCCACGAGCGAATTCCTTCGACAGTCTATACCTCTTGATGAACTGCATTTCACTTAATTTAAAAGCTCCACTTTGAAGTCTTGCACTCAAATTGTCTCTTTTTGATTGCGCTCGCGCAATAGCCACATCACACTCGTAGGCCGTTTCCATGAATTCTAAGTTCATCATTTTCACTATTTTTACCTACTTATTTCTCACAAAAATTCTAAAATGGTTCCGAAAAAGTTGCGCCGCCGTAACTATGTATATCTAAACCGTTTGTTTATCGGTCGAACTTCGGCTCAACCATCTGTCATGATCTGTCAACGCATTAGCGCGATACGAAAAGTACATAAAGTCGTGTTTCGGTTATGGTTCAGTTTTGGTTCGGTTGGTATTATTTAGCGCGATCGTCCCCCAGAGCATTACTCATTATTTGATACCCAAATCTCAAGATCACAAAGTAAACAATCAAGTAAGCCAATAAAACACCCTTAGAGCATCACAAAACACAAAGCAGGAATCTTATTCGTGGCCTGTGGCTTTTCATCAAGCCCAGCAAACCTCACGTTTGTTTCTATGAATTCCTCTGAATTCCGAGTCCCACGGACTCTATGGTCTCTACAAGACCCGACGTCCGCCAGAGCCACCCACCCGCGCACCGCGTATCCACGGACTACTAAAAGCAGATACCGACTTCTAACGGACTACGGCTACGAAATGGCTACTGGTACGGTCCCGACCAGCCGACCTAAGATTCACCACTATCACTCGACTTAATCTCTACTCTGTTTCATCAACAAGACTATTACTTGGCTTTCCTCAAATTAGTTAGTAATACTCTGATTTTCTGGCATTTTTCGCAACCTCCCATATGAAGACTGATGAGATAATTAAAAGGGACTCGACTCATTGAAATCTGTTTATCAATTTGCAATAAGCATTCAAATTAGAAATAAAAAATTAGGCTAATTTAAGAATTTGAAGTATCTAGTTTCGAGATTACCGAGACCAAGTACAACGATTCCACACTATGTTAGTCAAAGAAAACAAAACTTCAGCTATCCCATTCACGGTCCCACTCATTTGTCACATACGCACTTCCCGCAGGAATGCGGAGTCATCCTTGACTCTACTGTCTTGGCTTCAAGACTAGATCCGACCATACTACCCAGAGCTACCGCGTATACCACGTACTCACGATACTCTGGTACGGTATCCGACCCAATGAACCGAGAACCTGAGTACACAAACTAAAGTGATGGCAGCTCATCATCCATTTCGTCTACTATCTCAATTGGTACTTGGCCCTCGAACACGGTCATAGAGCGTATATGTAAGTACGCCCCTAAGTCAACCCACTGACCTAAAAAACACCAACCAGAGCCATGTACCATCGTTATCCACATTATAACAATAATCTTTTTCACTAAGAGCCTTATACACATGGAAACCCACACACGAGTAAACCACTCTAACGCCACGGCTCTCCGGCCGACTAGCAATCGCATTGCTCTCACACATCCAGCGCAGGGACCCATGTGTGTCACCCTGTGACTACACACTTTTTACTACGGCCGATAGAGAACCCCTACTCGTGTGGTTCCCACTACTTAGGCTTGCTCATCACCACAGTGATCACCAGCTACTTCGACTGGTACAGTCGACTCCAAAAACGCTCTTATCGCGCTTAAGGAGTTCTGTTGCATACTGTACATGACCTACTGGCATCATTCTTAACACTTTCCGGGACACTTAACGCCCCTCGACGTAATAACAATAAAACTTCTATTGTGTCTCGTGTGTGTCCTTCAATGTGTTAACCTAACGTGAGCGTATTTAAAATTGCATTGTAAACTAGACTGGGCTATAACTAACAATGTAACCGTTTTTGCTGTGGTTTACCAGAGATGCACTCAGTATCCGAGTCAAAACAAAATGAAAACGACTCACCAAATTCGGTAGACAATAGATCAGTAGCTGGCTTAATGGTACAGACATCCACTCGTTATCACTGGCTCCTTGGCAGAAGTCACGAAACTTCTTGCACGGAAAGCGTCCTTGATCAGCGATTATTCATACAGGAGATCCACAGAGTGAAGCGCTCTCCGACACTGCCATTCTGCTTGTAAACGTCCCATGTGTGTGTAAACGTCCGTGTTTGTTAACCTGTAACCACAAAAACAAACTAACAGCAGTGCATGTTCCACTCGGCCAATTCTGACCACATTGTTATCGAAACGCATTACTTAACAAAATATTTGTAAAAACGATAGTAATCAGCGACAACATAAATATTTATAGCGGAAGAACTGCACATCATGTTTTTCAACAAGTGCTTGACGATTGTCTTCAGTAGGTTTCTAAACTCATAACCTAAATCAAGAAGTATACGCCGTAATGTCTCCAAACATCCGTCAAAATTTATCTTTTCAGTAAGCACCCTTTTCAGAGCTTTTAGTGTTGGATATTGTTTATACTCTCTATGAAAGTTACTGACAGTACGCCTTATTACTCCCTTGTCAAATTCATCAATGTTACGCTTTAAACGTTTGCGAGGATTTTTGTTTTTACGCGGTGAACTCATTTGTGTGCCAGTTGCATCACATTTTGCTTTTTCTTTGAGAATTCTTGTTACAGTCCTTTCACTAACCCCCACAGCTCTTGAAGTTCTCCGTCTAGCGACTGTCAAGCGCTCCACTCCATTTTCAGCCTCGTACTTCATATGTTGGAATACTGTAGCTATCACTTCTCGTGCCTAAAATATATAGAAAAGATTTTACATTAATTAATTAATAGACATAAAAGTCAATCAAAACATTAGGTACATAAACTTATTTCACAAACAAACAAAATTACCTGACTCCGCATCATTTTTTTTCGTGAATTTTCCATAACTAACTTGTTTTGCAATCAGTACTTTCGTATTACTGAGCGACGTAGTATTAATAACTTGACTGTCTTAGACCGCTGCCGGCCTGCTACTGAAGACGAATACTTACAACTACATACAAACTCGTTCGTAAGGATGTCACTACACACATTGAAACAGTAATTTGGAGGGGCGCGCCATGTTATCGTAGTTTATCTCTACAGACGGGACTATATGGTCCGCGTACATCTATAATATATCCATCAGAGGCACAGAGGATAAATGGCTTTAATAAATTCCTATATTTATGAAGGGAGTATGTATCCTTTTGGAACAAGTAATTACTACTTTTTTGTGTATATATATATGTTGCATCAGCTGGTTCATTAGGCTCACCAAAAATGTGATCGGCAATGTATGAATTTCTTGCTGCCACTTGCTCCCTTCTTAAATGAGAAAAACCAAGAAATTGTGGAACATTGATTTAGCAAAATATTTCTTGCTACAGACATTAATGTCTCTAGGGTCCTTCTCGGAACTTGAAATAGACATGACAATCTGTCCCCTGAATCCCTAGTCCTTAATTTCCACAATAAGGCTGTTAATGCAAAACTACGCCGATGCAGATTCCTAAGCCTGGGTGTTACATCAAATATTTGTTGATGTTGTTGTTTATTTATGCGATGTTACTTAACCCTTCCATTAATATAAAAACCGGGCAAGAGCGAGTCGGACTCGCGCACCGAGGGTTCCGTAACATCCGGGTTTATGCAGAAGGTTTATGTTTATGAAATTAAACGTTTATTTTTTATTTTTGAGTTGATTAAATGAATGGTAAATTGCTGTTTACGATTTATGACGTATTAAAAAAAAACTACTTACTAGATCTCGTTCAAACCAATTTTCGGTGGAAGTTTACATGGTAATGTACATCATATTTTTTTTTTGTTTTATCATTCTCTTATTTTAGAAGTCTAGTTGGGGGAGGCCTATGTCCAGCAGTGGACGTCTATCGGCTGAAACGACGACGACGATTTTAGAAGTTACAGGGGGGGGACACACACATTTTACCACTTTGGAAGTGTCTCTTGCGCAAACTATTCAGTTTAGAAAAAAATGATATCAGAAACCTCAATATCATTTTTGAAGACCTACCCATAGATACCCCACACGTATGGGTTTGATGAAAAAAAAATTTTAGTTTCGGTTCTAAGTATGGGGAACCCTAAAATTTATTGTTTTTTTTCTATTTTTGTGTGAAAATCTTAATGCGGTTCACAGAATACATCTACTTACCAAGTTTCAACAGTATAGTTCTTATAGTTTCGGAGAAAAGAGGCTGTGACATACGGACTGACAGACAGACAGACAGACAGACAGACAGACGGACAGACAGACAGACATGACGAATCTACAAGGGTTCCGTTTTTGCCATTTGGCTACGGAACCCTAAAAATGATCTCCTCTATGTGTGTGGTAGTAAAGCTATTAAGGTTTTACTCAGCAGTATACAGGTTAGCGTATACTGCTGAGTAAAACCTTAACCAACGCATAATTAGCGTCCTGTGTATGTAAGGAGCAAATACGAGCTCCTCTTGGTATAAAATATTGATACCTAACAAATACATCTTGTCTGGTTTCTTCAGGCACAATATTTCGCTCTGGTTCCATGCACTCTTGGAAAATGCAGCGGCTGTTTCAGCCGCTCTTCTTATATTGGGCAACACAATATGTTGGGGTCTTTCTTGTGGTCCTTCTGGAACTTAGAAGCTCAAATCTCGAGCTTGGCTCCAACCTTAGATTAAAAAATGTCCAGATTCCGTGTTCGAAACAAAACGCAACGTTTTAAGTGAAGCCACTTTTTTATAAATGTGTGAGTGAGCGCCACGGTCGGGAGTGTATTACGTATCGTAATTGCGTTTGTGTGGAATGTGCGTGTAATACCAGTGGCAGAGATTTACCCTTAAATGTAGGAGATTTTCAGTATTTTACGTTTAGCGTAAAATATATCATAAACAGTAATGACATGATTTGTTATTATTACGGTTGTTGAGATTCAACGTTATTTCTTTAAGTTGTGTAATTTGTCTTGTGCGACTTTATCAGAAATTATTATGTTAAGACTTTTTGTGATATTTGCTTGTAAGTTAGTTAAATGTTTGTTGTTTTGGTGTACTTAAATAGGTAGTAAGCAGAAATAGCACAAACGGTAACTGTGACGGCAAAAAATCCGATTTAAAAAGTTACAAATAATGGGTAAAAAAAATTATGCCCCTGGCAACACTTAACAAATATGGCGTGACAGTAATGTCAAGTTATACTTTTTGTTTACATAAATTTAGAATGCGGTAACAAAGAAATACAAAGTGAAATTGAATACTTACTTGTGAAATTATATATAGTGGCACATTCCTTTTTTTTTAGTGTGATTTCTACACCATTTCACTACACAAACCTTCATTTTAAAATATCAAAACACGGACTCGTGACGTAATTTACGCGGGGAGCGTTACTAGGCGACTGACGTGTGGGTGTTTTTGGCTTCAATTCTCAGTGGGCTACTATCCATCTGGACATTTTTTAATCTAAGGCTCCAACAAACTCCACAAACTTCATTCACGGATGACATCTGTAAATAAATAACAATGATGAAATACAAATTAAACACTAACGGTCTTATTCATAAAAAAGCTTATTGAAGGTTTAAAACGTTAGTTAAAATGCTCGATAAGCCTTTAAAACGTTCGATAAAATTTTGTATTCATAAACGCTTCATAAACCTTCTAAAGTGTCCTATAACTTCAATGTAAATATAAATGTTGCCATTTTATTGAAGTCGTCCAACAAATTGGCCAACAAATTGAGTTGTCAAACGAGAATATCTGCCTACACACCGAATAATTGTGACCATAGACATTATGACGTACGGAAAACTAATCATTCAAACCATTCAACATTCATTCAAACCAAATTAATGACATTTATTAAGTCTTCAAAAGGATCTCTTTTGTTTCTTTCATCATCTCTTCTCCACAAATACTCATACATTAAATCATTAATGTTAGTGCGATTATTATAGTTACTTTTATTGAAAAACTGTTTAACAACACGCCACTGTGACTCAATCCTTTGAGTGTGCGTGCCGTCCTCAGAAACAAAGGGGTTGTCTGGGTCACTATGATTGACCTTACAACTGATAAAACCATGGTCGCCCAGACAATCATAGGCCCGCCAAAAATCAGTATGTATAGTGGTGCCCTCAGCCACATGTTTCTTTATCAAGGGCACCAGAACTTCAGCGGAACGGATTTTGTCTGGGCAGACTTCTAAGCGAAGATCCTCGCTTCCATCCTGGATCATGCCGAGGACCCAGTGACCTTCTCGACGACCTTTATTGTATTTCCTTTTCCCGAACTTGCTTTCATCAATTTGAACAATTTTACCGGGACCTCCAATCTTCCCAGTGACAGTTTGTTTATAAGTTTGAAATGCCACAACTGCCTCTCTACAATAATTGAACCAGTAGTTTATAGTTGCCGTAGACAAGCAGTGTTCTCCGTCTGAGAAATCCACTTTAATTGTCCTATCATAATTACATTTGGCAGAGAAGGCGTACATAATGTAAAAGACCTGCGGCATTTCTATTTTAATACCGTCGAACCAAGTCTTTGAGTATTAAACCAACCGGAGACGCCACGAGTACTAATATGTATGAAAATAAGTCTGTCACTTTCATCGCGGGGGACGAGGGAACGCAATAATACACTAATGCAATTCGATCGCGTTGTTACGCACGCACACAAAACAAAAAACAAACACAAGCATAAACTATACGCACACATGTATATAACCGCTATGACCGGCGGTCTCGTACCTTTGGCAGCAGGGATCGCCTGACAATGGCGCCTCCAGTTGGTTTAAATACTCAAAGAACCAAGTACCTTTGCCTCGGGCCACTTTAGATTTGCCTCTGCACGGCTTTTTGTAACAAACAAAAGAGCCCACTGTTTTGTTGGATGAATATTCAATAGACATAGGTTTCCTGTGGTAGTGGCAAATTTTTTCACGTGGTAGCATCCCTCTTTCTTCCGCAAATGCTACAGCCTGCTCGCGCGTGCCCAGTTTGCGGTAAACTCCGCATCATTTTTTTTTCTTGAATTTTCCATAACTAACTTGTTTGGCAATCAGTACTTTCGTATTACTGAGCGACGTAGTATTAATAACTTGACTGTCTCAGACCGCTGCCGGCCTGCTACTGAAGACGAATACTTGCAACTACATACAAACTCCTTCGTAAGGATGTCACATTGAAACAGTAATTTGGAGGGGCGCGCCATGTTATCGTAGTTTATCTCTACAGACGGCACTATATGGTCCTCGTACATCTATAATATATCCATCAGAGGCACAGAGGATAAATGGCTTTAATAAATTCCTATATTTATGAAGGGAGTATGTATCCTTTTGGAACAAGTAATTACTACTTTTTTGTGTATATATGTTGCATCAGCTGGTGCATTAGGCTCACCAAAAATGTGATCGGCAATGTATGAATTTCTTGCTGCCACTTGCTCCCTTCTTAAATGAGAAAAACCAAGAAATTGTGGAACATACCCCACGTTAGACAAGTAGAAAGTAGTGTTGTCATTAAGGATGAAGAGTTAAAACCCGAAGATACCACAGTATTCTTAGGCATAACGTTGGATGCCAAGCTTCAATGGGGCCCCCATATAGATAAATTGTCAAAAAAGCTTAGCTCTGCAGCATACGCCGTTAGGAAAATTCGTGATTTGACTGATTTAGAGACAGCCCGTTTAGTTTACTTTAGTTATTTTCATAGTGTGATGTCGTACGGTTTTCTGTTGTGGGGAAATGCCGCCGATATTCAGACAATTTTTATTGTACGAAAAAGGGCAATTCGTTCCATTTATAAATTAAGTCCCAGACACTCCCTCAGAGACAAATTTAAAGAGATTAATATAATGACTGTGCCTTCTCAGTACATTTATGATAATCTTATGTATGCACATAAAAATATTAATCTGTTTAAAAAATACAGTGATATCCATAATAATATAAATACTAGAAACAAACACAAATTTGTTGTTCCTACAACAAGGCTCAAGAAAATAGGTGGCTCGTTTAGATGCTAATGTATACGTTTTTATAATAAACTTCCTAGCCACATTCAAGAACGAATTCTCTTTATTAGGTAGGTACTTACAGTATTAAAATAATAATATGTACAAGTATATAAAAAGGAGGGAAAATAATCAAAGGGCATCAAAAAATTCATCCGCATCGCTGTCAACAGGAAACGTGCCAAAAAGACTGGCATCATTGCCACGTTGTATGGCAATGCTGATTCTTTGGCCAAAAAATAAGCCAGCCCTCTGGTCACGTGAAGAGTCGACCAACCGCTTGGCGATGTCTCGAAATACTAAGTGGGCACTCGGGCCCCATGGCCCTAGAGTTTCAACCCCAAACGGCTCAAAAATATAAGTTCCAAAGAGATTAGAGTATTTGCGCCGTTTGAGGTTTTCCGCACCTGCAGCAGCTGCCCCAGCACAGCTCACCGTGCTTGGAAGATGGGATGGCGCAAGGGTGTCGACACACGTTGCATCCCACACCAAAGACCTACCAACCTTCCAAGGCATTATGGTCATTCCGTCTGGTCTCTTCCCATCGTCGCGTGCCAAGCCATTGGGTTCTAAAACAGCTGGCACCCCGGCGGTGACAAGAGCACGACGGATGATGTCATTGATGCTGGCATGCCGTGCTATTCGGCCTGCGCTTTTACTGCAGGATAAGCCATGGTGTCCGAGGCAGTCGACACCTTCACCGCATTGGCAGCGATGCGGAGCCACGCAAGGGGCACCCAGACGCAGACAAGTAGCGAGCCGGAAAGTGGAATCACCCAGCAAAGTGCCTATGTTGGGTGACGGTAGCGCTTGAAGCCAGAGGCCCGACTCCCACTCACCCACAGCCAGTAGGCGGGCACGCTCAGCAGTATTGGTGGACGTATTAATAAGATTATTCCGTACCAACCTGCAGAGCGGCTCATCCCACTGCCTCTGGGAAGTAGGGTTCACGGGCCGATCTGTATCCGGGCAAGCCATTTTCCAGGCGTTCACCGCGTCGGCCAAGCACGGCACTTCAGAGTCAACCAGGGAGGGGGCTAAAATCTTCCCGATCAACTTTTCGGTGCTGTGGACAGAGGACAGGAACGCCGGTAAACTAATACTGGTAATTTTGCGGACGCCGAGGCCACCAAAGCGGATGGGTAGTGTGGCTTGTAGCCACGCTCGGTCGTCCAAGACCACATTTAGAATGGATGTTAATGTGCTGCGAATAATTTGGTCAATTTTGTCCAAGAGGTGGGGCTGCTTCCATAAAGGGGAAGAGCGTAGAAAATACATAAAATTTGGGCCAAAACAACAGTATCTAATTAGGGTGAATGCCGAATGTAAATTAATTTTGGAGAGTCTGTCCGAAATATCGTTGAAATTTTTGATTTTTTCTTCGATGAAAGGAGAAAAACTTTCTTCCAAAATTGGGGAACCTAGGAGGTGCAGTGAGCTTTTTTCTAAAATTTTTATTTGTAGGGCTATTGCATTGAATTTCTCTATGGTCAATTGTCTGTCGGTAATGTCAGAAAGGTAAGAACTAAGAAGAAGAACTAACAAGAACTAAGCCTTAATAAATTCAAATCTTTTATAAAGCGAAAACTATGCCAGAAAGCCTATTATACTGTAAAAGACTATATTGAGGACAAAAAGGCTTGGGATTGAGCTGCTCCAATAGGTTTAAACAGTGAATGTTATCTTGCTATTTTACACTTTAATACACTTCTGGACACATCTATTGGCCCACCTTGTATTTTCAGTTTCGTTTGGTCCTAGCTAAAATTTTATACTAGGTCGAGCAAAAAGTTTTTATGCAGTTTTGAACCTGGCACATTCACAATTTCATTCAATAGTCTTTTTTTGAATTTCGAACACAGAATTTAAAGAAACAAAAGACAATTTGGAGCCTAAGTAGTGGTTTACTCCAAGTAAACCAATCATCAATTAATTCTTGAAAAAGTGATTGATATCTTTGGTTTTGCAAAAAATGTTACTTATTCTTAACATTAAGGTGAGGTTCTATCAATAATCTATGGATACTTCACCTGAAGTCGCCGCCCAAGCTGTGGCACTTATTCAGGCCGGACACAGCCAAAGAAACGTGAGTGCTCAACTTAATTTAAGTCGATCTGCGGTCCGAAATGTTTATCGGAGGTACCTAGAGACTGGCGGCTTTGTTCGTCGCCAAGGAAGGCCACGATCTCGGGTCACAACTGAAAGGCAGGATCGATTCATCGTGACGACCAGCTTGAGAAATCGTCACCTTAATTCCATTGAGATACAAAACCAACTTCGCGACTTCCACGGAGTATCTGTGAGCGCTCGAACTGTTCGGAGAAGGTTAAAAGAACGCGATATGGTACCACACAAGCCAGCTAATGGGCCCAAACTAACGCGAACCCACCGAACAGCGCGCCTCCATTTCGCACGCAGTCATTTAAATTGGACACAGCAAGATTGGAGACGTGTACTCTTTTCTGATGAGTCTAAAATTGTGTTCCATGGCAATGATGGAAGGAAGAAGGTCTACCGACGTAAGGGAGAGCGTTTCGCACAATGCTGCTTTGAAGAGAGGGTTGCTTATGGCGGTGGCTCATGTACTGTCTGGGGCGGTATATCCGCGAGCGGCAAAACTCAACTTGAGGTTGTTACAGGACCACGGCTGCCAACATTAAATGCTGAAAGGTACATTCGTGAGTGCTTAGAACCTCACGTGATACCATACGCGGACTATGTGGGCCCAAATTTCCTTTTTATGCAAGAGCCCATGCGGCCGGCATCGTCAGGGAATATCTTCGGGATGTGAACATCACAGTTATGGACTGGCCAGCCAGAAGCCCAGACATGAACCCCATTGAGCACATGTGGGACGAGCTAAAAAGACGTGTTAGGGCTCGTCAGCCAGTTGCCCAGACGATGCAGGAGTTGAAAACTGCCATAGAAGAAGAATGGGAGATGATCCCTCAAAATTTCATAGAGCGGTTGATAAACTCTATGCCTATTCGTATGAGAGCTGTAGTAGATGCCCATGGAGGCAACACGCGTTATTAAATTAAACCTTTATTTGATAAAACATGTTTTTTATTCAAAAAGCAATTGCCTTTAACAAGGCGCATATTCGACTTGTTAGGCGTAGCTCCATGTCGTATGGTATTCTGAATTCAAATTTAAAACAACACGATCGAAAAAGATGGTAAAATGTATCAGGTTTAAAACTGCATCAACAGTTTTTGTTCAATCTAGCAATCATATTTCGGTAGGGGCCATCGAAACCTAAACTCTAAGGTGGGCCAATAGATGTGTTCAGAAGTGGATATACAATGTCGCCCATGCGCATGTGACCGCCCGTAATATTCTGAATATTCATGAAAAAATATCGAAAATAAACTTCAAAAGGGGGGGTCTATCTGTAACATTTATCATGTTATTCAATTTTGAATTTTTTAAGTAGAGTTTGTAGACTTGCTTTCTATTTTTTGACACATCTCCGAAGTTTATGGGTCGATTTGTATTTTGTTTATTATTTCCAAAAGCTTATGAGTTATTTTAACAGGTTAATTAACATTTTACTAAAAATTATCGACTACGAAAAAAAAAAACGGAATCGAAGTAATTTTTTCGGTAAAAAATTGTGTATTTATTTTAAAAAAACTAGTGTAAGTCCATAAATTATCCCCATAGGACCACTTTTTTAATCATTATTTGTAATCTACTACATAACAGCTAAAAATTTACAGAACATTATTAAACCAAACTGTAACTAAATCCAAAGTAAAACTCTAAAACTCTAAGAGTCAAATTTAGGAAAAGAAAATGTGAAAGTCAATTAAATGTCCCCGCTTTTAGCAGTGAGTACTAAAAGGTTAAACTAATAAGGAGGATGATAATGGAAATAAAAACAAACAAGCAATAGCCAGATTTTTACTTAAAAAATAAAAAATACAAGAATTTTAATTAATTAGATTTTCGAAATGGTCCCCACCCTCCTGTAAACAAACTAAAGCTCTCATGGCAACACTTTTTATTGTACGACGTAATTCTTCACGGTTTTCTTTAATTTCCGCAGCAGCAGCAAAAATCCTAGCCGTTAATTGCTCGCGGCTTTCAATGGGCACGGCATACACTTTTTGTTTCATGTTGCCCCAAAGATAAAAATCTAAGGGTGTAAGGTCGGGAGATCGCGGCGGCCAAGCAATGGGACCTCCTCTGCCAATCCATCGCGGATAATTTTGATTTAAATAATCACAAACTAGTCGTGCGAAGTGTGCTGGAGCTCCATCTAATTGCAGATACATCCGCCTTCTTGTTTCCAGCGGTACTTCCTCCAAAAGCAACGGCAACGTATTGACTATAAAATCTAAAAATGCGTGTTGATCTAGTCTGTTTGGTAACACGAAAGGGCCAATAAGTTCACCGTCAATCATTCCAGCCCATACATTTATGGAAAATTGAGTCTGGAAAGTTGTTTCTCTAATGACGTGTGGATTTTCAGTGGCCCACACATGAAGATTGCGATGATTTGTTATACCCGCCCTTGTAAACGTGGCTTCATCTGTCCACAAAATCTTCGTCATAAAATTGAGATTAGCTCTTTGCTGTGCAATTATCCAATTACAAAAAACAGATCTCGCACCGTAATCGACATTTTCCAAATGTTGTGCACGTCGGAAATGATAAGGATGCAGGCCTTCTTTTTTGAGAATTCTCCAAACTCTTATTCTTGGTATACCTACTCTTATCGATAGGAGACGAATGCTTAGCATAGGGTTAGCGCGCACTAATCGTAACACATCCTCTTCCACGTCTACATCAACAATCACGCCGGGCTCATTTTGTTGCGGAAATAATCCTCTTTCGCAAAAAAGACGATGTACGGCAATGAAGGATCGGTACCCAAGTACTGGTCTACTTGGATATCGACGTCTGTACTCTTCGACAGCAGCGCGTGCATTTCCATTACAAACACCGTAAATGAAATGCATGTCAGCCACATGAGACGGCGGTAGATCACGCAATCGTACCATTGCAATGATACGAGTAGTTAACAAACTTTCCTCACAAGATTAAGTAGTGCACAAATCACAAAACACGTAGCGTCACGGGGTCAGTAATCAAGCGACTGAATGAAGTAACGCTAGCCGACAAGGGTGTGCACGTGGTAGGGACGCAATTGTTAAAAAGCTGTTTCTAGGAACCTGTTTCTACCTGAGCGACCCTTTTTATTTGAATAGTTGCAAATGTTCAACAAGTTGTTTGCTGGTTTTTTTTTAGAGATAGGTATTAGTAATGTTCTGTGAATTTTTAGCTGTTATGTAGTAGATTACAAATAATGATTAAAAAAGTGGTCCTATGGGGATAATTTATGGACTTACACTAGTTTTTTTAAAATAAATACACAATTTTTTACCGAAAAAATTACTTCGATTCCGTTTTTTTTTTTCGTAGTCGATAATTTTTAGTAAAATGTTAATTAACCTGTTAAAATAACTCATAAGCTTTTGGAAATAATAAACAAAATACAAATCGACCCATAAACTTCGGAGATGTGTCAAAAAATAGAAAGCAAGTCTACAAACTCTACTTAAAAAATTCAAAATTGAATAACATGATAAATGTTACAGATAGACCCCCCCTTTTGAAGTTTATTTTCGATATTTTTTCATGAATATTCAGAATATTACGGGCGGTCACATGCGCATGGGCGACATTGTATGTATATATATATTTTTTAAGTATCTATTTACTTAAACAATGACATGTACATTTACTGTATGAAGTATTATATTATTTTAATTATTGTGAATGTGAGGACTATGTGGGTCATTGTTTTCATTTTAATCATGGTCTGGCAGTTTGAGTAGTTTATGCGGCCTACCCAAATGTCCTGTCTTTGGTATTGTTCGTCGAATCGTTGAGCTCCTTAAGTTCTGAGTTGAGCTGCACGGTTACTGACAAATGCGTGCACTGACTGGACAGGTCCACTCAATCTGTGTGGTTCTTTCCTCAAAAGATCATTTCAGACACTAATCTACATGGTTCTCAAAGATTATGTCCGGATTTTTTTATACAGTATGTTAACTAACAGAGGGCGTTCCCGTTAACCCGCAATTGTATAGCATCCATACATGCTAAAAAAAATATTACCATTCGAAAATAAAATGTTTTTATTTTTTTTTATATCAAAATATTCACTAAAAATGTTAAATTGATACTTTAAAGAAACACTCTGTACACGCGTACTTGAAGGACAGTAATGTCGCAATTTATTTATGAATGACGGGCCGCGTGTGCGGCGATCTAATTGATGCGCCTAGCCCCGCCCCCTGCCCCCGAATGTCCACCTAATTTTATTCGGAACTAATCTCACGCGCTGACCGGACGTGCATTATTTTCGCATTGCAACATCTTGCGTCATTCTTGTGTGAAAAATGCCGCATTATCTGTTCAGTGCTCAGGAGTATGTGAAATTGTGAACATGGTGCTCATTTATGCTGAGTGTAATTATGATGGTGCACGTGCTCTGAGGATGTATGCTGAGAAGTACCCCAATGCACATCAACCGCGGAATTCTCGTGTTATTGTGAGTGCCCTGGTCCTGGCTTCGTAACAATGAACCGATAGTGCCGCGTCGTTCTGGTGGCCCCCGACCCGTGATCTCTGTGCGGCAGGAACAGAACGTGCTAAGGCATTTTGAGGAGGAGTCCGGTTCAAGCATTATAAGAGCCGGCCGCCTGTTAAACATGAGTCACGTCGCAGCACTCGCAGCCTTTAAAATTTTAAAGAAAAACTTGCCAGTGGGCACTTCAGTGATGCGTGTTATTGAAACGTGGCTTAGATAGGTAGGTACATGAATTTATGTTTTTTTTATTTACTATGTTTGCGAATAGGTCCTTCCAAGCCCAAGGTTGTCAGCCGGGCATTTGAGACGGGTTGTTAAATGTTATTGCTAAAACTAAATACTAAATATACTTACATAAATGTCTTTGTAATTCAATACGCCGCCTTTATCAAAAATGCCGCTCGCCATTAGCCGGGTCCACACCGGACGATCCATCGATCCCGTCATCCGCGATCCAGGATCGCGGAGCGTGGATCGTGGATCGTGTTAGGCCGATCCACTCTTGGAAACTTGCGATCCCAAATATGCGCTCCAAGCGATCCTAAGGCGATCCGTGATTCAGCCAGTCTAACTCTTGTACGATATGGAGTCACACGTACAACGGCGGCGTCTTGCCGTTGCAGCAGTAACTTTTATTTTGCTTAAATGCTTGCGCAAAAAATCACAAAAAAGAAAACGACGGTTTTGGGTGAAACAAATTTACAAAAATCGCTTGGAATCTGGGACTCAGCTGTACGCAGAGTTAGTGTCAGATAAAGTTGAACACAATTTTGCAAGAATGAATGCTAATCAATTTGAGATATTGTGTTCATTATTAAATAACAAGCTAAGAAAGAATGATACAAATTATAGAGATGCCATTACTGTGAAGGAAAGATTATTACTAACATTAAGATTTTTAGCAACTGGAGATTCGTACGTCAGTTTGCAGTATCTGTTCCGCATTTCCAAACAGTCTATATCGGTAATTATTCCTGAAGTTTGTGAAGCCATCATTGACCTGTTAAATGATTATGTAAAGGTAAGTAAAACCATACTTTATTACTCAATAAAAAAGTAGTGTATTACAATCATAATTTAAAGAAGTAACATGTTTACAATTATTAATTATTTTTTGAAAACATGATATAGGTAGGTACTGTAGAGGTCTGCACTGGACCTCTACGGTTTCTACTTTATAATTAAAACACCGTAGACTTGAAATTCTTGTATTGATAAAAGGAACCTTGCAGCTTTACAGAAAATATATGAATCAATGACGTCTTATATCGAAAACTATCTTAAGATACCTGACATATATTTGTTTTAACGTTGGAATGGAATAACCATACAATTATAACCAGCCTGTCATACTAAACGTAGTGCTACACATAAAGCCTCTACATCAGCTACGCCCACCCTTGAATAAAAGTATTGGCATAACTCAAACACCAAACAAGACTTTTATTCATACCATTCGAACATTCAAACTCTTCCTACCTATCCCTACACTGAAAAATGACCTAACGCCGGAGTTAGACAGGATGAGGACCATCTCCTGCAAGAGAAAGGTTAAAGTCAGGACGAACGAACCGCGCATCCGACACTTCGATAAGTGCCAGGACAATTTATAAGTGCCAATGTGCACTAACACAAACTAACGTCGTCATGCCTGAACCTCATCACACCAAAACCGGCGGAAAAGATGCGACTAGGCCTCCTAGGAAAACAATTGATGTGAAAGTTCACATCGGCCTAGATGAGGCTTAAAAAAAAAATTAAATGATCTTAACTTCAAACTCTTTTACCCCATCGGACGGTATGAGCCAGAGGGAGGGAAAAGCTTAAGAGGCCAGGGTTCATTTAAAAAGTCTAACACATGCCCATACTCCAGAGGGAAAATTCAAAATTCACTCCATCATCATCTAATAACAACTCAATGAAACATCAACAACAAAACTGTGGGTGCTCAAACATAAGCTGAACCAATTGTGTCAACTCAACACACTTTGCAAAGGCTATGCCCCGTTAGCAAAGTTGGTTTCAACTTAAGCTGAATGTCTGTGCGTATTTTTCTTGCAAATGGGATTTTTTTCTTAAATCGTGCTTTTCTCATATCGATTGTTGCACATTGTGAAATACTATTATTATTATTAATGACAACATCACTAATATTGAAGACTGCAACTCCATCTGTAGAAAAATTAAATGAATCTAAAAGTTGCACAGAATTGTCTTTCACCTCTATGTCTTCATCTCCGACTGCATCCAACTTTAAATTACCTTCAACTAATCCCATTTCACTATCCACCTTATTATTGTCAAGTGACAAAACGATGTCTTGAGCATTGTCCTTTGTAGTCGAAAAATCGAAATGGTCATCCTCCTTTATTTTGGAATTATTAAACGAAAAATTATTTTCAGTAAATTGATCAATAGCGATGTTATTTGTGTTGAATTGTACATCGTGATCATGATGCTCTTCCTGCGGCTCTGAAACATAACTAGATATATCAATAACTGGAATGAACTGACCCGATTCGTTACTTTCTTCCTCGTGTTCATTCTCGAACACTTCCATCAGCTCCTTCTCATCCTCTGCATGGCTGCTCTCTTGGCTGCTGCGCTCGTCATCATCTTCTCCATCTTCATCAACTTCCACGCTGCTTTCTAGGCAGCTTTGCTCGTCATGTAGTGGGTCATCTTCTTTTCCACTAAATAATAAAGAAGCATCATCATCTACATTTAAAACATCATCTTGTCCGCATTCTTCAGACGGATCTTTTAAAAACTCCTCTTTCTGTGCCTTATAAAATGCTCTGTGACATCTGCACGGAAGCTCCTCTCGAAAGACATCGCACATATCATCAAAAGTAATACCTTCGTGATACTTAAAATTGTATAATGCTAGTGCAGCGCCCTGAAGGTAAACCCTCAATATCAGCGCCCAATCACTCTCACGCCATTTATTGTAGGCGGCAACTACCTTATACTGACTAATAAATTCTTCTAGGCAACCGTTGTAGCCCGTGAAAAATTGAGCCATTTTACTCTCTTTACAAAAAAAACAAATTCAACCACTTAGCTTTGATTCCTCTGGCGACGATTCTGCGCCCGTTCTATACTCACTTACACTGCTTTTACTGCTTGGCTTTGCGAGAGGTCTCGCTTTTTATATCATACGTGCGCAACTTTAGCGCTTTACTTTATATTCGCTGAAAAAAAATGACGCGGGGTGCGTACTTCAAATAAGCGCTTTATTTAAATTCGAAGTTTGCGCCTCCACCAAATGTAGAGGTCCTGAGGGGTCCTCTATAGTACCTCTGGTGGGTACACAAATAAGAACACGTTAGACTTGAAATTCTTGTATTGATAAAAGGAACCTTGCAGCTTTACAGAAAATATATGAATCAATGACGTCTTATATCGAAAACTATCTTAAGATACCTGACATATATTTGTTTTAACGTTGGAATGGAATAACCATACAATTATAACCAGCCTGTCATACTAAACGTAGTGCTACACATAAAGCCTCTACAGTACAGTCGGTGACCAACATTGTCTGACCCACCCAACATTGACTGACCCACCAGCATATCTTGTTAAGCCATTTTAATCATTATCTTCTTGTCGTTAAAGTTGAAAAGCTTTTGTATAACACGGCCATACTTACTACCTAATCTTTAATTTCGCGTATTCTCAACCAGTCATTGTGGCTTCGCGGTTCGATGCTGGATCCGCGACGAACAACATGTGGGTTCGAAAACACAATCCACCTTTTATCAATTTCTTTATAATTTCTTTTTCTTTATTTGTTTTCATTTATGATTTCTACAATATTTCTTGCATTATTATAGAACGACCAATATGATTTTTGCCTAACAACTTTTCTGGAAAACAAGTGGGTAAATAAAAAAAAACTATAAGTCCTCAAATAAGTAGGACGAAGTAAAAGTTTACGTCGTGGGGTAGATGGATACTAAATTGATTTAAGTGACAAAAGTCAGTCTACCTACGCCTAAACAGTGACTGCGGCGCACAAACATTTCTAAAACGTTTGACGTAAATCGTAAAAAGTATTTTTAATGAATTTGGTGTAATCAAAGCGTCATGTCGCAACTTAATGACTATACAAAACATTGCTGGCTGGATGGTGACGTCCTGAACTCCTGATGCCGACTGTGCGAATTGCCTATCCAAATACAGATATTTACTTCGTGCAAGATTATTTGCTCCATCCACCGTGCAGGCATTGTGAAGAATTGGTTAGCTGCTCAAGAAGGTGTAACTGTTATTTACTGGCCATCATCATCTAAAACTCCCGATTTGAACCCTATAGAAAACCTATGGGGTCAAATGGTTTTAAATTGGAACACATCCGAAGTGCGAAATAAAAACAATTTGGCTGAGATCGTGTCATCGACATGGGAGCACATGAGAGGAAAAGATTTGTGTTGGAACATGGTGTGCGGTATGCGTAGCCGCTTACAGCAAGTTATAGAAGGAGAAGGAGACGGTGCGCCACTTCGCTACTAACTAATCTACTTATAAGTATTTTGAAACACACTATGTAAGTAAATGCTCAATTGAATGAATGCTAAACCATTAAAATGTAAGATTCTGTGGTGATGTTATTGTTATAAATGGAAATGCATTTTTCTATTTAAATAACATGTTGATTCACTACATAATTATACTTAGCTATAAATCTGTAAAACATTTCACAAATTCATTCATTTTCTTGCATTTATACATCAATGTTTTATTGATAACACACTTCCAAGCAATTACCATTAGCATGACTTTTTTTTCACTATTTAAATGTTTATAAATGGTTAGGTTTGAATATGATATTATAAAATGTATTAATTTTGAACTAAAGAGCATTTACTTACTTTATCTTACTTATGTATATTTTAACGAATTAATAAATATTTCTATTACTTGCAATGATTTTGTTTCATTTCTATACAAACTGCCCATTTAAAAAGATATTTCCCGACTTCGTTCGTAAAAAAAAAGTAACAAAATAGATAATAATTAAAAACAAAACGTTGCTAACAAAAAACTGTTATGTTTTTCCTGGTTTCGAACGCAGACAACGATAAATAACGAGCTGCCTTAGTGACCACGAGACCAACTCAACTCTTGTAATATGTTTTGAAATTCGATCTTAGTTGTGATGACAGACGCAATATTCTAAAGAATTTGAACCATATCGTATATTTTCATAAAGTTCATTATCGCACAATCACAACCAGCTATTAAAATGAATCACGGAATTTAGCTATTAACCGTAGACACCTTTAAAATGTTACTGATGCGCGATTTTTTTTTTATTCATCCACCCTCGCCTTGTTTTTTTTTTTTAGTAGTCTTGAAACTCATTAGCCTTTCAACCTTAACAACAACAATATAATGATTAAAATCGCCTAACAACATGATTTATCGAAATGCTTGCACGGAGTATTCCAAATGTTCACGATAAGGTTCAAATTCGCTATCATTCAAGTGGGTCAAATAATGTTGGCCACCGACTGTACTTATTTAATTCGGTGGTGACTGTGGAAGTGAATAATCCTGAGGTTTCAGAAACTGGGACTGCGATGAATTGGAGGCTAGATGAGCAGACGGTGATGTCTGTGGAATTGGAGCTGGATAATTTTGAGGTTGTAGAGACTGGGACTGTGATGAAGTGTATGCTATTGGTGTGCCAGGATATGAATTAGTGTAATATCCATAATTGCTATCCCCATATCTTCCTGTGTCAGCTTGAAAAATAACTTGGCATATAGCATTTTTGACATTAACTAATGTTACTGCATCATATTTCCGCAATTCAGTAGATATATACTGCCCGAAAGCAATGTAAGAATCAGTTTCCGGTTGTGGTGGCTGAGCACATTGTTGCAGAAGTTGGAAAGCCTCTGAAAGAGTTTCATCTGATATGTCATCTGCATTATTAGAAGTAGTTTTCTTTCTTTTTTTTGTTCTTTTGTTTGTTGTTTGGACACTGGATTGTGCATTCTGATCATTCTGCTCTCTACTCTGATCTGTGTGGTGGTTGGCTCTCTCCGGTTGTGTGTCACTAGTAATGTTACTGTTCTCGTTTTCGCTCACTGTAGTATTAACTTCCAAGTTCCCCTTCAGTCGTATCAGATTCTACCTGTAACAACAATTATTATTACTATTTACTGCTTATTCTTATTTTCAGCTTTATATTATAATTAAGATCTCCTTTATTTTCAGGTGCCGTCAACTAAAGAAGAATGGCGTACAGTTTCTCAGCAATTCGAGAATAAGTGGAATTTCCCACACGTGATAGGAGCGATGGACGGCAAACACGTCGCTATACAATCGCCTTTTAATAGTGGCAACGACTTTGATAATTACAAATTATTTCCTAGTATTGTTCTTTTTGCATTAGTAGATGCAAATTATAGGTTCCTGTATGTGAATGTTGGGACTAAAGGCAGAATATCAGATGGAGGCGTGTTCAAAAGCACAAATTTATATAAAAAACTTGAAAAAAAAGAGCTAAATATTCCTCCACCGGAGATATTGCAAGTTCCCTATAAAATTGAGGTACCCTATTATATACTAGGTGATAAAGCTTTTCAGCTTAATGATTATACTATGAAACCATACGATGGTACACGGGAAAGGGGTTCTTGTGAAAGAATTTTCAACTACCGACTGTCAAGAGCACGTAGAGTAGTTGAAAACGCGTTTGGAGTACTTAGTTCTGTCTACAGAGTCCTGCGTAAACCTGTGCTTTTGGAACCAGAAACTGCGACTAAAGTCGTGCTGGCAACGGTTCATCTATATAACTACTTACGCAGTAATCCTAACTTTATATCGCCAGGAACGTTTGATACAGTACAGGAGAATGGAGATGTAATACCTGGAAGCTGGCGAAATGAACCGCCATCACAATCGCTACAACCGATGGCCGTCGTACCAAGAAGAGCAACAGAAAATGCCACTACAATACGGTCCCACTTAGCAAGACACTTTGTTACAAACCATACAATAGTTTGGCAAAATGAATATCAGTAAACTAATAGCTCACATGTTCCAATGTATCGCGTGTGGTTCCGGGTTCATTTTTATCCGCCATAAAGTCGAAGTCATCATACGCAAACCACTTTGATTTATATGTATCTTGAGCACCTGAAATAAACAAGTTACTCATTAAAATAACCACGTGTATTTCTAACAGCTTAAATGTAAAAAGCGAAATCACGTGAAATCCACAGTAAATATTATGATGTAATTACTTATAATAAAATATATAATTTTAATACCTACAGATAAAAAGTAGCTTTGTTTTCTTACCGGATCCAGTTATACGGCTTTGCTTCTCTCTGTGTTTCTCCCTTCTGTAGCCTCCCGCCAGAGATCGCATTTTTTTCTTTAGGTTCTCGATCGACTTATTCCCCATTTCACGAGAAATCTGATGCCAAGCATCATCTCTAACACCTCTATTGGTGTAATTAGAATCTTTGGGATCCCATAAACATTTAAATTCTTTATAAAGCGATATCAAACGGCGACTTTCTGAGATGTCCATGGCGAGGTGGATCGCGCGAACCAACACAACCGTCCACACCGCGCGCATCACGCAACTGAGGCACCTTTGAGGCTGGCACAAAAACCGACCGCACACGGATCGCGCGAGGTAGGGAGCGCGCGCTCCAATACGTGCGCATGGATCGCGCGCGGCACGTCCACACCGCCTGCATCTTTGGATCGCGCTGCTGCCGCGCGCGATCGGAGCGCGATGGATCGTCCGGTGTGGACCCGGCTATTCAGAGCGGCGCGCGGCGCGGGCGGCGGGCGGTCGGCTCGCTCGGGTTCGTGAACTCTCGGAGACGCTCGGTCGGCTTCGTGCTACGATAGCGTACTACAAGTACTATTCCGCGCTACTATTTTGATTTTAAACAGGAGGTTTCGAATTTATTGTCAATTAATTATTTTTTTGAATTCGGATTATTTTATGCTTATTTTTCTATGCTGACATTTTTATTTTATTTTATTAATGATATAGATTAACGAGTTTAAGGGAACGCCCTCTGTTATTTAACATACTGTATACACATTGACATTGATGAATTTTATTTAGACAATGACATGAATATTTACTTTGTAAAGTTTTTTTTTTTTTTATTGTGAATGTGAGGACTATGTGGGTCATTTTTTTCTGTTTTCCTTCTTAGTTTTAATCATGATCTGGCAGTTTGAGTAATTTACGCGGCCTACCCAAATGTCCTTTCTTTGGTATTGTTCGTCGAATCGTTGAGCTCCTCAATTTCTGAGTTGAGCTGCACGATTTTTGACAAATGCGTGCACTGATTGGACAGGTCCGCTCAATCTGTGTGGTTCTTTCCTCAAAAGATCATTTCAGACACTAATCTACATGGTCCTCAAAGATTATGTCCGGATTTTTTTATATACACATTGACATTGATGAATTTTATTTAGACAATGACATGAATATTTACTTTGTAAAGTATTTTTTTTTTCATTTAATTATTGTGAATGTGAGGACTATGTGGGTCATTTTTTTCTGTTTTCCTTCTTAGTTTTAATCATGATCTGGCAGTTTGAGTAATTTACGCGGCCTACCCAAATGTCCTTTCTTTGGTATTGTTCATCGAATCGTTGAGCTCCTCAATTTCTGAGTTGAGCTGCACGATTTTTGACAAATGCGTGCACTGATTGGACAGGTCCGCTCAATCTGTGTGGTTCTTTCCTCAAAAGATAATTTCAGACACTAATCTACATGGTCCTCAAAGATTATGTCCGGATTTTTTTATATACACATTGACATTGATGAATTTTATTTAGAAAATGACATGAATATTTACTTTGTAAAGTATTTTTTTTTTTTTCATTTAATTATTGTGAATGTGAGGACTATGTGGGTCATTTTTTTCTGTTTTCCTTCTTAGTTTTAATCATGATCTGGCAGTTTGAGTAATTTACGCGGCCTACCCAAATGTCCTTTCTTTGGTATTGTTCGTCGAATCGTTGAGCTCCTCAATTTCTGAGTTGAGCTGCACGATTTTTGACAAATGCGTGCGCTAATTGGACAGGTCCGCTCAATCTGTGTGGTTCTTTCCTCAAAAGACTATTTCAGACATCAATCTACATGGTCTTCACACGATCTGACCAAGATTTTGTCTGGACTTTAAAAGAGACTGTGACCTCTGAGTTTGTTTCGGCCTTTCTTCTCAGAGTAGTCAGATAGGAAACGCAGACCACATGTAGTTTAAAAAATATGATGACGTGTAAAAGTGTTTGAAAAACCTACTTACAGAAAATAAATCATTTATCATAATCAGTTAGCAAAATATTTCTTGCTACAGACAGACATTAATGTCTCTAGGGTCCTTCTCGGAACTTGAAATAGACATGACGATCTGTCCCCTGAATCCCTAGTCCTTAATTTACACAATAAGGCTGTTAATGCAAAACTACCCCGATGCAGATTCCTAAGCCTGGGTGTTACATCAAATATTTGTTGATGTTGTTGTTTATTTATGAAATGTTACTTAACCCTTCCATTAATATAAAAATGATCTCCTCTGTGTGTGGAAGTAAAGCCATTAAGGTTGTACTCAGCAGTATACAGGTTTTCATAATTAGCGTCCTGTGTATGTAAGGAGCAAATACGAGCTCCTCTTGGTATAAAATATTGATACCTAACAAATACATCTTGTCTGGTTTCTTCAGGCACAATATTTCGCTCTGGTTCCATGCACTCTTGGAAAATGCAGTGTTTTGTTGTTTCAGCCGCTCTTCTTATATTGGGCAACACAATATGTTGGGGTCTTTCTTGTGGTCCTTCTGGAACATAGAAGCTCAAATCTCGAGCTTGGCTCCAACAAACTCCACAAACTTCATTCACGGATGAGATTTGTAAATAAATAACAATGATGAAATACAAATTAAACACTAACGGTCTTATTCATAAAAAAAGCTTATTGAAGGTTTAAAACGTTCATTAGTTAAAATGCTCGATAAGCCTTTAAAACGTTCGATAAAATTTTGTATTCATAAACGCTTCATAAACCTTCTATAACTAAAGTATCCTATAACTTCAATATAAATATAAATGTTGCCATTTTATTGAAGTCGTCCAACAAATTGGCCAACAAATTGAGTTGTCAAACGAGAATATCTGCCTACGCACCGAATAATTGTGACCATATACATTATGACGTACGGAAAACTAATCATTGAAACCATTCAACATTCATTCAAACCAAATTAATGACATTTATTAAGTCTTCAAAAGGATCTCTTTTGTTTCTTTCAACATCTCTTCTCCACAAATACTCATACATTAAATCATTAATGTTAGTGCGATTATTATAGTTACTTTTATTGTTAACTGTTTAACAACACGCCACTGTGACTCAATCCTTTGAGTGTGCGTGCCGTCCTCAGAAACAAAGGGGTTGTCTGGGTCACTATGATTGACCTTACAATGGATAAAACCATGGTCGCCCAGACAATCATAGGCCCGCCAAAAATCAGTATGTATAGTGGTGCCCTCAGCCACATGTTTCTTTATCAAGGGCACCAGAACTTCAGCGGAACGGATTTTGTCTGGGCAGACTTCTAAGCGAAGATCCTCGCTTCCATCCTGGATCATGCAGAGGACCCAGTGACCTTCTCGACGACCTTTATTGTATTTCGTTTTCCCGAACTTGCTTTCATCAATTTGAACAATTTTACCGGGACCTCCAATCTTCACAGTGACAGTTGGTTTATTAGTTTGAAATACAATAATTGAACCAGTCGTTTATAGTTGCCGTAGACAAGCAGTGTTCTCCGTCTGAGAAATCCTCTTTAATTGTCCTATCATCATTAAATTTGGCAGAGAAGGCGTACATAATGTAAAAGACCTGCGGCATTTCTATTTTAATACCGTCGAACCAAGTCTTTGAGTATTAAACCAACCGGAGACGCCACGAGTACTAATATCTATCGGCCGAAATTAATAACCAATCTAATCCAATATCTCTAGATTTAAGATCTAAAATTCAATCCAGATTTGTAGTAAAGTGTAGCTAAAAACGATCCGCGGATTACAATTGCAATCTTTTCAACCAATCGATCTTTGAAAGGACGGATCATAGACTACAGATTGCCCTCTGTTCGAAAATGACAGTTTGAGTGTGTCAATAACCTATCCGTTGAATTTGACGTTTGTTTCGATCGGTGTAAACAATCCAAATCTTAATCTTAGAATTTCCTTAGATTTAAGATTAACTTCACGGATTTTATTTGAAAAATGGCACTAGCATTATTCTCCAGTGATAGTGACAGTGATAGTGATATGGAAGTTCTGGCTCAATTATCGGATTGGGATAGTACTGATAGTGATGCTGGTGAAGAAATAAGACGTCGACGTGCCTCTGCGCGGAGAATTAAAAGGGTGAACTACGTGCAATGTCTGGATGATGCGGAGTTTACCTTTAGGTTTAGGCTATCAAAATTAGCAGTAAATTTACTGTTGACTGAAATTATGCCTCACGTCCGTGTAACCTCATCAAGGTAAGTTGCAAATAGTAAAAAAAACCGGGCAAGAGCGAGTCGGACTCGCGCACCGAGGGTTCCGTAACATCCGGGTTTATGCATAAGGTTTATGTTTATGAAATTAAATGTTTTTTTTTTATTTTTGAGTTGAATGAATGAATGGTATATTGCGGTTTACGATTTATGACGTATTAAAAAAAAAACTACTTACTAGATCTCGTTCAAACCAATTTTCGGTGGTAGTTTACATGGTATTGTACATCATATATTTTTTTTTGTTTTATCATTCTCTTATTTTAGAAGTTACAGGGGGCGGACACACATTTTACCACTTTGGAAGTGTCTCTCGCGCAAACTATTCAGTTTAGAAAAAAATGATATTAGAAACCTCAATATCATTTTTGAAGACCTACCCATTGATACCCCACACGTATGGGTTTGATGAAAAAAACAATTTTGAGTTTCAGTTCTAAGTATGGGGAACCCTAAAATTTATTGTTTTTTTTCTATTTTTGTGTGAAAATCTTATTGCGGTTCACAAAATACATCTACTTACCAAATTTCAACAGTATAGTTCTTATAGTTTCGGAGAAAAGTGGCTGTGACATACGGACGGACAGACAGACAGACAGACAGACAGACAGACAGACAGACAGACATGACGAATCTATAAGATTTCCATTTTTGCCATTTGGCTACGGAACCCAAAAAACAGCTAAGTACAGTCGGTGATAGCAATTAACTGACCCCCTTAAAAATTAAACGAATTTGAACCTTCTCCTTGTTAATAGTAAGCTTGTCGAACTAGAACAACTGGTCGTCTATGATTAATAAAATAGTTATTCGAATTTGAACTTTAACACGCAGTGTCAAGGTAGGTATGATCTTGAATATTAATATACCGCTATATTAAGTTTCCTAGCAATCGCTTTAACACCAACATTCTCCTCATGCAAATAGATTATTTTGTATTTTAAATAATCACAACTGAGACATGACGATTAAACTGTATCAAAACTGATAATTAATAAAAAGGAAAAAGGCGTGGATTTTCGCAATTTGTAAGGCAAGGTAAAAATGTTCGCGCGTATTCACTGCTATTTGTGCATAGAATGTCTTGTTCAATTTATTCTTCTACCCCATATTCTTAATATCATCTCAATAGCAGTTTTTGTTGAATACGCATAATGACGTCTAACTACCCACTTATTGAAAAAGATGAAAATTTTATTAATTTAATTGATGTGCTTGTTCTTTACAATAATGCAAGAAATACTTAAAGAACAATTTATATACTTATTGAAAACAAAATTAAACACCGAGACAGGACTTGAACTTGCATCTTCCACGTCTCAGCCTTACACACAAACCACGACACCAGATTAACTTGGGTAAGACAGGTGAAATAAGGTATCAGTAGCAATGACACAAATTATCAGAACATTAACCTAACCTTTAAGTCTTGCTGCATAAAAATGAAAATTGCGTAACAAATACCCATATACATAGTAAATGACCTAACACCAACATCTTAAAGCTCAAGTTTGCGTATCAAAATTATTTGCGTCTCAATATCATTTTTGAAGACCTACCCATTGATACCCCACACGTATGGGTTTGATGAAAAAACAATTTTGAGTTTCAGTTCTAAGTATGGGGAACCCTAAAATTTATTGTTTTTTTTCTATTTTTGTGTGAAAATCTTATTGCGGTTCACAAAATACATCTACTTACCAAATTTCAACAGTATAGTTCTTATAGTTTCGGAGAAAAGTGGCTGTGACATACGGACGGACAGACAGACAGACAGACAGACAGACAGACAGACAGACATGACGAATCTATAAGATTTCCATTTTTGCCATTTGGCTACGGAACCCAAAAAACAGCTAAGTACAGTCGGTGATAGCAATTAACTGACCCCCTTAAAAATTAAACGAATTTGAACCTTCTGCTTGTTAATAGTAAGCTTGTCGAACTAGAACAACTGGTCGTCTATGATTAATAAAATAGTTATTCGAATTTGAACTTTAACACGCAGTGTCAAGGTAGGTATGATCTTGAATATTGTTTTAACTTGTAATATAGGTAATTGCTAATTTCAACGACGTTCACTATCTTCGTGTGGTCTGGTAGTAGCTGTAGTAAGCTGACGAGAATGAAGTTGTGAGTTCGAAACCAATATATTATTGTCTGTTACGCGTTTTGTTTTACAATATTTTTTTAAGTCATAAATTATAAATTTAGCTACAAAAAAAAGCTGAACAGAAATAAAAAACGATAATGATGGTAAAAACGATTTTATTTTATAAATAAAATTATTATAAGAATAACGTAAATGATATAGGTAGGTAACATTTACCTGCTTACTAATAACGTTGCCGCGTTGTTACATACTTCACAGAGTTTAATGTAGTGAATCAACATGTTAGAATATTTAGAAATATAGGTATTTCTCTTTATTTCATAACAATAACATCACCACATTAAATATCATTTAACTGAATAAAATAGCATTATGTGTTAATGTTTTTCCTATATCAATTTGTTTTGTAAGTAGTTATTTTTAGTTATAAATAAGGTTTTGACAAAAACTAGGTATGCGAAATACTTCGTTAAAAATTATAACAATAGTTAATTTAACACACACACTGACACGTTAGTATTGTTTGTGGCCAACACTGGTCACTGAAGTCATTCAGTGGTGCTTTTAATAGCGAAGTGGAGCACCATTTTTTCTACTACTTGTTGCAAGCGGTTCCGCATACCGCGCACCATATTCCAACAACAGTCACTTCCTCTCATGAATTCCCATGTTGATGTCACAAGTTGGGCCATATTTTCCAGGACGATCCTTTTGAATATTCCCTGTCTCTTCAATACGTCTTAGCCACAATCTGACTGTATTTCTCTGAAACAACACAATAAGCATAATTTTAGTAACGAAGTAAGCATAATTTTTCGAAACCACATTAGACCTTTACATGATCTCATAATGAAACACAGTTAATTTCCTATTATTCATTCACAAGTTTTTAAGCCAACTAACAAATTAAGGAATAGCTATAAATTAAGGAATAGGTATAAATGAAGCATAAAAAAGAATACACTTACCGCTATATTAAGTTTCCTAGCAATCGCTTTAACACCAACATTCTCCTCATGCAAATAGATTATTTTGTATTTTAAATAATCACAACTGAGACATGACGATTAAACTGTATCAAAACTGATAATTAATAAAAAGGAAAAAGGCGTGGATTTTCGCAATTTGTAAGGCAAGGTAAAAATGTTCGCGCGTATTCACTGCTATTTGTGCATAGAATGTCTTGTTCAATTTATTCTTCTACCCCATATTCTTAATATCATCTCAATAGCAGTTTTTGTTGAATACGCATAATGACGTCTAACTACCCACTTATTGAAAAAGATGAAAATTTTATTAATTTAATTGATGTGCTTGTTCTTTACAATAATGCAAGAAATACTTAAAGAACAATTTATATACTTATTGAAAACAAAATTAAACACCGAGACAGGACTTGAACTTGCATCTTCCACGTCTCAGCCTTACACACAAACCACGACACCAGATTAACTTGGGTAAGACAGGTGAAATAAGGTATCAGTAGCAATGACACAAATTATCAGAACATTAACCTAACCTTTAAGTCTTGCTGCATAAAAATGAAAATTGCGTAACAAATACCCATATACATAGTAAATGACCTAACACCAACATCTTAAAGCTCAAGTTTGCGTATCAAAATTATTTATTGTTTCTGTTCATCGAGAAGTGTTAGTCTGATAAACTCATACATATTGAATAACCTTTAATGTTATGAGCAGAGGGTGCAAAATCGAGTAATTTTTAAGGGGGTCAGTTAATTGCTATCACCGACTGTACCTACTATATAAAGAACTTTGTTTTTATAGTAAGTTTTTTAATTATTTCAGAAATCATGGAGTGCCACCGCTTCATCAATTGTTGATGACTTTAAGATTTTACGCATTAGGCACTACGCTGATTTCTGTAGCTGATTTTGTGGGAGTATCAAAATCAACAGCAGGCAGAATAGTACGGGACATTTTATCAGCAATTGCCACATTGTATGATAAATCGTCCTTTCAGCCGATAGACGTCCACTGCTGGACATAGGCCTCCCCTAATTTTGGAGGGGGGGGGGGGTTTGCCATAATCGCCACGCTTGGCAGGCGGGTTGGCGATCGCAGTATGGTATGATGGTGGAATAAATAGAGAACGCTGCTGCCCATTCTCCGGTAAGACCCTTAGTCGCCTTTTACGACACCCACGGGAAGTAAGGGGTATTGCAATTCTTTAAGTACGCACCACACAGACAAATACATGATAAATACATTTTTATAAATCATGGAGGTGCAGAAAATTTTTATGAAATAGCTGAATTTCCTCGGGTTGTTGCACACATATTCGTATACAATCTCCATGTAAATACATCATTTATATTTTTGCAATTTATTTATATAGATACTTACTGTACCTAAAATAAAACTTCTTTTAGGTCTATTAATAGGTGAAGAATTTAGGAACAGAAAGGGTTACTTTTCCCTCAATGTCCAAGGTGTCTGTGATGCTGATTTAAGACTCATGAATGTGGTAGCTCGCTGGCCGGGTTCTACCCATGATGCAACAATTTTCAACAATTCCATCCTAAGAGGTTCCGTTTTTACATGTTTTATCATTAATTAAATTATAATTGAACTTTATAAATGATTCGAATAGATATAAAATTAATTTTTTTATAGCCCAATGTGATGCGGGACAGTTAAATGGTCATTGGCTACTTGGAGACAGTGCCTATCCAAATAGAAGCTATTTACTGACACCTCTATTAAATCCAAGGACTGAAGCTGAACAGAGATACAATGAAGCACACATTCGGACTAGAAACACAATTGAAAGGTAATGCATGAACAGGCAAGTTGTAAAGAGTGATTGCGACACAATTTATGACAAACACAATCATTTCATTATGAACTTCATTTATTTTTATTTGGACTAATTAAGTGTATGTTTTCAGAACATTTGGTGTTTGGAAACGAAGATTCCCTGTTGTGGCACTCACAATGCGTGTTTCATTGCCAGTTGTTCATGCAATAGTTATCGCCACTGCAGTACTACACAATATTTGTAGGAATAATAATATTGAGGAAGTTCCCCCCGAGGTTGACTTGGAATTGGAAATAACAAATACCAGTTATGATGGAAATACTCAAAATATGGAAGATCAAGACATCCAATCCAAACAAGAGCTGATCTCATTAATAATTACTTCATCTAACAAATAAAACGGAATTATGCACTATTCAAACATTTATTTATAAAAAATATGTAAAATTACAATAATTATGTTATTGCAAAATGAGAAAATAAATTTAGAAAATGAAAAACTATAAGTAGAGTTAGGTATTAGGTAAACCTACCTGATACCTCATAATACCTTTAATTTAATTTTTTAAATGCTCTAACTCTACTTTTAGTTTTACATTTTCTAGTTTTAATTTTTCATTTTCTAATTTTAATTTTTCATTTTGTAATAAAATATTTTGTAATTTTGCATCTATGCAAAGTTTCTTGGCTGTATAATATTCAGCTAATGCAACATTTCTGGATGCACTATTCAAACATTTATTTATAAAACATATGTAAAATTACAATACCGTAAACCGGGGTTACTTTGATCAATTTTGAACTTTACCTCTCTGTAACTTTTGAATCTGTGGTTCTATAAAATATTTACAAAAAACCTAGTAATCGGTTTTTATAGTTCTCTCTAGAAAAGTAAAAAAATAAATAAAAAATGAGTATATTTTCAGGAAAAAAAAATAAAAACAGCGTGATCAAAGACAAAATGATTTTGGGGTTATATTGATACCTCTCTTTTTTAATATGGAATCTGAAAGTAGCCCCAATAACTATTAAAAAACAAAAAACAAAAAAAAATCGGTCAGCAGGAAAAAAGTTATTCCTGTTTTTATTCCTTGGGGTAACATTGTTCAAATAAAATACACAAAATCGAACAGTCTACAAGTTTTAATTAAGTAAGACAGTTATTTGACAAATAAAAATCAACATTAAAATTCTCAAAAAGCAGTCTTATACAGAAATACTAAGATATGTTCTTTTCAAACTTACAGCTACCTTATTAATTATTTATACAGGGTGTTTGGTGCATCGTTTGCCAAATGGAATTGAAATGAAATGGCCGAAAGAAGAGGTCATTTGCTATCTCTTACCGAAGATGTCGCGCGTGTGTACGCAATAGTGGAGGACAATTTGAACAAAATTTATAATTAAGTACTTATTAAATAAAAGTTTATTTTTTATTTCAAGTTCGAGGAAAGTTAGAACCCTAGAAATAGATAAGAGACTGCATAAGAGTGAGATAACACTATACACCTACTCCAAGAATGTTATTTATGTGAAAACTAATGTTCTTACCGTAATATCGAATATCAGCCTGATGTGTCTCGATTACACATTTAGCGAATTACTGAAGTTATTAAACAATTTTTTTTGGTATATTGCACACCGTTGGAAAGGGGACAAACTAGAGAACCTTATAAAAGAATTCGAAGATCCCGATCACTTTTAGTTTTTTTTTTACAGCAATTTAAAGTTGAGTGTTAAGTGTATTTTTCCTTTTTTTTTAAAACTTTGGGAGTTATTAAAAATGAACTAGATGTTATTAGCAAGTAAATTTTTAATTTCATAGAACCATACAAGAGTAAACATAAGAATTAAAATAAAATTTGAAGGCTATACTCATAACTTTAAAAAAAACTGGCCAAGTGCGAGTCGGACTCGCACCCGAAGGGTTCCGTACCACAAGGCAAAAACGCCGAAAAAAAACATGTTTGTTGTATGGGAGGCCCCCCTTAAATATTTATTTTATTTTAATTTTATTATTTCTTATTAAAGTTAAAATACAACTGAGTATTTTGTGAATATTTCAAGTGCCTACCTGTTGCCATTTTTGATATCAAGCAAAAAAGGGCAAAAAAATCGCGTTTGTTGTATGGGAGCCCCCCTTAAATATTTATTTTATTTTGTTTTTAGTATTTGTTGTTATAGCGGCAACAGAAATAAATCATCTGTGAAAATTTCAACTGTCTAGCTATCGCGGTTCTTGAGATACAGCCTGGTGACAGACAGACAGACAGACGGACAGACAGCGAAGTCTTAGTAATAGGGTCCCGTTTTTACCCTTTGGGTACGGAACCCTAAAAAATTAAGCTTAAATGCAGAGTTCTTGTATTTCTCAAAATAAAAATTAAAAAGTCATTTAAAAAAAACCAGTGAAACAAGGAATGAGTTACTGGGCCTTAAGAGATAGCAAATGACCTCTCCTTTCGGCCAATTCCATTTGGCAAACGATGCACCAAACACCCTGTATATTGGCAAAATGAGATCAATCAACAATGGCACTTTTTAATCATAAAAATAGATCGATATAAAATAGCATTAACGCCATTGACATGATGTAAATAATCTAAGGAAGTTCAAAAATACCTATTAATATCAAAATTAAATTGAACGCATTCAATATTATTTTTATCGAAAAAATGTTTGGGCTTCGGCAGATAGCTTAAAATATCAGTCTCCTCTATTTCTGATATGTCATCGCGTACCAGTCTAAAATCTTTTTTATTTCCCATCGATTTAAATCCTTCGGCTACTAAGGGGTCTAGGCTGATAATGCGGCAAACATATTTGTAAATTTTCTTTCCTCGACGTGAGTAAAATTTCGCCAAGATAAATCTCCCTATTTCTAATTCCTCATGCTCCTCGGAAACTGGATTTTCAGACCCACTGCTCTCCTCTACAGGGATGGCCTCGTCTACATTAAATGTGGCGATGGGCAAGTTTCCTTGATCCATATCAGAAGGTTCTATGTCATTGGAATCTTCCGTGTCTGGGTTAACCTCAGCAGTTGACACGCTAGCGCCTGGTTCCACATTTAACCGTGTTCTTCTTCTCGGAGCAGCTGACTGACTACCATATCGCTGTTCTTTGAGATAGTTGGTCAAACAGCTTTCAGCTTCATTAGTAGGGTCGCCATTTTCTACAACAGGCAGTCTTTTCAGCACTTGATCTCTCGATAAAGGAAATATGCCAGTGCCTTTAAAGGCGTTCAGTAAATTTCTTTTTACTCCTTGTGTGACATTCGCATAAGGTGAGTTGGGTTTAGCTTGGACTGAGTCTATCTTTTCTAGTGCCTTTTGGAGCAAGCGAGGAAAAGTATCTTTTGGAACAGTCGCCAATCGAGGATTTTGTAGTTTCCAGTTAGTTAACACGTGTCTCCAAGCGCCTTTCAATGGCCTAAAGAATGCCACATCTAATGGCTGGCACAGATGTGTAGAATTTGGAACCAGACAGACAAAATCTGTTATTCTGTTCACATTCATTGAGGACATCAACATCTATGTGTGAGGACAGGTTGTCCCCAATCAAAACTTTTCTACCTGGTAATGCTTTAGCATGCGGCAAGAAAGAGGTCCTAAACCAATCACGGAAGGTTATGCTATCAATCCAGCCACTATTGGTTCTGTTAAATCGAGATCCACTGGAACAGCAGGTCTTCTGACAACACGGTGCACCCTGTGGTCCCCCTTCTTTCCATGTGTCATAAAGATGAACACTTTTGTAGATCACATAAGGTGGTAAGAGGACACCGTCTGCAGACCCACACATCATCACTGTAGTGGCACTTTTGGAAAAATTCATAATCTTCTCTGGATATTTGACCCCACGCCTGTAAATGCCTTGTTTTTTTTCCAGGGTCGTCGCTCATGTTCGTCTCGTCATAATTAAATATATTGGACGGCGGCAAATCTTTAAAAACTGGTGTAAGGTTGTCAAAGTATTTATTTATACTATCATGAGATACTTTTGCCCTTGCTTTATTAATATTTGTTGATACCATTTGAGAGTATTCGTCTTTATGGCGACGTAAAAGGGAATATGCCCACTCAACTCCAGGAAGATTGTTTTCGAATTTGGTGACCACTCGCCCTTGTTTATCTAGAAAAGCTTTTGCAAAAAATCTCAAATCCAGCAATGTTAGAGGATACCCCCAATCGGAACACTTTGCAGCTGATTTCAAGATAGCTTTTTCCTCAGATTCTGAGAAAACTGTCTGAGCGCCAGGTTTTCTCATGTGCATTCCTTTATATCTATTATAAATAGTTCCATAAGGTATATTATACTGTTCTGATGCACCTCTGATGGACAACTTCCCGTCAACTACTTGACTTAAAGCCTCGTTAACCGTCGCTTCAGAGTAGTTTCTGTATTCACGGGTACCCAGTTTATTTTTATATATTCGCGGCATTGTCCTGGTAAACAAATAAAATAAAATAAAATAAAATAACAAAAGCTATCATTCAATTTCTTGTATTAATAACTGGGGTAACTTTGATCATTTGATCAATCTCACACCATGTACCCTATCAATGACACCCCGCAGGAATTTAATCGACGCCATTACGAAAATTTTGAGGTTAGAACAACAAATATTTTTTATTTGGATTCCCGAATATAGGCTACTAAACAAACTATCAAAAAAGTTCGTGATACATACACGTATTAAGCTGTATATGAAGTTTTACAACACATTTTTTCTAGTATAAATCGGTATTAACAGAAAACTTACCTTTTTTATATATAAATCAACGTGAGATCAGCAGCGCACCCGCAAAAATGATTGTGGCAGTTCTTCAGAGTGGTCATCCGAAAAAAAAAAAACCAATTATAGTTCCATTTTACTCAATTTGCATTTTTATGTGAATAGGAAGTTTTGATCAAAGTAACCCCAGTTTACGGTAATTATGTTATTGCAAAATGAGAAAATAAATTTAGAAAATGAAAAACTATAAGTAGAGTTATTAGGTAAACCTACCTGATACCTCATAATACCTTTAATTTAATTTTTATTTATTTTTTAAATGCTCTAACCCTACTTTTAGTTTTTCATTTTCTAGTTTTAATTTTTAATTTTCTAATTTTAATTTTTCATTTTGTAATAAAATATTTTGTAATTTTGCATCTATGCAAAGTTTCTTGGCTGTATAATATTCAGCTCATGCAACATTTCTGGATGTTCTGCCATCATCTGCAGTTTTCAATTTCTTCTCACCTGGAAAAGAAAGAAGTTTTTTTACAATAATTACATTACATTCATAATTATATTCAGCTCACCACAAACCGCTTAACTTCTTTGTTCGTTAGTTAGTTTTCAAAGAATATTAAAATACAACAAACATGATTAGTAAGAGGCTCATTCCATGTAACGGGTGTTACAGGTCGTACACTTCTACTTGACGATTAATTAATGATGCAAGAAGAAAACATTTACATTTTATTAGCTTAACACCCTCCACCTAGGATTATTTTTGTCATCTGTATTGAAATTAACAGTTACAGGCAGCAGTAAAGAAATTAAGAGCAAGATATGTGCGTAACGGGCGTTACAAGATTTTGTCTCATACTTCCGGCTTAATCGCAACAAAAGCAAGTCTGCGAAATGTTTTACTTTACATTGGTAAAAAAAATGTGAACACAAAGCTAAATAGATTCTGAATTTCATAGACTACCCATATTAAAACAAAAATACAAACAGGATTTTTCGTAGAAATATAAAACTGTAACGGGTGTTACAGCTGAATGTAACGGGTGTTACGAGTACAAAATTAAACCAATTTTTGTAGTAATAAATGTTTATTTAATCAAATTTTTGGCATTTAAACAATAAAGGAACTTCTATTATGCCTACTGCTCACTTACATCAATACTTTTGGAAAAACTGTAGTAGGTTCGGTCCCCTTTTATTTGTAACTCAGGGCTAGGCAATATGCATATGATGTTCGTAAAAGAACGTCTGAAATATCATTTTCATTGCTTATGAATGTATTAGCTGTGACCTTCTTTAGGAACATCACCCGTACATCTACCTCGCATGGAGAACTTTGGCATATATCTGCATACCTATACTCTTTTTTCTTTTTACCCTCAGCGAGTATTCTGACCAAAACGAAGACACCGACATATATCTTTGGCATGTACCCAACTATGTGAATCGCACTCATCTTCAGAGTCCGAGTATACCTCACTATAACGAAGTTTTCTTTTAATACTACGAACTGATTCCAGCATGCCACCTGAAAATCTCGCTGGCAAGTCATTAAGAGGAATGCGACAAATAACTTTTTCATTGTTTTTTTTCTTTTCTTCAATATTAGACATGACATCTGCGGCTATTTCCTTTTCAGCTTCCTTCTCTAACACCCTTTCAGCCTCTATGTCTACTTTTCCGAGTTCCATATTTATATCTTCATTCTCACATTGCTCTTCTTTGTCAAAATTTTCTTTTTCGATTCCAGCCATTAGAGTAGCAAGTGGTTGTAAATCCTCACTGTCGTAATCAGAATCTTGTCCTCCAGTGCCTCCTTTTATCCTGACAACTGATGAATCCGATTTCGATGTCCGCGCTATTGCAATAGAAACGTCATCTATCACTTTAAAATGATGTTGGGCTTGAATTCCTTTGATAGGAAGGACATCTTTCCAAAGGGTATCTAGTAGATTTTTTTCGTCATCGACATCAATTTTTGACACATGAGATGTGTATGCCTTTCACTTCTTTTTTCACAAACAGATAGAAGTCTTCTGCAGAGTTTAGAATAACTTTTCTGCCCTTTACACCTGTCCATGCTTCTTTACAGTCCCGCCCAGCCCATCAACTGCTCCTTTTCCATGAGACGCAGCAAAAAATTCCCATTGGAGTTGGTCAAGGTTAGCATACTCTTTTAAATTACTAAGAAGAGCCAGCACATAGCGGTTTTTAAATTGTGCCGCGCAATTGTCACTAAAAATTCTAACAGTCTTTATGGAATTCTTGACCTCTTTCAAATAGTCAAATATGTGTTTTAAAAATGTCCACACTGCGTATTTGGTGTGAGATGTATCGTCACTCACTATGACAATAGGCTTTATTTCCTGACCAGACAGCCAGATACAGCAAGTAAATATTGTTACTTGATCATGGCTCCAATGAGCACTCTGGATCTCATCCTGGCAAACAAGAGCGTAATTTTCGGCGAAATCGAGTTGAACTACTGCTTCATAGTCTTGCAAACTTTGTTTTGACTCTTCAAAAGAAATCGATTGTACTTTCTTGACATAGCAATGTATCTTGAACTTTTCCATATTGTCTTTTAACTGTTTAAGAACTGCTTTGCAAGACATAGTCCTAGTTTCAACTTTCGGACGACCTCCTAAATTGGCCCATTCTTTCCAAGATATGGTTTCGTTTAAATCTTCATTACCTTTAAATTTGTCCCAGAAATCTTTTAGGCAGTCTTTGCATAAGCTAAGCATGCATGTTTCATTTTCAGGACTGCAAGTGATGGAGTTAATCAATTCTTTGTGAGTTTTAGGGAATTCTCTCAAACATTTTCCAAGACTTTCCACTTTGTTAATAATGTTGGAGTGCTGAGCACAGACGCACACAACATGAGATGTGTACGCAACTGGCAGCACTTCGGCCGGCCGCAAGCTGTAAAAAACGGACTTGCCAATATTAATCTCGGGGTTTTGGTCTTTGAAGCATTCGTAAGCTTCTCGAATTGTAACGACCATATGCCTCTTCTGTTTTTTAGTTTTTTTGCCAGTTACGTGATCCTTCACAGTTTTGCAATCTTTTATACCCGAAGCCTGCCGACTTATATCGTCCCTGTAGTAGGAATCCCGTACAGCTTTTTCAGCGCTCTCGTCTTTTGTTTTCTCTTTCTTTTGATGTTTACCTAAATCACAACCCAGTATTTCTGATGCAAGTTTTTTCACAACAGCTACTTTTTTGAATGGAGAGTCTGGAAGATTCTTTTTTAATTTTCTAACAGTTTTCCCAAAAGTCTGCAAACATTTATAACTGCCCATAGAAGAAGACGAAATCGAATCTATACTTTTTGACGCTTTCAGTTTCTCTCTGAAAGCTCTAACACGGTCTCTAGTTTTTGGTCTAGTTATAGCTTTTAAGTTTGGACCTTGTGCAATTTTTTCTTTATCAGCTTCTCTTCTTTTTCTGTCCCTCTCCTTTTCTTTTTGCAGGTGTTCCGCATGTTTTTCGGGATTTTCTTTCAGTCTTTGTCTATATTTCTTCATTCTATCTTTCGCTGAAGGCATCGTTAATCTAAAACAATAGCAAACACAACCTAAGCAAAGCAAACCGTACCGCATTAAGCGCCAGATATTTTTTAGGGGCCCGCTAATAAATCACGTAATTATGTTAAATTTTTGGCGTTTTTGCTGAAATGTAACAGCTGTTAAGCCATATTAGAGACCTGTCGGGTTCTCAGAGGCTGCTTGAACAACTCTGACACTAGAGGTAGCCAGTTAGGTACTTACACAATAAGAAGTAAGAATAACATACAAATATTTAATTCAACCCAGTTCATAGCAAAATGAAAAATGTTAATGATGTGCGCGAAAAGACACCCAAAACCGTGTCAATGTAATTTATGGAGAACTCCTAAATGTTAAAACCTTCAAAAGCTTCACCAAACTAGCAAATTAACTTTTCATTAGTTTTTAACAAGCCATATCAAAATTTAGTAACACCCGTTACGTAACGGGTGTTACACACCATTACCCGCTAATATTTCACAAGCAAATAAGTCAATCATCAAATAAATAGCAAATATTAGCAGTTCTCAATAATAACCTTACTTTCTCAAATGCATTTAATAATGCGTGCATCAACTTAGTCGCTAAATAAACGAATACACTTTTTTTGTAACGGGTGTTACAGGGATGAGGCATCATTTAAAAGTTAAATAAATCGAAAGAATTATTAAACTTACCAAATAATATTTCACACACCAGCTGTTAGAAACCTTTTCTTTTCTAATAGCGGGACGCGTAATGTCAATCTGACAGTAGTTTTCTTTTTTTCGGTGTTGCCAGTTATGATTAAAATAAACCACCATCAATCATACATAGTAACCTAACTTTAGCATGTAAAAAAATAATAAAATCAAAAACTAATTTAAAAAATTATGATGTTGTATTAAAATATGGGGTTTTAAGATTATCCTCAGATACATTTTAATTTAAAAACAGCATTTAAAAAAAATATGTTGCGGTAGCGTTTTCCATGGAATTACCCAAGAGATTATAATTCAAGTATAATATGTCAATATTTCATAGACATGTAAGCAATCTTTTTAAGACCGTGTATCAAAATGGGTATTTAAAAATAATCCTCAGTAAGTGTTATATAAAATAATACGAATGAAAATTGCATTTTTATAATAATAACTATTATTGTGTATGTTATCACTCGACTCGTACTAATGGCTACACACATTTTGTTAGGTTTTAGATATCTTAAAATCAGGAAAAATAAATAGCAATACGCAGTAAACCTCATGAAATAAGTAGACAATATTTTTGTTTGAGTTATTCTTTGGTGTTGCTGTAAATGTTGAGTGGACCTCCTCACATTTACACAGGAAAACAAAAATAGAATTTGATATCAATCCAAAGTTTCATTTAAGTATTTGATTTTTAATTGGTTTTTAAAAACCAGTATTAAAGATGTTTATCATTTGTTGTTTACCAATAACCCTGTATATTTATGTATAGATTATATATTTGTACATTAGATTATAATCTATAGTCTATACATAAATATACAGGGTTATTGGTAAAACCTTATCAATCTCTTAAGAGGACATTGTACTCATCATTATGAACAACTTTTACTATAGCACCGAACCTGAAATCGCGAAAATAAAATCAGGTGTTCCCTACATTTTGACGAGTTATACGAACATCAATGTAGGGAACAGCTGATTTTTTTTCGCGATTTCAGGTTTGGTGTCAGTAAAAGTTGTCATAATGATGAGTACAATGACCTCTTAAGATGTTGTTAATGTTTTACCAATAACCCTGTATAGGTAAGTACTTTAGCTTTGTTACATAAGAAAAATACAAATCCATGTTAGAACCAAGACACTCAAGAGTGACTCAAGCTGAAATTGTGAACATAAATTTCACCATCTCCATTTCATGAACAAAAAAAAAAATACCATCATGTGAAAAAAATGATTACCTGTTCTAGGCGTTTTTAATGCAAGCCTCTTGGGTGTGGTTGTAGTCCCCATGACCCCATTATCTACAGACAATGGTATAGTCACACCTTGTACGCTGAGTCCACTGTCTAGATCTAATACTTCATCTTGCCCCCCAATAACTTCATCAGCACCCACATCACCATCATCGACAGAAGTCATGTGTACCACCTCTGGTTCCTTGTCACCACCAAACGGCACAGTAAAACCACTGGCTGTACTCCCTAATACAGCTGCCACTCTGTCCAGTATATCATCTGGGGGTATGTATTCTGGAACCCCACCCCCAGTCTGTAAAAATAACATTAATTATACTCATGAACAACTAAATTGATATGTAAAACAAATATTGCAACAAAAACTATGTGCGTGTGGTGTGAGGGCCACTTTGTTAAAACTCTTTGAAAATGTGCTTAGGATTTAGTGTTCATTCCCAAAGAATTGTGAAAGTTGGTATCAGATTTTGTGAAAGCCTAATAACCAAGTTATAGACTGTAAAGTTGGGCCCTCAGTTCTCACATAGAGGATTGAGGGCCCACCTGAAACTGATAAACTATGGACACTACAGAAAAAGTCTTTATGCCAAAATCTAAGCAAATGCCAAACAAAATTTGTGAAAACAAGATATTATCTCAAAACACTGTCCTACTTTGTATATCTTCGTACAAAATGGGCCCTCAATTCTCATACACGTAAAAGTTTATTACGCAATTATAACGAAACCATTAACTTACAGCTACTGTTTGAAATCCTATATGCTACTAAATAAATTGTGAAAATTTATAAAAGCAAGAACAGGTCACAACTTTTTGTTGTTTGAAAGTTATCCCTCAGTCCTCCATTTCTTTTGTTTTCGATTTATTTACGCTTATCGTATGAAAGATAAGACAAATACAAAATTGTCTCTTTTTGTGTCCAAATTGTGCAACAAATTCGATACCAGAAAGAAATTAAAAGACCCTTTATTATATAAGCAAATCGAGTTTTATTTTTATTATCTGAATTTGCAAATAGGGTGACCACAATTTCTTTTAGATTGCAGTAAAGATTAGTAAATGTAGAGTATAAGTTTTAATAAACTTTCTTCGACTTTTCGCTTATTATCGTCTTATTATTGTACTCAAGTTTCGTGATAAAAAAAAAATATTTCGGAATTCGAATGATCACAAAAAAAAATACTGTTACCCAAATCATTTTTGCTTGAAATATCGTTCGTTCTGATGACAATAATCTAATAATTTATTTATTATTTTTATAAAGGCTTTTGCCCAGCCATGGGACAATGTAGGCTAAATATAATCCTAACTAATATTATAAATAAAACTGACATAATCAATTTTATTAAGAATTTCAATTACAATGTTACTATTTTACAATTTAACACTAAAATATACATATTATACAGAATTTACAAGTAGGTATATAAAAAAAAGGTAAAGAAAAAGACAGGAGCTCATTGGGCATCAAAAAATTCGTCTGCATCGCTGTCAATGGCACAAGTGCCCAAAAGGCTGGCAGCATTACCACGCTGGACGGCAATGCTTATTCTTTGGGCTAAAAATAGGCCAGCCCTCTGGTCACGTGAAGATAAATAAAACTAATAACTAGCTAATATTATATTAAAAATATTATTACATGTATTATATAATTATTGTTTACATATATGCACAATAGTTGTAATATTCAGTGTAGTTACTAAACAATAGTTTATGATAGTGCAGCGGAAGTTGTAGGTAATAAAGCATTAAGGCGAGTTTTATGAAACGGTTGTAGTGAAGAATAAAAATAATAATAATTTTTTAATACGCAAACACATCTTCGGTCAAGACACTCAATCATCTTCGGTCAAGATATCAAACATTCAAGGTAAGTTTGTTTTGATACCTAGGTACTCATAATTTTATAAGTTCGTAATATTTTACTAAATAGTACTTAGATAGTCACTCTAAGAATTGTTTAGGTAATCCAATTTCACCTATTTATAAATTGTAAATTTTTTAAAATAAAATATAATTATTTCATACTCCAGAAAACATCTTTGTTAGGAATTTAAAAAAATCCAGGAACGCACTGCTTTATTAGCCCGCGACTTCGTCCGCGTGAAATTCGAAAGTCATATGGCTCCAGCTATTATCATAATAACGTTATTATTGTTTTCCTCGGGAACAGCACTTTTTTCGGGATGAAAGGTACAGTGGTTTAGGCGTGAAAAGCTAACAAAGAAACTTACTTTCGCATTTATAATATTAGTTAGGATTATATTTAGCCTACATTGTCCCATTGCTGGGCAAAAGCCTTTATAAAAATAATAAATAAATTATTTCATTATAGTCATTAGTTTTTTCGGAACGAACGATTTTTCAAGCAAAAATGATTTGGGGAACAGTATTTTACTATGTGATCGTTCAATTTCCGAAATTATTTTTTTTTTATCACGAAACTTGAGTACAAATGCTATGACGATAATAAGCGAAAAATCGAAGAAAGTTTATTAAAACCTATGACTCTACATTTACTAATCTAGTTACTGCAATCTAAAAGAAATTGTGGTCACCCTATTTCCTAATACAGAGAATAAAAATAAAACTCGATTTACTTATACAATAAAGGGTCTTTTAATTTCTTTCTGATATCGCATTTGTTGCACAATTTTTTTCACATAAAGAGACAATTTTGTATTTGTCTTATCTTTCATACGATAAGCGTAATAAATCGAAAACAAAATAAAATGGAGGACTGAGGGCCCGAATTTTATCAAGGTCATAACTTTTAAACAACAATTGGTGGTGACCTGTTCTTGCTTTCATAAATTTTCACAATTTATTTAGTAGCATATAGGATTTCAAACAGTAGCTGTAAGTTAATGATTTCATTATAATTGCGTAATAAACTTTTACGTGTATGAGAATTGAGGGCCCATTTTGTACGAAGATATACAAAGTAGGACAGTGTTTTGCGATAATATCTTGTTTTCACAAATTTTGTTTGGCATTAGCTTAGATTTTGACATTAAGACTTTTTCTGTAGTGTCCATAGTTTATCAGTTTTAGGTGGGCCCTCAATCCTCTATGTGAGAACTGAGGGCCCAACTTTACAGTCTATAACTCGGTTATTAGACTTTCACAAAATCTGATACCAACTTTCACAATTCTTTGGGAATGTTCACTAAATCCTAAGCACATTTTCAAAGAGTTTTAACAAAGTGGCCCTCACACCACACGCACATCAAAAACTTACTTGGATGCGGTTCATCCTTAATTTCGTAGTATGTTTGCCAGCATTCTTTTTTAATTTTTTCCATTTTAATCGTAGCTGCTGTGGCGTTCGACGACAAATTGTGGCAGTAGCATTAAACTGGTTAGTAAGGCGAACCCAGTCTTCCGTCTTCATTTTATTGTTGGTGGCGTTGGTTGTTTTTGAAAGAATTATTTTATTTCTTTCTACCAAACCCACCAAAAACTTGGTTTCGTCCTTTGTCAAAGGTTTGCCTCTTACCTATAATAAGGAGAAATATTATTTTGAAATGTTTACGAGCTATGAAAATCTTAGCAATCTTTAGTGCACATGGTTTACAGGATTTGGTACACCTCCAATATTATAAAATCACTTACCACTTCAGACTCCATAGTAATTTAGGTATCACAAGTAGGTAATGCAGTAAATTATATCAATTTCTTTTACAAAATTAAATGTTTCTTTCGCTTCTTTCGCTTTTTGACATCAAAAAATACCACACCACACCACGCCACAGATAATAAATAGGCGCGTCCTGGCTTTAGCCGTGTCGTGACATTCCTTTTTTACCCAACACTTTGAATTTTATTACAAATTTGTTCGTATTAATACAATTGTTACGTCTTCGGTAAACCTAGGTATTAAAAATCCATAAAATTAAATTATCAAACCGGTTTATGCTTTGCTTTATATTATTACAAACAAACAAACCATGTCTATTTTTATAAATTTTGCCTACAACGGAATGACGAAGAGGGAATGGATTTCAAGATATCTGCGGATTGAGCGACAGCAGGATTAGGCTTTTTTCGATATTAGGACGCGGGTTGGAGATCGATCCATAGATTGGTATATATCGACGATCGATATATATCTTGGATCATAGATTTAATATTAATTTCGGGCGTATGAAAATAAGTCTGTCACTTTCATCGCGGGGGACGAGGGAACGCAATAATACACTAATGCAATTCGATCGCGTTGTTACGCACGCACACAAAACAAAAAACAAACACAAGCATAAACTATACGCACACATGTATATAACCGCTATGACCGGCGGTATCCTCGTACCTTTGGCAGCGGGGATCGCCTGACAATGGCGCCTCCAGTTGGTTTAATACTCAAAGAACCAAGTTTTGCCTCGGGCCACTTTAGATTTGCCTCTGCACGGCTTTTTGTAACAAACAAAAGAGCCCACTGTTTTGTTGGATGAATATTCAATAGACATAGGTTTCCTGTGGTAGTGGCAAATTTTTTCACGTGGTAGCATCCCTCTTTCTTCCGCAAATGCTACAGCCTGCTCGCGCGTGCCCAGTTTGCGGTAAACTTCTTCTTCTTCCGTTTCACCGATTTTACACGACATTTTACACCACAGACAATATACTGGTACAGATTTGGTTGTCAATCGCCTATTTTAACGTTTCGTTACACTTTTTATCTGATTTGAGGTTAGAAACAATTTTTATAAATTTCTCGAAAAATATGCATTTTCGTTTAATAAGAGTGATAACGTTATAATCCCCTACCACCTGTAACCACTGTCACCCCTCACTTCGTGCCCCCGGATACTAAAGTCAAGCCATTTAAAACCCTGTCGTAGTTGTTGTTTAGCCATCCACATAAGTTTTCTGTTTACTTGTGTTAATGCGAGACGCACGTATATTTTTGCAGGCGCATCATTACTAGATACGTTGGACAATATATCAGCTGATGTTCAATTAAATTGTTTAGCGGAACGTATCCAACATTCCACGTCCTTAGTGTTCCCTAGTTCTAACTGTAGAACGCCTGGGTTCTGCGTGTTCGAACGTTTTACGTTTTTACTTATCTATGCTCATTTTTCAGCAATATTATAGATGTGGGGGTGGAACGAAAAACTGAGTGACTGGACAACCCAATAATAGCATCTTCTCATGAAAAGCTGGCGACCGTCTACTATAAGAACATATACAATGTCGCCCATGCGCATGTGACCGCCCGTAATATTCTGAATATTCATGAAAAAATATCGAAAATAAACTTCAAAAATAGAAAGCAAGTCTACAAACTCTACTTAAAAAATTCAAAATTGAATAACATGATAAATGTTACAGATAGACCCCCCCTATCTGTAACATTTATCATGTTATTCAATTTTGAATTTTTTAAGTAGAGTTTGTAGACTTGCTTTCTATTTTTTGACACATCTCCGAAGTTTATGGGTCGATTTGTATTTTGTTTATTATTTCCAAAAGCTTATGAGTTATTTTAACAGGTTAATTAACATTTTACTAAAAATTATCGACTACGAAAAAAAAAAACGGAATCGAAGTAATTTTTTCGGTAAAAAATTGTGTATTTATTTTAAAAAAACTAGTGTAAGTCCATAAATTATCCCCATAGGACCACTTTTTTAATCATTATTTGTAATCTACTACATAACAGCTAAAAATTTACAGAACATTATTAAACCAAACTGTAACTAAATCCAAAGTAAAACTCTAAAACTCTAAGAGTCAAATTTAGGAAAAGAAAATGTGAAAGTCAATTAAATGTCCCCGCTTTTAGCAGTGAGTACTAAAAGGTTAAACTAATAAGGAGGATGATAATGGAAATAAAAACAAACAAGCAATAGCCAGATTTTTACTTAAAAAATAAAAAATACAAGAATTTTAATTAATTAGATTTTCGAAATGGTCCCCACCCTCCTGTAAACAAACTAAAGCTCTCATGGCAACACTTTTTATTGTACGACGTAATTCTTCACGGTTTTCTTTAATTTCCGCAGCAGCAGCAAAAATCCTAGCCGTTAATTGCTCGCGGCTTTCAATGGGCACGGCATACACTTTTTGTTTCATGTTGCCCCAAAGATAAAAATCTAAGGGTGTAAGGTCGGGAGATCGCGGCGGCCAAGCAATGGGACCTCCTCTGCCAATCAATCGCGGATAATTTTGATTTAAATAATCACGAACTAGTCGTGCGAAGTGTGCTGGAGCTCCATCTAATTGCAGATACATCCGCCTTCTTGTTTCCAGCGGTACTTCCTCCAAAAGCAACGGCAACGTATTGACTATAAAATCTAAAAATGCGTGTTGATCTAGTCTGTTTGGTAACACGAAAGGGCCAATAAGTTCACCGTCAATCATTCCAGCCCATACATTTATGGAAAATTGAGTCTGGAAAGTTGTTTCTCTAATGACGTGTGGATTTTCAGTGGCCCACACATGAAGATTGCGATGATTTGTTATACCCGCCCTTGTAAACGTGGCTTCATCTGTCCACAAAATCTTCCTCATAAAATTGAGATTAGCTCTTTGCTGTGCAATTATCCAATTACAAAAAACAGATCTCGCACCGTAATCGACATTTTCCAAATGTTGTGCACGTCGGAAATGATAAGGATGCAGGCCTTCTTTTTTGAGAATTCTCCAAACTCTTATTCTTGGTATACCTACTCTTATCGATAGGAGACGAATGCTTAGCATAGGGTTAGCGCGCACTAATCGTAACACATCCTCTTCCACGTCTACATCAACAATCACGCCGGGCTCATTTTGTTGCGGAAATAATCCTCTTTCGCAAAAAAGACGATGTACGGCAATGAAGGATCGGTACCCAAGTACTGGTCTACTTGGATATCGACGTCTGTACTCTTCGACAGCAGCGCGTGCATTTCCATTACAAACACCGTAAATGAAATGCATGTCAGCCACATGAGACGGCGGTAGATCACGCAATCGTACCATTGCAATGATACGAGTAGTTAACAAACTTTCCTCACAAGATTAAGTAGTGCACAAATCACAAAACACGTAGCGTCACGGGGTCAGTAATCAAGCGACTGAATGAAGTAACGCTAGCCGACAAGGGTGTGCACGTGGTAGGGACGCAATTGTTAAAAAGCTGTTTCTAGGAACCTGTTTCTACCTGAGCGACCCTTTTTATTTGAATAGTTGCAAATGTTCAACAAGTTGTTTGCTGGTTTTTTTTTAGAGATAGGTATTAGTAATGTTCTGTGAATTTTTAGCTGTTATGTAGTAGATTACAAATAATGATTAAAAAAGTGGTCCTATGGGGATAATTTATGGACTTACACTAGTTTTTTTAAAATAAATACACAATTTTTTACCGAAAAAATTACTTCGATTCCGTTTTTTTTTTTCGTAGTCGATAATTTTTAGTAAAATGTTAATTAACCTGTTAAAATAACTCATAAGCTTTTGGAAATAATAAACAAAATACAAATCGACCCATAAACTTCGGAGATGTGTCAAAAAATAGAAAGCAAGTCTACAAACTCTACTTAAAAAATTCAAAATTGAATAACATGATAAATGTTACAGATAGACCCCCCCTTTTGAAGTTTATTTTCGATATTTTTTCATGAATATTCAGAATATTACGGGCGGTCACATGCGCATGGGCGACATTGTATAATCTAGCCTGGGCTCGTTGGATAAAATGGGCTAAGCTTAATCATATTTCTGTAAGCGAGCCAACCGGTTCGGCGCTTGCTAGATTTTTATCTGATCTTTACCAAAATGATGGGCTCTCTTACAACACTATTCTTGTCCATAAAGCCGTAGTTTCCACTTTATGTTATCCAGAGTCATCAGAACGGCTAAGTGAGCATACTTTGATCAAGTGAGTATTAAAGTCTTTAGCACTAGCTAATCCAAAACTCTCAAAGACCCCGGTTTGGGATGTTAACCAAGTTGTATCTTTACTATGTCAACAGAATCCTGATATAGATAAAGTTTATGAGGTATCGAAACACACAGCATGCCTCTTATTACTATGTTCTCATGACCTGACCCTCTTGAGCATCAATTCGAATAATTGCGAAATTACTTATGATTATGTTATCTTTTGGAAAATGTTCGGCTCAAAAACTAATTCCGCAACTTATCGTCAATCAGATTGGAAGTTAATGATCAATAAGGACAATGAATGCTTAGATCCAGTACATTGGATTTTAAAGTTGATTTCAGTTGGAGAGAACAGGAGAAGTGAAGCTAAATGTAATAATTTATTTGTTAGTGCATATGGTAAAGCTCGACCTGCTTCACGTTGTGTTATAGGTAGGGATCCCTTCTTTTCGCATAATGTTCTTTGTCCTAATATACTTCGGCATAACGATTTTGGCACAATTTGTTTTGGCATAATAATACTTCGGCATAATTTTTTAGGCATACATTTTATGTTGGCATAATCATCTTAAAGACTAATTTGTTTTGGCATAAATTTAATTCGCATAACGTTAGTTGGCCTAATGACTATTAGCATAATAATATTTAGGCATGCAATTAATTAAATTTAATATGCTGTGCAACAAAAGTTAGTGACAGAACCGAATTGCTGCAAAACCGACTCCACGTAGTCTTGTTTGTCCTACCCCTAGAGTGTAATTTAAAATCGCGTAGGCGCGTAGGGGCGAGGCGGCCCACGGGCTGAGGAGCAGGCGGCTGCGAGCGAGCCACCGCGGCTGAGGCTGGTCGGCGAAGCCGGCCAACAAGCCGAAGCTGCGGTGGTGAGCGAAAGCCGTCTGCGACGATTAGCACGCGTGGGGCCGCCGGAGGCCCGCAGCGCCAAAGCCGTGACAGAAACCCTGCCTGCTGCATGTTGCATGCTCGCTTGAATGCTGCATGCTGCATGCTTGCTTGCATGGTGCATGTTTGCTTGCATGCTTGCTTGTTTGCTGCATGCTTGCTTGCATGCTGTATGCTTGCTTGCATGCTGTATGCTTGCTTGCTTCATGCTTCCTACAGCGAAAAAAAACTCACAAAATTGTTCAATACGTTATATTATAATAATATGTTATATATTACCTGATTCAGGAGATATGGCTTTTTTCCAATCGTCGAAATAAATTGGTATATCCTCTTCGGGCAAATTTATGCTTTAGGATATTATGCTTAAAAAAGTTATGCTTTAGAACTTTATGCTTAATAAATTTATGCTTTAGAATATTATGCTTAATCATTATTATGGTTAGAGAAATTATGCTTAAAAAAATTATTCGTAAGCTGTTATGCGTAATTACATTATGCGAAAATATAATTATGCCAAATAAAATTATGCTAAGTTATATTAGGTCTTAAAATTTTATGCAAATGGATAGGGTACCGTTATAGGTAACTGGGTTTAGAAAATATTAAAGGATGCTGGGTTTGAAGCCCCAGCTGGAAGTTTTAAGATCTTCTGTTGCTTCAAAAAGATGGTATGAGAACTGCTCAGTTGATGAAATCCTCTCCAGAGGCAATTGGAGCTCAGAAACTACATTTATGCATTTTTACTCTAAAGAAATAAAGCAAACAGAGCCTCAAAACTCTGTTTCTAATTTGTTTAATGCAGTGTGATTAAATAATAATTACTCAAAATGTTTTTATGATTTGCTTGTTAAGAAAGGATACTTCTTGCTTTTTATTCTGAAAATAAAACTATTTTCTTTTTGTAAACCTCATTTTTATTTTTTAACACATCTTGTAACAACTTACCTTTATTTACACGTATGCTGTACTATGTATACTGCTTTAACCCGTCTGTGCGTTAATACCAATCTTTTGTCATAAGGACCATTCCTTTTCATTGTTGTAAGATAAGTATAAGTATGCCTAAAGATAAATAAATACAACTATCGCGATGCAATAACTTAACAAAACCAATAAGGTAATATTTTATTTAAACTGTCGCGATTACTATTACACATTTTGTAGGTATTTCGGGTTGCAAATTGCGTTCAAACTTCCTTTTGTTTATTTCCGATATTTTGGCGCTATTGCAAGCACCGCACCGGTGGTTACGGGAGGACTAATAGTTTGAACGCGTTTTGGAACTGAAAAAACCTATAAAAACCTATCTTTATACACATGGCACAGCTTTTTTCCAATCAAAATTGCGCATTTTAGCAATCTTGTTTAATAGCAACAATACTCACACACATACACACACACACAAAGTTCTAAATAACTAAATAGTCCACTGTAGGATATGTACCTACTTCCTGCAATTAAAGGTAGGTAATAAAATAAGATCGGTTTAAATAAGAAAACAAAAACAAAAAGATTTCGCGATGTGTTGACGAACCTCACCAAATGTGTCATCCTTTTCCTTCTTCGAGAAAGTAAGAGACATGAATCAAATCAACATTAATACTAAAATTAAAAATAAACATTTTACTTTACTTACCATTCAGTCTCTCAAACAACAACCAACACGCACTTCATATGCACTTTAGTGACACAAAGACACTTTCTATCGAGACGAGAGCAGTTATTCAACTCATCAACTGTCTTTGATTTATAAAATAAACAAACATAAGCGGTACAGTTGGTAAGGGGGAAAGGGGGCGGGCGGCGTTGCCTTTCATGCGGCACGTGCTATGGTGACAGAACGGCAACGTTGCCGCGCCGATTCGAAAATGGCGGCAACTCAAAACTAAACAATAGAAATTGATACGTTTGCGGATCCGCATCGCTGGATCAAGATGTATGCTGGATCCAGCATGTTTAAAAAGGCGCTGGATCCAGCTGGATTGCTGTATGCTGGATCCAGCAATTGCAATCCCTAGTAATACGATACCCCTTGGTAAGACTGGTTGTCAGACTTTCGGGCTTCTGTACCCGTAACGACTGTCAAAGATCCACGAATGACAGCCGGGACCAACGGCTTAACGTGCTTTCCGAGGCATATCAATCATCAAGTACTATTACATTATTCAACAGTTCAACTGACACTCGCTCATCGCGCGCCCGTGTTCACTTTACCTCGCCGAAGTGATATTGCCAGGGGTACGAGATTCTCGTGCAGTAATGTTGGGTATATTCCGAATTGCGCTGTAATCGTTTAGAGCGTGCTTACACCTGTTCCGAATTTGCAAACTCTTCTAGAGTGCGTTTCACCGAATAGTACCTATGGCGTTATGTTGGCAACAATGTTTTACAGTGTTGCTACATTACCTATAATAACCTACCTCAAAGTAAGGGTGATTTAAAGGATGTTTTTTAATTAGATTCTTATAATATTTACAAATTATTCGATTGTTATCATTTTTAAAATCTGGACAGTAATACAAAAAGAATAAATAATATAATCATTTTCATTATAATATTATATTATGAATGCACGGAATGTGCATTTTTTGTCTGATCATAATTATTTGTGTTTGAAGTAATTATGCTCATCCAACGGACTTATACCCGAGAGACCGTCATCTTCCATATCATCCTCGTCATCAGAAGTGTCGCTATCGTCTCCCACTTCAACTATGAACCTGTCCATCTCGCTATCAATAGCAGGACCATCGGCGTAATATTTTTCTTCCACTTTTTTCACGTGCTCACATTCTTTTCTCCATTCTTCGTCGGTGATCGTTGCAAAGGCTTCTTCTGTGATTTGGACGATTTTATTTGCTTCTTGACCCACGTTTTTTTTTTTAGCAATTCTTCTTTTTAAGACACTCCATATGAGCTCTATGGGGTTTAAATCGCAGTGATAAGGTCTTACCACTTTATGCCCATGCGCTTCCAACATTACATCGGCTTCATAAACGGGTGGCTGTTTGTGCTCATTTATTATTTGATATAACTGGGCTTTTATCATAGTTGGCAAGTAAGAAAGACCATTACTTGTTATCCAATTTTGCATTTCTGCCTTTCTGCTTGCCATTGTTGGTGCTTTGTTAAGCTGTACTGTGTGGTAGGAGGCGTTATCCATTACCACGATTGATTGGGGAGGCAGATCCGGTATAAGTTTTTCACTAAGCCACTTATTAAAATTCGTTTTGTACATATCATCGTGATAGTCGGCCGCTTGTGACTGAGATCTGAAGATCAGTTGAGCATGGGGTATGAAACCCATAGCACCACCCGCGTGGACGAAAATCAACGTGGCCCTTTGGAGTCTGATGATAATACACCTTCTTCTTGTTCACTTTGCCAACATTTTCCGGCGCAATATGTTGCGTGTATATACGTCTCGTCCAAATATACAACTGGGCGCTGGTTTCCGAGACGATTATTTCGCAATTCTTCCAGGTATCGATAACGCCAGGCGACAATATCGTATCTCTCCATTAGGACTTTCCTTTTGGATCTACATTTTTCAAAATAAAACCCCATATCTTTAATAATAGTGGTACGACTTCCTTTGAATTCTATCTCGCTTCGTATTTCATGCAATAACTTTGTTAAAGTAGACAATTCCTTTTACACGGAATAAAATTCATGTATTTTATGCCTTATAGCACACCGTTCGAAGTCATCCAGTTCGATTCTCTTAGGCCGGGGACCGCTTTTGCGTGGTGTTGAAACCTTAGTCGACGTGCTGGCTGCGACCTCACCTTCTTTGGTGATTTTAGACACAGTTTTTTCGGATACATCTAAAGCAAATATTTCGGTTTATTTGTCTATTGTCATTGCACGCGTCGCAATCATAGTCAATAAATAAATGGCAGTTTAAGTGAGGAAATTATTATCTGCTACTGGTAACCCTATTTGACTAACCTGTAATGGCGGCGACACGAGCTTGAACACATTTTAAAGTAATTAACGGGGCATCATTACGTTTTTCACGTTCACAAAAGTTTTTCACCTTTGGCACCATCCTTCTTTCACCACTTTTTAAAGTTTTGGGCATGATTTCAGTCAAAAATCAAATGAAAATAAACCAAATCTGTGGGAGTGTCTTCTCTTGACTTTGACAGACAGAGGTGCCAACATAACGCCATAGGTACTATTCGATGAAATGCACTATATCTCCTTCCAACGTTCATTAAAATTGTTCCGATTTAGTTCGAAACTAGTAATAATGCCAGTTATCATTTTATGAGGGTGTCAGCTTGTCCGAGCGTGGATTTTTACTTTGAAAGTATTAACTCAATACATGGATCGGATCATGGATCGGTATAAATGGATTACTAATAATACCAAATGGAACATGGGTAAACAAAAAATGGAAAGTCAATTCGAGGCTGACATGGTCCAGTCTGAAGCGAAATTAAGTCCCTTATGATCTTTGAATGCGAAATTTGTTCATTCAAACTTTCTGATGGTGAGTTAAAAGACGTACTTTGTACGAGGACTGAGGCTGCTGGTCCCTCTGCGCTATCCAGACATTGCTGAGCGGGGTGCGGAGTTTTATAAAAAGATCGGATGCCCCTAATTTTCTTCAGTATACTGAATAGATACCTAGAAAAAACAGTGTAATTAAAATCAAAAATCATGAATCGATGACAATCAGGAACCCAGGGTACAGTCGGTGACCAACATTATCTGACCCACCCAACATTGCCGGACGCACCGGGCATATCTTGTTAAGCCATTTTAATCATTATCTTCTTGTTGTTAAAGTTGAAAAGCTTTTAAGTAACACGGCAATACTTATTACCTAATCTTTAATTTCGCGTATTATCAACCAGTCATTGTGGCTTCGCGGTTCGATGCTGGATTGGCGACCAACAACATGTGGGTTCGAAACCACAATCAACCTATTATCAATTTCTTTTTTTATTTGTTTTCATTTATGATTTCTACAATATTTCTTGCATTATAAAAGAACCCAACCAATATGATTTTCGCTTAACAACTTATCTTGAAATCAGGTGGGTAAATAAAAAAAACTATAAGTCCACAGAGATAAGAAGTAAAATATATTTACTTCGTGGGGTAGATGGATATTAAATTGATCTAAGTGACAAAAGTCAGTCTACGCCTAATAGCAGTGACTGAGCACAAATTTTACTAAAATTGTGAATTTGGTGTAATCAAAGCGTCATGTCGCAACTTACTGAGTATATAAAATATAAAATAATATTTTTGCATGAGCAGAATGTTGGAATCAGAGAGATTGGTCGTAGACTTAATATAGCGGTAAGTGTAACTATTATATTTTACTCTTCCAAATTGACTAAGTTTAAACTAATAGATTTTTTGAAGACGTGTGATAAGTATTTCTTACAACCTAGTGATCGTGTATTTGGCTATTTTTTCCCATGACACCCGGAGTGGGTGAATTGGTAGAAGTTGGGACCTGGTGTATTGGTAGAAGTTGGTGGCCGATTTAACAGTAGTCAGTATTTGGAGATTCTTCGTGACGTCATGCTGCCCACTGTGCGAATTGCGTATCCAAATACGATTATATACTTTGTGCAAGATAACTGTTCCATCCACCGTGCAGGCATTGTGCAGAGTTGGTTAGCTGCTCAAGAAGGTGTAACTGTGATTAACTGGCCATCTAAAAGTCCCGATTTGAACCCTATTGAAAACCTATGGGGTCTAATGGTTTTAAATTGGGACACATCCGAAGTGCGAAACAAAATCAATTTGGCTGAGGTCGTGTCATCGACATGGGAGCACATGAGAGGAAGAGATTTATGTGGGAACATGGTGTGCGGTATGCGTAGCCGCTTACAGCAAATTATAGAAGGAGACGGTGCGCCACTCCGCTACTAATAGTTATAAATATTTTTAAACTCACTATATAAGTAAATGCTCAATTGAATGAATGCTAAACCATTAAAATCTGTGGTGATGTTATTGTTATATTTAAATAACATGTTGATTCACTACATAAAGCTATAAATCTGTAAAACATTTCACAAATTAATTCATTTTCTTGATAACAAACTTCCAAGCAGTAGCATGCATTTTTTAAAATGTTTATAAATAGTTAGGTTTGAATATGACGTTATAAAATGTTTATTAATTTTGAACCATGAGCATTTACTTCCATACTTACTTATGTATATTTGAATGACATAATAAACATTTTTATATTACTTGCAATAATTTTGTTTCATTTCTATACAAACTGCCCATTTAAAAAGATATTTCCCGACTTCGTTCGTTAAAAAAAGTAAAAAAAGATAATAATTAAAAACAAAACATTGCTAACAAACCTGGTTTCGAACGCAGACAACGATAAATATCGAGCTGCCATAGTGACCATGAGTCCAACTCAACTCTTATAATATATCTTGAAATTCGACCTTAGTTTTGATGCTAGCCGCAATATTCTAAAGAATTTGAACCATATCGTATATTTTCATAAAATTCATTATCGCATAATCACAACCAGTTATGAATCACGGAGCTATTAACCGTAGAGTCTACGGTTAATAGCTCCGTGATTCATAACATTTTAAAGTTGTCTACGGCGTAGACAACTTTAAAATGTTACTGATGCGCGATATTTTTATTTATTAGTCCACCCTCGCCTTGGTTATTTTTTAGTAGTCATGAAACTCATTAGCCTTTCAACCTTAACAACAACAATATAATGATTAAAATCGACATGACATGATTTATCGAAATGCTTGCACGGAGTATTCCAAATGTTCACTATAAGGTTCAAATTCGCTATCACTCAAGTGGGTCAGATAATGTTGGCCACCGACTGTACCTATCGGTTTTAAGGGCGAATTAAGTACGTGTATTCAGGTTCTCTCCGGTGATGATGAATAAATAAAGTCACTTGCAGTCGCAAGTAGAAGAACTGAGTTTTCTTCCGAGGAAGGCGATGGTAGCCTGGGTCGCTTTCGCTTTATGTGTTTGGGTTATTTCGACTTTCTGAATTAGACCTAGCGTAAATTCTGACTCAGTTTTTGTGTGATTCTATGTCTGTTGTTAAGTCGTCTGAGAACTGTTCTCTGGAATGAACAGACGCTCTTATTGTCTGCGAAAGCTGTGGTGGCCTAGAGGTAACGGCCGGGACTTACGAGTTGTAGGTCGTATGCAAAGTCCACTTTGACAGCAATACTGGGAGACAATAAACATAATCAGACTGTAATGTTCTCTCTGCTGATACGCAGGCCTCCTCTCGGTGAGAGTGAGTGGGCTGTAATCCACCACTTACAAAATTTAATTAATTAATTAGTTATTGTTGTTTTCTTTTTTACCACGGACCATACAACATTGGACCAATCTTGTTCAGTATAATACAACCTATACAACATTGGCTGTCTTATTCCAAAACACGATCTTAAAGGACATCAACCACTTTGTATGGCGTTTGGGCTTGAACATGAACATAAAAACATTGCACTATTATTGATATTATTGAGTGGTTTACAGTACAAAGAAAACATATAGATAAGAAGTTTTGTATCAAAAAAACTTTAATACTTTAAAATAAATTGTTTATTTGCAAAACTATTCATTTTCGTAAGTTAATAAAATATGGTCTAAAAACTGGGCAGGTGGAGTTACATTTTCATACCTTGCCCAGTTTAAATACCATACCACAGACATGATATGAGCGCAGCAACCTACAGTCCTTCGGCCGACTAAGCAGTTGCAGCAATACTGTTTAATTGCTTGGATGCCGGGAGTGTGATTTTCGTATAATAATAAACTAAATATATTTTACGGCTTATGTGTCTGCTTTGTATTTTTCTTCGTAATAATGTGCAATTGTCAGCCGAAGGAAATCCTTGTAAAAGGCTCTATCAACGCACATTTCAATTGTATAGGAACCATCATTTCTTATGTGCTCCCCATTATAAGACTTCGCCTGTTTAATCTGATATGTTCCACATGCTATTAACACAAGTTCATTAAATGTTAATCTAGGAAATTCAACATTAACAATAGTAGCATTTAAGTTGGAGAACTGTGTCCGTCTTCGAATCAAATTATTTTAAATTACAGAATCGGCTAATAAATTGTTTGTTTGCAGTTTTTCATTTACTGCTCTTCTGGTCTATCTGAAACCCTTTGGTGAAACTTATTTATCAATGCAGAAGCTATTTTGAAGTCTGCCATAGCATGAGTAGATGCAGTATTGAAAAATTCACTCCTAAATATTTTATAAGACATTTTAAAAATCCCATATACTGCCTCAACAATCCACCTGCACATTGTCACCATTCTTGACTTATTTGCTACCGCTGTTGACAATTGAGTTTCACCCTGTCGCAGGGATATTGGAAATTGGAGAGTATAGATACACTGTTGTAGTAAAGGGACACTATCTTCAAAACCCCTACACACCTCGTAAAGTATTTGTTTCAGTATGAAATTCATTAATCATGATATCTGCATCCGATGTTGTTGCTGGATAGGGACCGAGTAAGTACTTAAATACAGGGTTATAATAAATCCCTGAGCTATTTCAACAGAACGTGTACTAAATTAATAATATGATTTGCTAATTTTATTTTGATTCATTTTTTTATCAACAAATAAGCAATTATTACGTTTTAAAGTGGTCCAACAAATTAGCCTAATTTATCGTCAACGCTGCAGGTACGTGTAGCGGTCACTGACCGAATAGCCGGTGATCATAAACGTATGCCGCTAAACATGCAATTTTCTAACGTACGTGATTGTCTTAAGGTACAATATTGAATTCATACTTTTACGGGATGAGGACCGTATTTTGGCGTATTTTTAAAGAAATAGCAACCAACTTATGTTTACAATTTTGAAGATTAATCAATAAAAAATTAGGTACAAAACTTACTGTCAATTATACTGTAACAATTGCTCAAAGTGAAGTCCATTTCTCTCCAAACAGAGCCATGCACGTTTAATTACATTTCTCCGGAGTCTATCGGGCACTGCACTATCAGTTTTAACAATGTCAAATGCACTAATAATTTTTAGTCTTAGGTTAGGAACTTTGCAACTCTTCATGATAAACAAGACGTTTAATTTCACCCCACAAAAAAAAAATCAAATGGCGTAAGGTCCGGCGACCTAGGAGGCCAAGCCACGGGTCCACCGCGGCCTATCCATCGTTCTCCGTACTCACTATTTAGGTATTCTCGAACATCGCGGGCGTAATGAAGGTCAGTTTGCGTAGACTCTACCGGTGGAACAGCAACGACGGGAAGATCGATCAATGGACGATTGACGACCGCCGTCTTGCTGACTTCGGGCTTGACAATTTTCGCGTGTCACTTGAACCGAATCGTCTTTTCTTCGGGAACAAACTCTGTTTCGCTCTCAGAGTCTGTCTCCAGAGGTCCGTCACCGTAATCGGGGATACTAGTGATGGTGGACAAGTTAATATTCTTCCGAGCGCCTATCGGAGTACGTGCAAAGTTGGGCTGCACGTTGACTCCGAACACGAATGTGATAGCGGAATAAAGTATAATCTATCTTTAAGTATATATATTACCCAAATATAAAGCTTTGAATATCAGAATGGTTACTAGTTAATATGTGTAATACCTGACATAATGATTAATTATTTTTTGTTGTAAAAATAAAAGAATAAATAACGCAAAAAAACATATATTTAGTCATCTGCGTCTGCGATAACACTGCTGCAGTCTTTGCACGAACGATAATTATCGTGGATAAATATAATTTTGTTGACACGATCTCGGAGACCATGCAAGCGGGTTAATAAGTTGCACTTATCCCCTATGAATGCCGGTGGTTCACAATTAAGGGCGTTGTCCTTTAATTCTACTGTGTCAGTCTGGAGGGTATTATAAATTATTCCTGACTGTGGGAATGTGTGAGAAAGTGTATGAAGTATTCCTCCCGACCCTTCTGCCAAGGCTACAACCAGTCCCTCTTCGGACCAAACTTGTGGGTAGTAGTCAAGAACATGTATCATTTTAGAAGCAGAAGTGCTTATCTTCCCGACAGTTCTACAAATGTGGTGGATATACCTAGTCCAAATTGGACAGGAGGTATTTGGCTCCCTCTTTAGGTTGTTATGGTTAAATAAGAAGACATCTTTAAGACTTGGGGATGATATTGGAAGGTGTAAGCAGGGACATTCCCCTCTCTTAGTCTGGATTCTATCTGAGATAGGAGAGATTGGACCTAAGATGTCATTGATCATGCCTTTTAGGTCTCTCCAAACTGATATTGCGTCATTCTCATCATAAGGGATATCTAGTGTAAGGTGGCGTCTTTCATCTCTCATTAGTTTTTTGTTCCAATCACATGTAGTTTCACCACCAAGAGTGGAAATTCTGCTAATTCCTACCATCTGAATTTTGGAAAATCTCTTCGTTTTCTTGAGAAGGTAGAGTAGGAACACTCTCAACCAGTAAGAATGATTAGATATCAGGTCACTCTTAAAGAATGAGAATGTGCATGCCCTGAAGAAGACATCTATATTTGATAAGATATATGTTCGAAAACTATATGCCAAGACTTTTGCAAGACCGGAGACCTGGGTGACACTCGAATGCTTCTCTATTCTTAGATCTAAGTATATTGCAATTTCTGGTAGACGTTCACTATTAATTAAAAGGTAAGACAAATGCTCAAAGAATGACCCTGGTTATTCAGTCCCCTCTGATAGGACATAGTCTCTCAGTTGTTTACTTGCTTGTAGTGCACCCACAAACAAATAATTGATATCACATGATCTGAATTCTGACATGAAGTTGCTACTGAGTCGATCCGATGATTCCTCTGTCTTACTGTTCCCGTATGCCTCTGGGGGCCGTGGGAGAGGTTATGCGCCGGACTTTCTCCCATGATCTTAGTGGCCCGGCTAGCTCAGTCGGTAGAGCATGAGAGTCTTAATCTCAGGGTCGTGGGTTCGAGCCCCACGTTGGGCGCCACTGTTTCGACTGTTACAATGTTAATATTTATTGCCTCTGATGGCCACCTATGCAGGTGGTTTGGTGTTGGAATTAAAGGAAACAACAAACTATCTCAAACACTGTATAATTAAAAGTATAAAGTTGAAACATTAGTAATTATAGAACTAATTTTCGTTATTAAATATATACTAGATAATTTACTAAATTTAACACTATTAATGCCAGCCAGCTAAAACTTCGGCAGAAAGAGCCATGGGCGTGGGGAGTTGGAGATAAACCCAGTACTTTTCCGTTTAAAAAGTTATTTGAAATTGATGATCAAACGAACTTCTGGAAGTGAAGTTCGATCAATATTATATGAGTTGCTTCATCCGAGGATATATCATTAACCACGTAGTCCTTTCAACCTACAAGGCATAATCGCACGCTTTTCAGAGAGAATCGAATAATCGATTCACTATATTTTTTTTTTGTCTATGGTATACTTACGCCATTATCGTCCGACCGAATGTCACCTCATTTATTTTGTCGTGGAGTTGATGAACGCCACGTGGGTAATCCAGATTCCTAGTGTCCAAAGGCCATGTTAACCGGCTAATGTTTTAGCCTTCTAGATTTCCCAGCTCGGTCACCTCAAGGAATGTTAATTAGTTTACCTCTTTATTATTGGGTCCCGTATTGTCGTTTCCAGGAGAGGCACCTCGAGAGGTTCGTCTCGCCGATCTAGAGGAGCGTCTGGGGCCTGGACGCGAGACCCGTTCCTCGAGTACGCTTGAAGCATCCTGCGGAGACGACTGTGCGGCTGGCTGAGTCCGTCTAGCGATAGCGCAGGCGGGACGGTTTTTTTTTATATTCCTAAGAATTTATTTATTTAATTTAATATGGTTTCTATAAGAACCGGTTAGTTACCTTAGTCCGGTTTTCTACACTGGAAACCGGTCTTCAACCTAATTTAAATTGAGGATCTTGGGTTCGACATTATATGTTCCTCCGGAAGAATATTGGACACCTTCGTCGGCTCCAGGATCCGGGACTTTTATTGTCCCTGGCGCCCATTTACTAATTAATTCCCTTATTAATAACTGGAAGGTTACTTATCAATTAACTTAAATTTGTGATTTATAATATTTAATTTAAATTAACTTTTTTAAACGGAACAGTACTGGGTTTATCTCCAACACCCCACGCCCATAGCTCTTTCTGCTGAAGTTTTAGCTGGCTGGCATTAATAGTGTTAACTTTAGTAAATTATCTAGTATCTATTTCATAACATAAATTAGTTCTATAATTAATTTTTAAACTTCTAATTATAAAGTGTTTGAGATAGTTTGTTGTTTCCTTTAATTCCAACACCAAACCACCTGTACAGGTTGCCATCAGAGGCAACAAATTTTAATTTGTAACAATTGCACACCGAATTATTTACATTAATTTTAATTTCGTGCATTACATGAAGCAAAGAATCAACCTTACATGCAAAATCAGAGCTTTCAGAATCATGACGGTTGGTTAAAATCAAGTGTGATAATGATTGCATACTTGAATTATAATCTTCTTCACAATTTGCACCTGCAGAATGGGGTGAATTAAAATTATTAATAATCAACGTTTTAAATGCATTCATAAATTGATTACAATCAGGATTAACATTTCTAACTCCATTATTTCTAATACTACTAAAGAAATTTTCTAGGGGATCTTGATTAAAGTTTCTAGTTACTAAATTAACAACATTGTGATTTAATAATAAATACTGCCACATTTCTCTAAAAGTCTTAATATGTGGAACCAATTTCTAATTGAAGGAATCGACTCATATCTTATCTGATCAATGTTGTTTCTACGGTAAATTGATTTAAACTTGTTTGATTCTAAAATTGGGAGTAAATCAGCCCACAGTTGGAAGTGAGGGGAATTCCTTTTCACACAGCATTTATATATTTTTGAATCACCTTGATAGGAATGACCATTGAAAGAATCAAATAATTTATCAAATATTAACAAAAAATCAGCTGTATCTTGACACTCCTGTGGCAAAACTCCATGTCCTGAAAAAAAAAATACAATTATGTTCTGTAAGTTATTTTTTGTCATAAGAAATTGTCAGTTACAGCTGAAATTAAGAGCATCTTAAAATCGGCGCTGCTACACGATTTCGTCAACCAATGAGAATTCAAATGTTGTATTGTTCCTGTATCCAATAAGCCAACGACCAAACTGACATTCGTTCACTTTGCCGTTTTATCCGTTATTAAGGACAGCCGGACTTTCCGACATTTTGTGGTATAAATATGGCGGACTCTGGACGATATGCGTTAAATTGCCTCTTATTACTCCTATGTAGTATTGCTGAATTAAATAAAATGTAATAAAAAAGCACCAGCCAAATGTTAGTATAAATTATTTTAAAGGAAATCCATTCACACTTACTTGATAAAAATCTCTTGCAGAAGACACTCTTTGACTAAATACCTGAGCGGCTAATTTAACTTTATTTTTTTTTAATTTTGTCCTTATCAATATGTCTCAGTTAGTTTATTTACGAGACGAATTTCATCTTCGCGTACGTCCACAGCCATTAACATTTTTAAGTGTTCCCATTTTGCCCACTTCTCCACTCCATTTTGTGTAAATTTAGCATCTTTAATCAAAGATTATTTCTTACACTTGATGAACATTGATCACATATTGTGGCAACAATTCGCAGCCCTGTGTTGTTTATTTCTTCTATAATTTTTACTAAAAGTCCTTTTAAAACACTTTTTTTTGTGCTGTTTTGGCAAAATGTAAAAGAAATGGGTTGTTTTGTTTTGGATTTATTACTTTTAATCATAAAAACTAGCGCATGATCTGCAATATTATTGTTTTTATTAATGCCATTGTCTTCGAAGCCTATGATTTCATTTAGGGAAGCGTTATATACGAGACCAGGCGACAAAGACACTTCGTCAAATAATTGACGAGTTTTTTCTGTTCTGGCATCCGCCGAACTACATTTTTCAAATTTTCTAATATTTCTTTATTAATGCCTAAATGCCCCAAGTATTTTTTGTAAACAACGTTTTGAAGGTAACACAAACATTTTTTGTAAAAGTTTATAGGCTTTTGGACTCTGCTTCATAATTGTTTAGGACATAATTTTTTCTTCAATAGTGTAGCGTCTCCCTCGTGGTTTCTTTTTTCACTTCATTTGCATTTTCATGAAAGTTTGTGCCGCATCAGGTAGTTTTTCAATATATTTCAACATTTTTTTGGACATAGACATTTTTTTAGCTACGCGTATTTTTCTTGATTGCGATTTGCATTTCGCCCGTAGTTTCTGTAGCTTCTCGTTTAGCCTTACAATGGCCTTGTCCGTGGGTTTCAAATAACATGTTCTCTTAGGGTCTGTAATAAAAAATAATCCAGTTGTATCCAATTTTTACTACCTACAATCCTACTAATTCTACCATGCTACTTCCTACTTATCCAACTAATATTACAAGAATAACACATGGAATCTATGCGGATAAAAGCTATAACTTTTTTCGGCATTTATGCGGGCTGAGCCGCAGGGAGTAGCTAGTCCTTACTAGCCTTACTAATATTATAAATGCGAAAGTAACTTTGTCTGTGTGTTACGCACTCAAGCTTAAACTACTGAACCGATTTAAATGAAATTTGGTACAGTGATAGTCTAGAGCCTGAGAAAAGTCATAGGCTACTTTTTAATGCGAATAAAAATGCTGCCGAAAGTCACTATTCCACGCGGACGAATCCGCGGGCACAGCTATAGTATAGTTAAAATCTCGCTGCAGACTCGGTCATAAATCATTCGAATGTTTCGCTCTCTTTCCCACTCACGGGCCTTATGGGCAGGCCACGCCCACACGTAGTCCTGTTCATTACTGCAGTCGATGAGTGATATCGATAGTTTTATATATTTATAAATGGGTGATAGAAATAAATACACATTTTTTTTATTTTATTACCAAATTTACTACAAAGCATATTAAATATATAAACTAAAGAACGTATATATAAAACTAAAAATAGAAAATTAAAATTCTTCGTCTGAGTCATCGTCATCATCATCCACATGAATGATGAACTCTTCGCATAAATGTGCTTTTCTTAAGTCTTCGTCTTGCAACAATTCTGCATGTTCCACACATTTTGCCAATTTTCAATGGAGACATTGGAAATGGCTTCATCGACTAACTTCTCGACATCAGCTGTCTTGAAGGTTTTGTTTTTCGTTGCAACTTCATTTTTTACTTGAGCCCACACCAACTCGATGGGATTGTACTGACAGTGGTAAGGCGGCAAGCGGATAACTTCATGACCATACTCCAAAGCCATTTGATCCAAGTGATATGTTTTTTCCGGTCGATGTCGACGCACCTTTTGTAAGAGCTCTCTGGTTTGAACTCTTTTGATGTAAATTCAATTCCATGCTCTCGAAGCCACTCTTGAATTTCGCTCTTTCTGGTGCTAGATATTGGTACAAGATTTATTTGCTGGGAATGGTAGCTAGCATTGTCCATTATAATAACAGACGGTTCTTCTAGACCTAGCAGCAATTTCTTAAACCACTCCGTAAAGCCTTCGGCATTCATTTCGGAATGATAATCATCATTTTTTGACTTTACAGCACGAAATACCCACTTTGCTTCTTGTAAAAAGCCATATTTGGCGCAGCCAGCATGACAAATAATGAGCCTGCTCCATTGTGTCACTCTTGTAATCCAAAATAGGAATGATCTAATTTATTTTTGTAGCGATTTATATATACTTAATAGCACGGCGCAACTAGCGGATAGCAAAGGAGACAAAAACATATTTGTTAATTACCCTCTTTTTATGTAATTAAGAACGTAAAAACATATTAGTTTTTATATAACTACCTTCTGTTTATAGAATTAACTAATGGATATACTAATGTGTTCTTACGAGAAGGAAGTCTCGTAAAAACACATTAGTACTCATTAGTTACCCTGCATACTTAATGAATGCAGTATGTTTACGTGATAACCTTAATGATTCTGTTATCGATAATGGCCTTGAGCGCGCGCAACTAGCGCACATCCCTACTCCGATTATGATTTATGACAAAGTCTGCAGCGAGATTTTAACTATACTTATACTAACGTGGAGGTACTGTGCGCGTTGAATTCGAGGAATCATCAACGGCTGTTGTTGGTGGTCTCTCTTCATTTGCACTGGCAGTTGATGTCGAAGCTCCTTGTCCACCGAAAGCTGTAAATATATATGAGAAAATTGATTTAATTTATACAATAATTACATATCACATGTAGTACAGACATTATTAGAATAGTATTTATATACTATTCTAATAATGTCTGTACTACAGACTACCCACTTGGTTTTCACTACTGGAAATTATTTTCCAGTAGTGAAAACCAAGTGGGGAGAGTGTTACACTGCCAAATTCAACAAATAGAGAACATAAAATCTTAAAAAATATCTTAAACTGTATTTATATGAAATTATTTAAACAGTTTAAGATAACTTGAGGATTTTATGGTTGTGTGGTATGGGTATATCATTATCACGCCTGTACGTGTATTGTTACAACATTTCTTTAATTATGTTTTGCTCCCACATAATAGGGGGCTGTTATTGAGAATTGAAAAAAAAAACCGGCCGTGTGCGAGTCAGACTCTTACAAGAAGGGTTCTGTACCATTAACCGAACAAACATGTTTGTTGTATAGGAGACTCCTTTAATTTTTAATTTATTCTTGTTTTGTTGTTATAGCATATAATACACATTCTGAGAAAAAAATCTGCTGCCACCCTATTATGGTTCATGCGACCGGCCGATACGGCCTGCTGACAGACAGACAGACAATTATGTATACACCTTATTTCTATGCCTTGTTTAGGATTCCTAAGCATAAGCCAGTCTGAGTTCACAAGACGTAGAATGTTATTTTCAGACAGATATCCATGAAAAATTGCATTGCTTGTCTAATAAAGACATAATAATAGTAAAACTCATAGCTCTATAATATGAATTTGATACTTACTTGGAGCCGTTATATGTCTTAATTCTAAAGAGTCAATTCCAGATGTTGCTGGCAACCTCTCTTCATATGCCACTGATACAGCTGATGTTGAGGGCTGTTCTTCAGTTTGACTCAAAGCTGTGGATATAAATGAGAAATGCTTAGTTATTTCAAAATTGAATAAATAATTTTATAGATGCAGTTCCTTTTGTAAGCCAACATTTCTTATCTAGAATTAAAAAAATCTATCAACAAAGCCAGTCAAGTGCGAGTCAGACTTACACACAAGGTTTCCGTACCATAAACTGAAAAAAAAAATTTCTTATATTTAGTTTTTAACATATTTGTTTTATTTTTTGTTTATAGAAGCAACAGAAACACATTTGGTGAAAATATCAGATCTGAGACAAGCAGACCGACAGAGTCGGACAGATGGATAGCGGAGGCTTAGTAATAATAGGGGCCTTCAGGTATGGGACCCTAGAGATATGCTGTTTGTTGGTAAGCGCTTCGCTCAACAGTGACTCAACCAATCACTGTAAAAGTTCATAGCTCTAGTAATAGTTTCTATATTGAAAAGGTTTTTAGAGATTAAATGCTTCTTCTGCTAGATTAGATGCAGATGCAGATGATATCAGTTAACAATGGGACACTGCAGGCAGTTAACAATAATAATAGCACATATTTTTATAATTATTTATGTAGAATGGTTTGTATGTACTTACAAAATATATTCAACGTCGGTACTGCATTTTTGGTCAAGCGATGACTTGGTAATTGAAATTTTTTTTCAAAGTGCCTGTAGCATAACCGAACATTGTTATAAATATATTCATTGCCTCGTGCTGAAGTTGCTGGACTGAGTATGGACTTCCATTGATTAAATTTGTTTGTATGTGGATAATCACATTTAGGGTAACGGTGTAGGGGACCTGAAAATTAATATTCCTATTTGAGTGAATCCTTCACAAGTCAGAAATTGTAGATAAATTTTATTGTGATTACCTACTACAATGCTTATAAAAAAAAAAATGTAGCTTGGTGCACAGCACATTATAGCAAATACAGATACATAAAAAACAGAATTACACTGATAGAATAGAATATAAAATTGCTAAATGAAATAAAGCTGACCATCAACCACACATCCAAAATAACACTTTAATTCGTTTGCTTTCGGCATTATATCTATGCTACATTACCTGCTAGGTTCCCTGATGTAAGGTTACGGGTTGAGTTTTCGTTTGGGGATGTGGACTTGGTGTGTCAATTCTTGACTGTTGATCAATCTGTATTTTAAGTATTTCTGCTAAAAAAATAAAAACATTTATTGATATTATTAAATACTGTTTCGGATGGTGGTTATCTCTAATTAAACTATAAGTGGACTGTATAAATGCAGCTAGTACATACATATAGATATTAAACACGCAGACACAGAGCAAACAAATCTATCTGCCCATCACACAAATTTTTAATATTATATCTTACCAGTTGTCAATGTTTTCTTTGAATCTTTTCTTGACTTGGACTTGCAAGTTGATAGTCCTAGCTTAGGTGGGTCTGGGTATTTGAAGTTAATATAGTTTTCTTCTTCATCCTCAGTGTCACTAGCAACTATATTACGGTTCCTTTTCCTCTTCTTTTTAGATTGCTCCGAATGCGAGACTAGATCAGACTTTGCTTTTTGCATTTCTCCCTGGCTAAATGTCAAAAAAAAAAATCAAAATCATTTGAAAGTGTATGTTCTAAGAAGAATAGCATAGAAATGTCGAATGATTGAATGAAGAATGTTTAGTAGAAGTATTTTATCATAATAATCCAGCCGGGTAAGTATCAAGGTTTGTCTCATGTAGGTACAAACAAACAAAACAACTAGCATACAAGTCAGACAGAATGTAAGTGACCATAATGTGTAAAACCGCCTTTCTGTCCTTCAAATCGGGTTATGTTAGGGCGTTCACTACGCGTGTGTGCCCGCCTCGCTTGTTTGTATTGAAAGATAGTATGAGCTAACCCGCCGGACGCGTCTGCGCTAGATATCGCTGCTCCCCTACTCATACTATCTTTCACTTTCAATACAAACACGCGAGGCGGGGCACCCGCCACGTGCGCACGCTTAACGTAGCAAACGCCCTTAGTAGATATTACCTACCAATTAGTTTATAAGCTTTAAATAATAAAGGTTAACTCACCAGTTTCATACATAACACGCTTTATGGCGTACAGCGGCCAATTTTCATCAGGTAGCTCTTGTGTTAGCAAGCATTTGTTGAATTTGCTAGCTATTTTATAAAGCGGCCACAGACTTTAATTTTTGCGCGGCGTCAGCCAAGTATTTCTTACTATGCCTAAGGCATTGTCCTCAAACTCAATTACAAGATACATTTTTTTACACACCGAAACGTAAAGAATTCACAGATTTTCTTCACCAACACGAAACGAACACCGTCAAAGTTTGACGGTGTTCGTTTCGTGTCGTCCAATCCGCCATTTTGGAATGTATCGTTTGACGGTCAAACGATACATCACAAAATGGCGGATTGGTAGGAATGGCATCATGGCGATCTGAAATCGATTAATCGAAGAACCGATTTTTTGGCCAAAAAAATCGATATGTAGTACTGAATCGATATTTCACCCTTGAATATTGACATTTGATTTTTAACGATTTTTAACCGTTTGGATCCCAGTAGACTTGGCTGACTGTTGTTTTTAAAAAACTTAGCCTGGGTTGCATCATCTTACTTTAACTTTAACAAACGTCAAAAGTCTGTCAAACTGCATACAAAAATCACCGGTTATGGTTAAAGTTACGGTTAAAGTCAGATGATGCAACTCAGCCTTAAATATTAAGCATTGGGAACTATATGCTATAATTATTATCTATTTTCTTAACTTTTTAATGTAACAAATACTTTTAGAAAATAAATGTTTTCTTTTATACCAGAGGGGCAATTCTACTAATTTTAAGAACGTTCACAGTCTGATCTCAGTCTCAATCTGTCAAAAGTACCTCTAATTTCCCATACATTTTGACAAGTATTTGACATTTGTTTGTCGCTGAGATGAGACTGCGACTAGATTTTGAACGTTTTAAATTAGTAGAATAGGCTAGCTGATCTGAGGGGCAATTCTACTAATTTTAAGAACGTTCACAATCTGATCTCAGTCTCGATCTGTCAAAAATACGTCTAATTTCCCATATATTTTGACAAGTTTTTGACATTTGTTTGTCGCCGACTGCGACTAGATTTTGAACGTTCTAAATTAGTAGAATTGGCCTTCTGATATTAAAAATAAATGTTTTTATCAAATTACCTGATTTTACTGATAAGAGATCGTTTATTATGATAATTTATGGTACTTATCTTTTTGTTTTTAATAAAATGAATTTATATTTACATTGTAAATGCAAACTTGAAAAATAAAAACGATTTTTAGGAAATTATTCTTTTATTTTAGACCTCGGTTTTTTTGTGAATCGATTCATCAGGTTGTGATTCGATCGATTTGAAAATCGATCTTTTTCGGAAAGAATCACCATTCCTAGCGGACGCACGGCGGGACATCATGCGTTGAGCCACGCGCGACGCGATGGCTCTCCCCCCGCCCGACCCTCCAAATTGGTTGCTTCAATTTCTTGGGCCAACTTAGGTCCGCAATAATAAATGCATCTCACAAGACGGAACGATGTTACAGACCGACAAGAATTCTAAGGAGTGTGGCCAAAATCGGAAATAACACGACTGCTTTGTAGACTGACAGCCATTTTGACATACCTATTTGAATGGATTCATGTATCTTCGGTCGGCATAATGTATTTAATCTTTGTTGGGCCACCGGCCAATACTATTTGTGATTTCACTTACTATATTCCAACAATGTCCCTACCGCTGGCCAGTTGTATTTAATTTCTGGTGGGCCAACTTTTATTCACTGCAGGTAAACCAAGACTGTTTAGCCAACGGTAGCAAAAATGCATGAAGGCCCACTATTGGCAATCAGTTCGGCATAATAACGATATTAATCATCGTTGGGACAATGTAAGTTACATGTGGGTGATTTAACGAACCATATTCCATCCATGTACCTACCGTTGGCCAATCGTAGCCAACCAAAAATGCTACTAGGGAGAGTAATGGGGCCGAGGCTGTATTTACGTGATTATTCTGATCCCTTTTCAAAATACTCGCTTCAAAATTTCATGCACGCTATAGATTTACGCCAGAAACCGTAAAAAGTGTAATATTGCCTTTGCTGGCACCCGACCTAAGTAAACCGACCAAAAGAGGATTACCATTCGCCCCGGAAATAATGTTACTGCTGACATTACGCTACTTCGCCACAAGTAGTTTTCAGGTTAGTACTTATATAAGCTGCGCAGATAAAGAATAGATCTGAAAATGGCGGCGGGTACGCATGGTACGGTTGGCAAAACAAGTTCTCAAACATCGATTTTTATTTTTTTATTGACTTTTTTTGTTATAAATTATTCTTTTTTAATATTATTAATTAATAATAGTAGAAATAATGTCAAAAATATTAATGTAAACGCAGCGCCATCTTTGACCACCAGAAGACATTACCACAGCCAATTATGAAAATAGTTCGATGGTTAGACAAAACCAATACATCTTGTTATAGTCAGGCGTCAGTCTAATTAACTTGTATTATCTCGGTTAGATGGCACCACTTTTAATTAAGAAACAACAATCTTTGTGTAGATTCTGTCTATGACATTCTATATTATCTATGTTAACTTAAAATTGAAATTAGCTTACTCATTATAAAAACTGTTGAACGAGAACATCGTTTTATTCCTACGCCTCTTTAACCAAGAAATCTCTCCGCCCTGCTGGCGCACTATAAGTCTAAAACAATTAATAAAATAAATAAGGAACAAGGGTACATGTACATATAACACTGGATTTTAAAATTTGTCTTTATTAATTGTGACATATCAGAATCATATTACAAAAATATCACCTCACATACATACATAAAGTCACGTCCTTAAGTCCTTATCCCTTAGGCCAGTAAAGTAAAGGCGGAACTACATTAGACCGACGCACACGTCTGAGACGTCGCCGACGTGTGTGATTGGTGTTCACACTAGACCGACGCCGCTGACGCGTACGCGTGTTTTGTGCGATCATTTCACGCTGGTTTTTGAACAAGACAGGCGGTACCTGCCTAGCTAAATGATTATTAGTTCTCTATAAGACACAAGAAAAGGATTTAGTTTAAAAATGTACGAATCAGACAGAGAATTTGAAGTAAATTTAATTAATTTTTATGGCTTTGAAACGATCAACAGGGGACAAAAGGTTTTATAAACCGCTTGGTCCAGCAGTATCCTGGTCATCTGAACCCATAATTGGTTCAATTCCGTCCATCAATTGATTATAATCCTCCATGGACTGGTCACTTTCACAGTCCTGGTCTTTATAGTCGTCACTTTCATATTCTCTGTCGCTGTTCATACCGACACTGATAATGAAGTCCTCTATTTCACTCTCCCTACCTACATCGCGAATCCAGTATTCTTCTTCGACTCTTTTGATGTGGTTTACTTGTTACTTCCAGTCGTCTCGCGTAATTGAAGCTATAGCTCTTTTTGTGAACTCCTCAATTTTATTTTCATGTTGCTCCACATTTTTATCTGCGACCCGTTTTATTAAATTCCAAACATATCCTATCGGGTTTAGGTCGCAGTTGTAAGGAGGGAGTCTTAGGACTTCCTGGCCATGTTCACGCAGAAGTTCGTCCACCAAATACTTATTCTCTGGGCGATGCTTTTTTAGCTGCATGAGCAGCTCTGCTTTGGTCCAGTCTTCTTCAAAAGAGACACCGTGCTCCTGCATCCATATCTTTATGTCCGCTTTGCGGGTTGCAGTCGTTGGCGCTTCATCCAACTGCATACCGTCGACCGTAGGTTCAATTGGTGTAAGGGACAAAATACGATTTTTCAGGAGAGGCCGACAAGGTTTTTTTTCGGACTAAGTCGCCCATAACTTTTTTTGTTATTAACCTTTTTCGCATCTGATTTCACACATAATCTTGTATTTTGGTGCTCTATCTACCTGTGTAACTTTTATTTAAATAAGTTAGGTATTTAAGAAAATAGATGTCCCTTACACCAACGTATTTTGTTAGTAATGTCCCTTACTGAACAAGTATCTTGTAGTCCCGTCCCTTACATTAAATTGATCTCTACGTTGGATCCAACCTATAATGAAAAAAATAGTGTAAAGGTCTTGTTGAAAAAATGTATGAAAAATAATACAGTGTAAAGAGATTTTTGAAAGAAAATGAAGCACACACTTTTGACGTACGGATATTTTATATTTGGAAATCGTTATAAAAATCATTTAAGAGACATGAAAATGTAATACAACCGTGTGTGTGTTTTGTTGTGTGTTACTTACATGCAATGTTTGTACATTGTAATAGCCAATTTCTATTAATTGTAATAAAACAATTTTTATTTAATTTATGTTTATTATAGTCAAATTATTTAAAAAATGGTAACAATTTTACGTATACCTACTTACTTAGAATTCTTAGTCAAATAAAAAAAGTAACTGAAAATAATCATAATAGAGCCTTTACGCCGTACGGCATTTCATACAAATTTTCGAGCTCTTGTTTTCCGGAATGAATGAACCTATTTTGATGAAACTTCATACGCATAAGTAGGATACAAAGGTCTAAAAAGTTAGTAGAGAATATTTTCGAAAAATAGTGTTACAGCCAAATTAGACCGATTTTAAACTTTCCATAGAAACTGATTTCTAGTTATCTTTTTTAAATTAGACATTTCGAAAATGCCCTTTACCAACTTTTTAGACATTTGAGGCCTGCTTATGCGTACGAAGTTTCATTAAAATCGGTTCATTGATTTCGAAAAATAAGGGCTTGAAAGTTTGTATGAAATGCCGTACGACGTAAACGCTCTTAAGGCATTGTTAATCAAATAAAATTAAACAATTTTACTTCTACCGCTTAAGAGCCAAATTAGACCGATTTTAAACTTTCCATAGAAACTGATTTCTAGTTATCTTTTTTAAATTAGACATTTCGAAAATGCCCTTTACCAACTATTTAGACCTTTGAGGCCTGCTTATGCGTACGAAGTTTCATTAAAATCAGTTCATTGATTTCGAAAAATAAGGGCTTGAAAGTTTGTATGAAATGCCGTACGACGTAAACGCTCTTAAGGCATTGTTAATCAAATAAAATTAAACAATTTTACTTCTACCGCTTAAGAGCGTTTACGTCGTACGGCTTTTCATACAAACTTTCAAGCCCTTATTTTTCGAAATTAATGAACCAATTTTAATGAAACTTCATACGCATAAGCAGGATACCAGGGTCTAAAAAGTTAGTAGGAAACATTTTTGAAATGTCTTATTTAAAAAAAAGATAACTGGAAATCTCTGTTTCTATGGAAAATTTAAAATCGGT